>JAMPIV010009213.1:0-548540 GCA_024509875.1 Oreohelix idahoensis
AGAAAGCCGCTGCAGAGCATGCACTTAACATGAAGCAACTGGAAAACCAGGGACAGACCAATCAGATAGAGCGGCAAAAAGTGCAGCGGCTTCCAACTTGATGAGGTACTCACACCCGCTCAGATGGTGTGCCTACTTCGCAACCTGCACCACCCAATGCCATGAACTTTCCGCTGGAACCTTTTTCAGAAAGGAATGATACCATGGACGCCTTTTAGACCGCTTTGAACGCCCTGCAACAGGGTTTGACTTGAAGAACCGACGTGGAACTTGAAACTTTCCCAGGGCCTAAGACGAGCCGCCTACGAAGTTTTTAATAAACTTCCGGCCGGAGAGCAAGATGACTATCAGGCATTGAAAAAAGCTCTCTTGGTGAGGTACGAGCTTCATTCAGAGGCTTACCGGAAAACATTTCGAGGTTCTAGGAAGGAGGCCGGAGAGACTTTCTCACAGTTCGCAGCCCGTATTGAAGACTACTTAGTGAAGTGGTGTACACTGGGAAACTTTACCGAGAACTATGACGGGTTGAAAGAGCTGATTGTGATAGAGCAACTAAAAGAGTCTATGTCGATGGAAATGCGTAGATTTCTCACTGAAAACGGTGCTGACCGGTTAGAAAATATTCTTACACTGGCAGAGCGATTCCAAAATGCTCTCATGGAGTCTCAAGGAGCCAGAAAGAAGTTTTCGGATCAGGCGCCAAAGCAACCTGCTCGCTCCCAACCAGACCAACAAAGCAAAAGACCACCATCTCGCATAAACAGCATGCAAAACAAGATAACTACAAAGAGCAAAACAAGAAAAATGCTGCGCCACACCAGAGACAGTGAGATAAATGGTGCAAGTACTGTCGCTTGAACAATCACAACACTAATGAGTGCAAGCGCAGACCTCCTCCCCAACATGCTGCCTGTCTGCAGACAAAATCGTCACTCCGGAAGGAGCAGAGGACCGGAAACGTTTCTCATCCTCCTGTCATCGAATCAGTCCTCGTAAACGGACAATCTGTGGAGTGCCTTTATGACACAGGACTTGCTTTCGATGCGGTGGTCAGGGCATCTCTTGTCACCCCTGACCAGATAACAGAAGAGAGTGTCGACATCCAAGGTCCGACGAAGGATGTTGCACCCATGACACTGCCAATTGCACTTATCAGAGTGGAATCTCGTTATGTGACAGGAGAGATTCGTGCAGCTATAATGGAAGAACCAATCTACTCTTTAATCTTGGGATGTAGATATGTGTTCCTTGGAGAACCTACTCAACCACTAGTCATAGCGGCCGTACAGACTAGAGGACAGTCAAAAAAAGACGCAGAGCAGGAACCTCCTACCAATATCCTCCCCGAGGAATTGAAGAGGGCCCAAATGGAAGATTCCTCACTGGCGCCCTGTTTTAAAAAATTACCTAGGACACACAACCCACCTACCAAGGGAGACTTCTTTATGAAAATGGATTGATGTATCGCCGAGCTGGAAATGAAGGACAGGAACACAACCAATTAGTAGTTCCTGCAACCTATAGGAACCAGGTGCTTGAGATGGGCCACTCTATCCCATTTAGTGGACACATGGGAATGAGCGCCACGACTCAAAGGATCGCCTGCCACTATTATTGGCCAGGGATCACCGGCGACATTGAACGTTTCGTCAAGTCTTGTCCTCAGTGCCAGAAAGTTGCACCAAAACACTGGACGGCACCCGCGACCCTTGGGGAGATGCCAATCTTGGGCACCCCATTTGAAAGAGTGGCCGTGGATATAATTGGACCTCTGCTGAGAACTAAGAAGAGGAACTCCCATATCCTTACCTTAGTGGACACCTGTTCCATGTGGGGCGAAGCCATAGCCATGCCAGCATGCGACTCAGTGCATGTAGCTGACGCTTTACTGAATATCTTTACTAGATTGGGCTTCCCGCATGAAATTCTCACAGACAACGGGTCACAATTTAGAGGCAAGTTGACAGAGGAGGTGCTTAGAATATTCAAGACTAGGCATATCCATACTTCGCCCTATCACCCCCAAAGTAACGGGCAAGTAGAGCGGTTTAACGGGACGCTCACCTCTATTCTTCGGAAGTTGGCACAGGAGAAGCCAGAAACTTGGGATCAGTATCTTCCTGCCGCATTATTTGCTTATAGGGAAGTACCGCATGCGTCAACTGGAGTTCCTCCGGCCACATTACTCTTCGGAAGACCTATTAAAGGTCCATTAGAAGCATTACTAAGAACATGGACAGATGCCAAGGCAGACGACACTGTCACATCAGCCTTCCAGTACGTCACAGACTTGAAACAACGCCTGAAGACTGGCTGGGAATTAGCCACAGCGAAAGTACGGGAGGCTAGGCGGAAACATGCCAAATATTACAATCGCAATGCGAAGGACCGAGAACTAGCAGTAGGAGAGAAGGTGCTACTTCTTCTGCCAAGTAGCAGTAATAAATTGCAGATTTGCTGGAGGGGACCCTACAAAGTGGTGGAAAAGATTTCTCGCACCAACTATAAAATCGCCGTGAACGGAAAGCAGAAAATTTATCACTTAAATCTGCTTAAGAAGTTTTACGAGCGAGCCCCTGCCGAACCAGCGCACCTCATGACTATGGCCATTGCTATGCAAATGGAAGAAGAGCCATTATCATCCGTAGAGTACCCGGTGATACAGGAGGAATCACATTTAGATGTGAAAATAAGCTCCACCTTAACGGAAGCCCAGCAAGAAAAAGTAAGGAGATTGATGGAAAACCACGCCGACTCTCTGACAGACAAACCGGGCCGGACAAACCTGATGGAGTTTGACATGGAAGTCACGGATCCTACGCCCGTCCGAATGAGAACCTATCCGATTCCGTATGCCAAGGCGACGGCATTAAAGCAAGAAATTGATTACTTACTTAAGGAAGGCATAATTTCGAAGTCGGAGTCCCCTTACAGTGCGGGAGTGGTGCTGTTACGCAAACCCAGTGGAGAACACCGCCTGTGCATCGACTACCGACAGCTGAATGCGTTAACACAGTTCCAGCCAGAACCGTTACCGGACCAGAACCAGCTATTTACTAAGCTGAGCAGGGCTCGCTATTTTTCAAAGATCGACCTCAGTAAAGGGTACTATCAAATACCGGTAAAAGCTGAGGTGAGGAACCTGTTAGCCTTCAGTACTCCAGATGGACACTTCGAGTTTAATGTGATGCCATTTGGACTGAACAATGCTCCTAGTGTCTTCACAAGGATGATGCGAAAGTTATTGGATCCTTTGAATCATCCCGCCATCAGCAATTTTATGGATGATATCCTAGTAGCTACTGAATCGTTTGAAGAACATATATCAGCGCTATCCTTGCTGTTTAACAGACTCAGAGAAGCGGGACTAACCGCCCGCCCAACCAAATGTCAAATTGGGTGTGAACAGCTAGAGTTCCTAGGACATACTATATCCCATGGGACCATGTTCCCCGAGACTCAAAACGTTGAGAAGCTGAGAAATGCACCGAGACCGTCCACAAAAAGGGATGTCCGGTCATTTGTATCTCTCTGTGGATTCTACCAGAGATATATAAAGGATTTTAATAGCCTCTGTGCGCCGCTTACATCGCTAACCAAGAAAGGAAACCCAGATAAAGTGACATGGTCAGCAGAATGTGAACATGCATATGCACTCTTAAAAGAGAAACTCACCACAAAACCTATTTTACGGCTTCCGGATTTAACTAGAAAATTCATCTTGCGCACAGATGCCAGTAACATTGGAATCGGGGCTACATTACTACAGCCAGATGACAGAAGCCCACCAAATCTATTTCCGGTCGCATATGCGAGTCGGAAGTTAAACCGAGCAGAACAAAACTATTCCACAATCGAAAAGGAATGTTTGTCCCTCGTCTGGGGAATACAAAAATTTCAAGCATACCTGTACGGAAGGAAATTTACAATCCAGAGTGATCACCAACCTCTGACCTTCCTCGCCAATTCAAAGAATTTGAATGCTAGACTGATGAGGTGGTCGCTTGTTCTACAACCTTACACGTTCCAAGTGGACTATATCCAAGGAAAACATAACGTAGGAGCGGATTTTTTAAGCCGTCATCCTATGAGGCAGGACGGAGAGCACAGACAAGTAGAAGAAAGAGTGGAAACCGGAGAGAAAAAAAGAAGATGAGGAAAAGGATTAAGGAATCCCGAGCAAGAAGGCTAAGCTCTCCTGAGTACGATTGACATCACACTTGAGGAGGGGCTATTGTGATAAACGAGCGCAAAGGCCTGTTTGCTCCATCTTTTCCTACATTTTTCATATTGTATTTTCTCCGACATTTGCTCTTTCATCCCATATTTGCGACCCACATTTGCTATTTCATCGTTGTGATTACTCGCGACCGGTATCTAGAGAACCACATTTGTTCTTTCATCGGGGGAAATAAAGTCCTTTGATTGAGTCCACATGCCTGACATTATCGTTTGAAGCCCACATTGCATCGTAATAAATCTGGTAAAAACACATCTGGTCATCCTAATCAAACATCTGGGCATGCTGTAATTTCTGTGACACCACATTGGACACCCAGATTGGCCAGGAGAAAACGTCTCATGTTGTAATGGTGTTATCTTTGGTCGGCCGCGGTTCAGACAAGCGTTGGTTTACCACATTGGACGCCCACCTTGGTCAGGTGAACAATAAACAATCAGAAGTCAAACTACACCCACGTTTGGACTGACAGGGAACAAGAGCGATCCTGTGAATGAGTGACCAGAGGGGCCATTAAGGATTGGTTGGTATGGGCGGAGCTAGATGTCGGATCCAGAAACCCATATTGGACGGGCAGAAATATAATCTACTGTGTAGCTTGCAAGAGCAAGGAGTGCAGTTTTTACCTTGTGAGGAAGAGATAAATCCCAATAACGCCTAGCCTAATACACGTGTTTATTCAGAGTGGATGATAATTCAGTTCTGTGATTAATTGTGTTCTTAAAGGATTTTGCGAAGGGAAAAGAAGGTTAGTAGATCTTATACTTATTAATACATTTTCTTATTTTTGTTTATTTTAACCTCACAGCTAAAATGTGCGGAAGATAAAGTTTCAAATAATTCTTGGCATAACTGATTAATAAAATCAGAAGATTTTCCTAGAAGATGATAGGATGATAGGAGGTAATTAATAGTTCATACGTCACCTTCATCATCATCACAGTCTCCCATGCGCACACACTCTCATGCACAAGATATTTAACATCATTAGAATTGAACTCAGAGAGAGAGAGATGAATAATGAGCAGTAGTTTAAATGCAAGTCAACCAGTGATGTTAAATGTGAAAAACTTACGAAGACTTTTGTGTGTCTTCAGTTCATCAGAAGTCTGAGTCTACACGTAACGTGTCTGACGTCTAACCAGAAATAAGTTATCAAAAACGGACATTTGGCTAGCAGAATTCGCCATAGGACATCTTTCATTCCTCAATTAAAAAGGAATATTGTCTCACCCACAAGTCAGAAGGTGGACGCAGCATTTTTCGTCACCATATACTGCTTGCTCACAAGTTCAATACAGAGTCATCATAAATTCAAATCACTCGAAAGATCATTATTATCTGAAGTCAAGCAAAAGAGCTCAAAAGAGGAATCGCATATTTATAGCAAGGGCAACACCCTCTTAAGCGCATTCTATGAAGCAGACTATATATATATATATATATATATATATATATATATATATATATATATATATATATATATATATATATATATATATATATATATATATATTTTATGAATCACGACTACATATGCAAGGTTATGAGTCTACATATCACTACTGATTCATGAAGATATCCAGCCAAACCAGTACCCTCGGGAGATTAGACAACAGACCTTTTGTTCATATGACAGCTATTAACTGTTAATCAACACTACAGAGATATACTCAAACAGTGAAGGAATATACATAGATATCTCGTCAGCGTTCTCCGTACGACAACAGTATTCATCAGAACGTCCTCAGCTTAGAGATACCCCACTCGACATAACGTATAACAACTTTGGACATTTTATGCATACATGTGAATCCTCATATTTAGGAGAGGCATTTAGAGACACATGGACTGTGTAGAGTACTCACCATTTTGGTAACACGTATCATATCACATCATCATTTCACTTTACACCAGTTCATTCTTAATTAACTATTACTTAATTAACTGCAATTTTATTATCTCATCTGTGTGTTTTTTTTGAATCGTCTTTCACCATCATCACGTTCTAACCATTACTAACCCTATATGTGTGGATATTTCATTAATAAACCCAACGATCGTTTGATCATTATCTAGTTTGTTAATGTATCACTCGTGCTGTCGGTGTTACATATTCACCTATAGGAACCTTTCTCTACTCAGATGAGGTTGGGGGCTTTTTCTTTACGGGATCTAAGGGCAGAAGCTAAGGTCGTGGGGAAACAGAACTCTTTCCATAATTAATTAGAAGACTGTCTAGTGGAAAGCATTCGCATTCCTGTCTTCTTGTCCCTATCTCGAATAGGTCTTTATTCTTTCTTAACGAGCCAATTTCTAGAGACCTTATATCTTATATCTCATAGACTATTCCTGGGGAAAAAACTACTGTCGTAGTTGCCCCAGTACTCACCACACGACAAGCAACCACAGTATTATTTAAACGTGTGCATAGTAGAACTGTCCCGCAGGACGGAGCAATCATAACAGGGTGTATGAATTATGTTGCTATAAGCTCTGACCTAAAACTTTGCGTCCGATGGATACCCACTTGAACCCCAATAGCAGGGTGTAAACCAAAACAACTAAAAAGGAAGCCCAAGAATGGTACAACACTTCATGGACAACAGTTACTATCTATAAAGGTTTTAGCACTAACCTCCTTAGCGAGGAAAAAAGGAACATGAAGAAGAATTAAAGAGAAAAATAAACATTAAATTATACTGAATAGATTAGTCTTAAGAGCAAATATGTGAGTTCAGCATAGATTAGGTTTTATAAATCGTTCGAAATAGAAACAATAGACTATGCGAGCATTATTTATGCTATGGCCGTTTGTATGAACTTAACTACCGGGCTAAGTTGTGAATATCCATGCATCTGTGGTAGGAAATTCTTAACAAAACAGGCACGAACATTTACAGAACGAATACGCGGTAGCCTTCTGGAGCTCGTGATAATTAGATCAACATCGCACAGTTCAGGAGATTAGATATCAGGAGTTCTCGGCCTGGAGTCAGTTCAGAGTGCTGAGTCGCAGCTGAACCAGGGCCGGATTAAGCTAGTACAGGGCCTGTAGCATATGTTAAGAAAGGGGCCCTATATTAAAAAAAAACAATAAAACAACACAAATATATTTGAACACACACATTTTTAATTTGCATAGTAATTATCATTATCAAAAGTACAACACAGTCAACATTATTGTTTAAATACTCGTATTAATGTTGTCGTAGATTTTTGATAGGAGAATTAAGACTTGGGTTGGTCCCTTCTGAATAGGTTGGAATGAGTGATAGTCACAGTGTGAGATAGAAATACAAAAAATAGATTTCCCCGAGTGAGGTGGTAGAATAGTGATAGAGGCTGTCTCTGAGAGCGGGAAATCTTCTCTCTCTCTCTCTCTCTCTCTCTCTCTCTCTCTCTCACCTATCTTCTACGACAGATCATAAAGTAGTCAGACAGTCTAACACATATACATTAAATATATATATATATATCCACTCACGTGCACGCACATTCAAGTGACGACAGGTAGACATACAGACGTGGGAAACTATAACAAATGATTATATAGATATTTTATAGAACGAGCTGACCAACGCACTGATTTAGTTCAAGAGAGATATTTTTAATAATCATCTAAAAAATCTTCTCACAACACCTAAAAAAAAAGTACATCAAGGAAAAACATATACAAATAGTCATAAAATTCAAGAAACTGCTACAAGGATGATAGCCCCGTTATACTCTGCCCTCTAGGTTTAGCCCACATTCCCGTTAGGAGAAAGATGATGGCCCAAAGAGTTACAGATACATATGGTTAGGGTCTAATATTGTCCTTCAAAAGGAACAATTTAATTAAGCAGCCAATCTTCCGTAAGGAGATTATAAAGTGGGTGAATCAATAGTTATAAAAAAACTCACTCCGTCGACTTTCACTCGGTTCTTTCATCAGGGTACCCTGGCACACGTGCTTACCTATCTGTACAGCTGTTCGCCGTCTGGCGCAACATTAGGACACTTCTCTACAGTGAATCTGTATTCTTTGGATAATGCGAATCCCAGCTCTGCAATTTCAATTTTCTTCCACTGTTTTTTCGGGGAGCGTTCACTTCACCAGTTAAATTTTTGATTACTGTTAATGTCACTAGAATCAGGTTTGATAAGCAAGTTTAAACGGGCACACAGAGTTCAGAAACACGAGGATTCCCTTAATTTGGAAAAGATGTGATAAAAGCCGAAATGCCACCACTGATAAATGTCTGGATGCGGGTGTTATTTTTAAGAGTCGTGTACTGGTCATCACTGAAGCAGGTCTTCTTTAGATTACTTCTGCACCATTAAATCAACCTGTCATGTTGACATTGAGTGGGAGTGTCAAGTAACGCGAATGGTGTGATGGTTCGGTGTAATAGACCACTTGATAATATTTCTCACACACTCTCATGCAAGGCAATGACGACTTGAACTGCAGCGGGCATTTCACACCGTTTAATAGGGACGCACACATCAGGACAGCACGGAACATAGTCATAGGAACATGTTGACATATATATCATTAGGCATTTGAACAGTAGATCATATTTCATGCAGCATTCAAATATGATGGAAGATATAAGGAATCATTCAATGTTCTGGCAGACTATTGCCACATCCCCTAACTGACTGAACGCATCAGTGGGTGTGGGTGTGTAAACATATAAAGAGTTCACTGGCCAAACCTTTTCCTTGGCTAAGTTCTCCAGCGACATATAGCAAATATTTATGTAATAAAGTTAAACCACGATAGGGGTTTTCATATTAGTGAGATCTCCATATCACTGTCCGATAATAAGTTTGGTATACTGTTCTCAGGACTGTAGTGGTTTTGATGGTATTGTATGATTGTGATATTACTTAGTGTGATGCATGAGGTCAGCTGTGAAGGCTCCTGAGATAAATGAAGCTGTGAATTTTCAGAAGGCCCTTCTTGCTACCACTACGACCTCACACCTATCTTTTTTTATCTAATGAATGTGGCTACGTTAAAGTTCTAGGGTAATGATATGTAATGTGTTGTGGTAGTTTACATACACACACACACAGATATTTAATAAGTCTAATAATATTAATAAAATGTTATGACACACTGAACTAACTCAAGCTGTGTAAAATTTTTGATAATAAATTTTCTTTAAGTTTATTTGTTCTGAACCAAGGTTTTATTTTGTTCAGAACATATGAAAGGTTTTGCAATTATTAATGAAATGCATGAATATATGGCATAATAAATGAAAGGAATGTACATATGTATTTTACAAGACTAGTTAATATTACTACTGTTTATAGTTGTAATTTTATGGGAGAACGTTTAATGGATGTGCTGTTGGGGTGGCCTCATCACTCCATGTCTATGGCTACTACACTTTGTCCTTTTATTGATGGGATTATAGTTGGTGTGTTATAAACTAAGTTTGTGAATCTCCAGCAGGCCAGACGCTCACGTATCTTTAATGAGTAGTTCTGGTGCTGGACTCTGGATCTGGAATCTGGTGGCCCCACCTCTCCGTGCTTGGGGGCAAATCAGGAGTCTGGTGGCCCCACCTCTCCGTGCTTGGGGGCAAATCAAGGCTGCTCTACCACAATATTATATTGCACGGGTCCACTCTTGTAATATTCAACACCTCATTTGACACCACATTGGTGCCAAATAAAAACTCACAGTTCTGTAATAAAGTATTGGTCATGTGTCAGAATTCCATCCTCTAACCCATTTCTGGACACAACACTACACACAACAACACCACATAGACGGGTCAGATCTCTTTGACCATACAACACATCTTACCAAGTTGGTTTCACATAGGATAAGTTCTCCCAGACTACATATTCTGAAATATGTTCATTAGCTTCCTGCCATAGAATAGGATAGGTGATATGTTCCACTGATCTCAACACTTGATCTGTCCTTCATAATCCTTGCTGGAGTTTATATATTTTATTTGTCTCTAGACCCTGAACTGGGGCGGGGGGTCTAGAGCGGATCCTTACTTGTTGTAAGGGATAGATTTTGATATGGCAGTATCAAATCACTCGAAACATTAAACAAATATTAAAATATACAAAGAAATACTTTCAGTCTTACCAGAATTATGAATATAGAACACAGTTAATTGCTAGCAAAACTCAGCTGAGCTGCTGGCTTTAGTATGGCGTCCCTCTAAATATTTCAATTAGCTTCTGGGAATTACACCACTTAATAATTTACTGTGTCTACTAGGACAACTTATGACGAATGGCAAAAATGCGCGTCTGAGCGCCGATAATATATTCATCTATGGCCAATCACCGCCTTTTTTCCTTTTCAAATTCAAACCTCCTACCAAAAAGTCATTTCAGTCATACCTCAGTCAAGTATGCATTATTGTCTGTTGGTCCGTCTGTCTCTACTTGCGTTTCACAAGAAAAAACACTTGTTTTTTGAACCAACTCCGCCTTCCCCTACACAATTTTGCCTTTAAAGTTATTTTTAGCCACAATTCTCCACCCCATCCCGTCTCTTTCATTCCAACTAGATTTTAGCACTTGAGTCTCAAGGCTGCAGTTTTTTGAAAATTAGGGACATTTTTGTTTCAATGCAGTCGCTCGCTGATATGAACAACACAGTATTTTGTCAATATCTTTCTTATTATCTATCCGTCTGTATAAATGAAAGCATATTATTTCACTGCTCAAGATGGGCCATCCGGCCAGCTAGGTTTTATATTCCTAACATTATTATTAAGAAAAAGTTACTTTTCAAGGTTAGTTGGTTTTTCGAAATATTTCTAGCATCTTCTATACTGCGTTTGCCGCTGAATTCAAATAAACGGACTAAGTTATCGCAAAAGCGTCCAAGAAATGACTGTTGCGTATAATAGCTAAGGTCCCTTTTGTCGATTTCTTTACCTTGTGTCAACTTGGGGACGTGACTTTTCCTCCTTTCCCCACCAATTGCGTCTTTTAGCCTTGCTAGTTTCAAGCACGCGTTCAGTCATATTTTTTCCTTTTGATCTTCGTTCTCATCCCGTTCCAAGGGTAACGTTTTGCCTTCACGTCTAACAATTTAATTTCCATGGCGGGTGATGACCCGCGGCGTGGGCGATCATGTATTCTAGTAGCTTACGCATTAGTTTTTATCCCTACGTTGTATCATTGGAGATATTTTAACGTTGTATCATGGTTAATTTTATGACAAGGACAGCGATCCATAACGATGACAAGAAAACAAGATGGCTGCCTTCCTGAGTTTTGCTCACTCACCCAGAAGAAGGATAATGATAAGCCAAAGTTAATTCACAATTTGAATGTCAATAATTTCCTAGAGTTTCCCTACAGTTCCACATTACTAAGGTTGTTACATGTAGACATAAGCTCTGTTGGGAAACCTGTCATCTTCAATGGTTTATCAACGACCAACGATGTTCGAAACACGACTCCATCTAGGCCTAACCACGTAGAGATCATCAAAAGAAAGGGTCTGGTATTACCTGGAGTCCGAATTAATAACAAAGTGCATGAGGAGAATCTCTGACAAATAGACTCTTGCAGAGACACTAACTTCTCCTGGAAAAACATGCACAAATCACTTTTCAACCTTGAAAAGGACCAGCCCAAGAAAAACACACGCAGCCATATCAGGCGGCATTATCGAGACTCACTACGCATGCCTCGAAAAACGAATACCTGCCCCAGTGTTCGGCACAAAGAATATAGTCCGACCTAAGCATACAAAGATATACAATATAAGACTGAATCTTCTTGTACTAGACAAGTAATACATATAAATTCAGGCCATAAACATATTGAACAAGATCAATCTATTTTCTGGCCCTAACAAATGAGAAATTACATAAATTCGGTATTCATCCGCGAAATCAATATTCAAGGGGAGATCATCCACATAATCAAAAGTATAAATCAAATCATGGATGATATAACTTTGACTGTAACAAAAGTAATCTCTTTTTCATATAAATTAGTCATGTCGTAATCTGTGCGTCAAAAAATATGTGCGCAACAGATTACCACACCCCCCGGGAAAAAAAGGTACTTTTTTTTTGAAATACATCTAGGAGCAACATACCACAGACTCACAACGCACGAATAACAATGCGCAGATGATAAGCATTCCAAACAAATGTAACGCCTAATGTGAGGCTATGTCGTCATATTTCACGACAAGTGAGAATATATCTCAGGATCTTAGAGAAAGTATTTCTCTAAGTATAAATATTTCCAGAGAGGTGTCACCAACGCATACTACAATACTGGCAATGCCACAATTTCTACAATAGTTTATCCAAAAATTTCATCTTAGGTATCTTAACATCATGATTATCAAAGACGAAAAAAACATCAAAAGATCAGCGGTGAATATACATCAGTGAACCGCTAAGTAGTGATACAATCAATATATTATATATTACATATGTGTACATATTTTAGTATAGAAAAAAGTGTAGTAGAGTTAGATCTGTAAAAATATCAGGATCTAACGGTTAGGTGGAATCATGTGGGCATCTAGATAAGATATCTGCCATCACATTTTCTGAACCACGGATAGCTCGCACCGAAAAATGAAAAGGCTGAAGAGCAATCGCGTATCGCGTTGATCTCGCGCTCTTCAGATTTTTACTCTGAATAGCCGTAAGAGCTTTCTGGTCAGTTTCCACAATGAAATGCGCGCCAAGAAGAAATCTTTGAAGTTTCAGGATTGACCAAACCATAGCCAATAACTCACGGTCAAGGACCGAGTAATTCTTCTCTGCGGCATTTAGTTTCCGAGAAATATACATCACAGGATGCAGAGTTCCGGAGAACTCTTGCATTAGTGCTGCTCCAATCCCTGTGGATGAAGCGTCACTACGAAGAATAAATGTCTTATCTTTAGTAGGTAACACTAAAATAGGTGAAGTAGAAAACATAGTTTTAACCTTATCCAAAGAGGATTGACATTCTGGAGTCCAATGGACTATATTAGGAGACCCTTTCTTTAGCAGGGAAGAAAGAGGTGACATGATTGAGGACAGATTCGGGATGAATCGTCCATAAAATTGTATGAGACCTAAGAGATTTCGCACTTGCTTTTTAGTCTTTGGAATAGAAATGTTAAATATTTTACTTGTATTATGGTCCTCTGTTTTTAAGAAACCATGACCAACACGGTGACCTAAGAAAGATATTTCGCTAAAACCAATACAAGCTTTAGATGGTTTTGCTGTCAGGTTATGCTCGCGTAAGATAGACAATAGTTCATTTAACCCGTTATAGTGATCTTCCCAAGTATCACTGAAAAGACAGATGTCATCAAGATATGCAATGACATCTGAGCGATGAGATAGGATTCGACGCATCATGCGTACGAATGTTGCAGGGGCGTTCATAAGGCCGAAAGGCATGAAATTCCATTGGAATAGACCCCTTGGTGTCGAAAAAGCAGTAAATGGTTTGGCGTGTTCGGATAGAGGAACTTGCCAATATCCCTTAGACAAATCAAGTTTAGTGAAGAAATGAGAATTCGATAGTCTAGTAAGTAGCTCTTCTAGTAAAGGCATAGGTTCAGCATCAAATTTCGTCACTTGGTTCAATTTGCGATAATCAACGCAAAGACGTATGTTATTGTCTTGTTCAATGCTGACATCAGTTTGACTCAGGATGTCATAAGGTCTGATATCCAGAAATTGTTGTAACATAGTAGAAACATGTTTCTGTTCTCCTAGAGATAACTCGGGAGAAACCGTAACATCTTTCCATGACTCATTAGAATGAAGTGGAATCATCTGAAAAGGGAGATTCACATCCGAGAAACTCGTTTCCTCATCCTGTATCACTGACAGCGATGAGTAATGTCCATGTGGGACTGGAGAATCGTCCGTTGCCTGGAAAACAGGTTGTAAATAATCCGGACGTTCATGGAATTCCATGAGCATGTTGATGTGGAAGGTTTTATGCTTCCCGTCAATATCGACGATATAGTCAACGTCGGAAACTTTTGATATTACATCGTACGGACCTTTCCAAGAAATAAGAAGTCTGTTTTCCCTACAAGGTAGCAAGACAAATGCTTTGTCCCCTGGACAAAGTTGTCGCAAGCATCTCTTCTTATTGGCAAATTGCCTTGCCTTCTGTTTCGCAAATTCAGAAGAAGCAGTTGCCAATTTGCATTCTTCGATAATCTTGTGTCTAAGTGCAATGACATATTCGTAAGAGGATTTTGTGTCATCGACAATATTATCAGCAGTTATAAGGTCATGAAGTAATGACATAGGACCTCGCGGTTTCGCACCAAAAAACAATTTCAAAGGGAAAAAATCCTGTATGTTCGTTGGCGACCTCTCTGTATGCAAAGAGAGCCGCGGGTAAAACCCTGTCCCAATCCTGAGGATGATCTTCAATTATCTTACCTAACAAGTTTTTCAGCGTTCTATTCAGACGTTCTACCATCCCATTAGACATAGGATGATAAATACTACTCAGAGATCTCTCTATCTTAAGAGTCGACATCACTTGAGACATGGTATCCGATATGAGTTGGGTACTATGGTCTGATAATATTTCTCCTGGGAATCCCAGACGAGAAAATATGAGCCAAAGAGCATCTGCAATATCGGCAGTAGTTATGCTCTTCAGAGGAATAGCCTCTGGCCAACGTGTGCACATATCCACACACGTCAAGATAAATTGGTGTCCTCTAGCAGACTTTGTCTTAAATGGACCGATGATGTCTATCGCCATTTTTTGAAATGGTCGAATTGGAATATCTGCAGCCTGAATAGGTGCAGCAGCGCGTGGACCTTTGGATTTAACTTCTTGACATACCTTACAAGATCGACAATAGATTCGTATGTCCTTGTTCACAAAAGGCCAAAAGAAAGATTCAAGAACTCTAGATTTAGTACGGGAAAAACCCATATGCCCAGCACACTGAGAATCATGAGCGTGCTGTAAGATTTTAACTCTCATATTTTTGGGCACAAGAATTTGAGAATGACTGGACTTAGCGGAGTCTTGTACCATACGTACAATTACGCCATTCTTCATCGTAATCCAAGATTTACGATTTGTATCTTTATTTGGATCACCTTTTGTTGCTAGCGTGAAGAATTTTTTTAAAAGTAGGATCATCTTCCTGTTTCTTTATGAAGGAGTCACGAGAAATTTCCAAGGGATCACCTTGGTTCTGTGTATCGCTATCTTCCGAAGGTGAAGATTGAGGCACGTTAAGAGCTTGAGCCCTAGTGACTACAGCATTAGCAGCAGTTTGCATATTCCTATTTTCCCAATCAACAATTTATTGCGGAGTGCATTGTTTCACTCCATGAATGCGACCGATTATAAGATCAGCGATCGGATTCGGGAGAAGACATGCGTGCACATCTCCTGTAAAGAAGGGAGTAGCAATGTTGACAATGGCAGTAGAGTACTTCTCCAATGTGCCACCAAATGTTACGCATTTGATTACTTTGCCAGTGGCTCGAGAAGGATCTATGAGTTACTGCCTCACTCCAATGGTTGTGCACCCGGAATCGAAAAGAATTGAGACCGGAGTACCATCTACTAGACCTCTATTCAAGACAAGAGCACCTCTTCCATCATGCGCGACTGACGCAGGGAGAGCGGTAAGAGGATGACCACAGCTTAAAGTAGAAACCGTGGTTGGATCGAATAATGTTTTGCATTGGGAACATTGAGATGCTCTACCAAAATCGAAAGCAGAACATCCCACATTATTAGAGTCTTTCTTATCATTAGCTTGATTACTTGCTTCATGGAACTCTTGCTGTGCAGAGTTAGCCTGGTACTGTGATTTACGTCTTTTATATTGTGATCTACCTCGATTATCATAACCTCTATAGTTATTATTGCCTCCTCTGTTATAACCCCTACTTGGGTTTGAATCATAATATTCATGATCATAATCATCATGCTCATTATAATGAGTGTCTCTGTATTGTTGGTTTTGCTGTTTCCATGAAGGAGAACTTGGGTAGTTCCTATAGTGACTTCCTTTGCGGAAATGTCTATAATTATGGCCACCCCTCGAGTATCGAGGACTGTTAGCCCGATTCCAGTTCTTCGGAGAAGAACCCTGATTTGAGTGGTTACCTTGGTTTTGATACTTATTCCAGCTAACCTTTTTATCAAATTTATTTTGAGCTCCTTGGAATTTGTGTGAGTAATTATTATTGTATTGTGTTGCTGACGCAACTGGCATACCCTCTTTAAACTTAGTGTTGCTAAGTGTCACGTCAGGGTGTGCCGTGACGTATTGGTCACAAAATTCTTGCATTTGTTTTAATGTTTGAGGTTTACGCTCGTGTAAAAATTCAAGGAATTGTTTGTTCACAGAGGACATGATCTTGTCTCTGAGCAACAAATCCATAAGAGCTTCATATGTTTTCTCTATTTTGGATAATTCAATCCATCGTTGAAATGTAAGACGTGCTTTTCCAATGAATTCTGAGAATTCTACCCCCGTCTCAGGTACCATTGTCTTAAACAAAATACGATAACCTTCCTCTGACAGTTGGTACTTCTTTATCAAGGCTGCCCTGATAACTTCATAATTATCCTTGTCAGCTTCCTCAACCAAACATACACTCGTCAGAGAATCACCTTTTAGATTCTCAGACAACTGATTAGCATATTGTGATTTATCCACATTATGAGCTCGACAAGCGCGTTCAAATCTCTCAAGCCAGAATGTTATGTCATCACTGGCAGAGTTGAACGCTGGTACCTTGACCTTGTAAGTAAAGGGTTTACCATTACCACCAGATGATTGATTAACAATACTCATATTTGTCAATTTCATTTTTTCTAACTCAAATGCTAAAAGTTCTTTCTGATGTTCATGTTCTCTTATTTCTTTTCTCTCCTCAGCTTCTAATCTTTTTTGCTCAGTAGCAGCTTGAAGTTTTCTCTCCTCAGCAGCAGCTTTTCTCTCCTCAGCAGCAGCTTTTTCTCCTCAGCAGCAGCTTTTTTCTCCTCAGCTTGCATCTGCAATCTGAAATTCTCAGCATCTATCTTCTTTTGTTCAATTTCTGCTTTCCATATATTCTCATCTTTTTGTTTTTTCTCTTCTGATTTTAATGCAATGGCAAATTGAGCAGATGAATATTCTTCCAATTCTTTACCAGACTTACCAAGGGTTAACCCTTGCTGGATAAAGTAATCTAAATTAGCCATCCTGTCTTATGAAACCAGTAACCTGAAAAAGTAAATAAATTACCTTATCCCACTTTAATGGGAGACAAGTCTGTACTATAGACTTGTATACTCACTTTATTTTATTTCACTCTCTTAGTCTTAGTCAAAGACCTTATATGGTTATCTTTTTTATAATGAAACAAATGATCACTTGAGTACCTGTGGAAAATAATATCTTCCTATCCCAATCAATGTGGGAGACAAGCCTTAAACAGGTCTTGTATACTTCCTTGTACAGTAATAATAATAATAAAGTACTGGCCTGTACTATCATATAAGTGTATTCAAATATACCTCCTATTATCTGTCAACCAAAGACATTAACAAAGGACAAACATAAAAGACAATATGAAAGCAATTGCAGAAATCAAATTAAATTAAATATAAGGAACTGAAGTAAGTAAATAATCACAGAATCTGTGATAATAACTGCAATGGACTAAACACAACAAATGACGTCACAGAGTATAAACATAAGGGTGTAACGAACTGAATTAAAGGAAAGATGAGACCAACAAATTCAAACAAATCAAAACAAAAATAAAGAACAGAAAAAATATTACAAAAACAACAATGGGACAGATCACCACAGCTAACATAAATAGCAACAGATGATGCATGCAAATTTCAATTAAGAAATTTGCTCCCTATAGAACACTGGTACAAGACCAATATTACTCGGTATTTCTTGTGCTAGTCACCTCACCAACCGCCCACGGACATATAAACAACTATACATATAAACAAATAACATGTAAACATCAATATCATAAATGCATACATTAATCAATTAGATGTGTTGTGGTTGGAATGTGTTGTAATAACTGCCACTTTTAATAAGTTCTTAAATTCTTGAACTAATTTATTACAAAGTTCAACAATGAGTATATAGAAGATCCACCGATGAAATATATTAACTTCTCAATATTACTGCATCAACAGCACAGTTTATGGCCTTCCTGTTAATATGGTGAACTTTTCACTTGTGTAGCAATGTCTACTTGACATAAATAAAGTCTGTACCACAACATGCCACAAAGCGCTGATCTGTAAAAGAATGACTACACAACGCTGGCCTAATTACTGCCTGTACTGCAAAATGTCATCAAGCGCTGACCTAGATTCTGTATTCACTTGATAAGACAGGTCATGCTGACTTCGACTGTGTAGTTGTACTGTCAACCTGTAAATCCGTGTTTGCGTGTCGAATCTGGCGTCAGGAATGGTCTTGTACAATAAACCCAGGGATCTGGCCTACCACTGATAAAAGCCGAAATGCCACCACTGATAAATGTCTGGATGCGGGTGTTATGTTTAAGAGTCGTGTACTGGTCATCACTGAAGCAGGTCTTCTTTAGATTACTTCTGCACCATTAAATCAACCTGTCATGTTGACATTGAGTGGGAGTGTCAAGTAACGCGAATGGTGTGATGGTTCGGTGTAATAGACCACTTGATAATATTTCTCACACACTCTCATGCAAGGCAATGACGACTTGAACTGCAGCGGGCATTTCACACCGTTTAATAGGGACGCACACATCAGGACAGCACGGAACATAGTCATAGGAACATGTTGACATATATATCATTAGGCATTTGAACAGTAGATCATATTTCATGCAGCATTCAAATATGATGGAAGATATAAGGAATCATTCAATGTTCTGGCAGACTATTGCCACATCCCCTAACTGACTGAACGCATCAGTGGGTGTGGGTGTGTAAACATATAAAGAGTTCACTGGCCAAACCTTTTCCTTGGCTAAGTTCTCCAGCGACATATAGCAAATATTTATGTAATAAAGTTAAACCACGATAGGGGTTTTCATATTAGTGAGATCTCCATATCACTGTCCGATAATAAGTTTGGAATACTGTTCTCAGGACAGTGATCCATAACGATGGCAAGAAAACAAGATGGCTGCCTTCCTGAGTTTTGCTCACTCACCCAGAAGAAGGATAATGATAAGCCAAAGTTAATTCACAATTTGAATATCAATAATTTCCTAGAGTTTCCCTACAGTTCCACATTACTAAGGTTGTTACATGTAGACATAAGCTCTGTTGGGAAACCTGTCATCTTCAATGGTATATCAACGACCAACGATGTTCGAAACACGACTCCATCTAGGCCTAACCACGTAGAGATCATCAAAAGAAAGGGTCTGGTATTACCTGGAGTCCGAATTAATAACAAAGTGCATGAGGAGAATCTCTGACAAATAGACTCTTCCAGAGACACTAACTTCTCCTGGAAAAACATGCACAAATCACTTTTCAACCTTGAAAAGGACCAGCCCAAGAAAAACACACGCAGCCATATCAGGCGGCATTATCGAGACTCACTACGCATGCCTCAAAAAACGAATACCTGCCCCAGTGTTCGGCACAAAGAATATAGTCCGATCTAAACATACAAAGATATACAATATAAGACTGAATCTTCTTGTACTAGACAAGTAATACATATAAATTCAGGCCATAAACATATTGAACAAGATCAATCTATTTTCTGGCCCTAACAAATGAGAAATTACATAAATTCGGTATTCATCCGCGAAATCAATATTCAAGGGGAGATCATCCACATAATCAAAAGTATAAATCAAATCATGGATGATATAACTTTGACTGTAACAAAAGTAATCTCTTTTTCATATCAATTAGTCATGTCGTAATCTGTGCGTCAAAAATATGTGCGCAACAGATGACCAGTGGACAACTGCTCTCAACAGATAGTCTGGGTTCACTATGCACTCTTTCAATAGTGTCGGGAATGTTAATGTTATTTCTTGTAATTTATTCTCGCCGCCAGGCAGCATGTATATTTCAATTTGAGAAGAGATATGAACTGGCTCAGAAGCCCAGTATAAACATTAGTCTTTAGCAACCGTTAGTGGGATTGGTATTACTGTTTATCTCTGATGGCACATGCACTGTCAGACCAGTGTTACTTGAAAAAAACCCACGTGGTTAAAGATAGGAAATGTCTATGCTTCTCACAAGTATGTCTCTTTACTAAACGCTGGCAAGTTGGGTTCACCCCAGTATTCACTGAATGAAGAAAAACAACATATAGTATAATATACAGAATATGTACTCGTTATAACTTACATTTTAAACGGCAAGCCTACAGCTTGACTTATATTTAAAGCTTCCCGTGAAATAAGTTATATGAAAGAAAAATCCCTCATCATGAATTAGGAATATCTGCGTATTTACGTCACCACTCATGATGCATCTAGCATTTATAAGTTTGTTAGAAAAATATACTCGACTGAGTAGTTAGCAGTTAAATTAAATTCATTATGGCTACATGTTTGTTAAGCTAGAAATATAATTTATTCTGCTTTCCACTGTATGCGTCGCTAGAAAATAATACAGACTTATAAATTAATCGCTCTGCACCAAATCTAACTAGGGAAATAAATAAGCGATTAACCACTTTAAACATTTCGCAAAATACTAGATATACTAGATATAATATTTTACCTCAAACAGAACTACGTATCACAACGAAACTAAGAGACATCACTTATTAGTTTAAGTGTTCTAGAACGAAGTGACCACGTCTACTGTAAAATGGAGAATGAGTGAAGTTAGTTTCAAACTCGGGCCAATATCTTAAAATTAGACAAAAGCCCCAACTTATTTCGCAAACGAAATAATCTCCCCTTGTGCGTGTAAAACACCTTACGTCAACTAGAAGACACCCATGAACTGACACTTCTCTACTTCACGCCTCACGCTGATCAGCATGCCGTAACTGCCATCAGTGACCGAGAGTGCGCGTGTCAGCTGCAAATCTCAGACAACCGTCTGCAGTGCATGGGCGATTTCCACACTCCGCCGGAGCTATTCTGACGAAAGCTCTCATAATTGCTGCAAAATGTAGACAATCCGTCTGCCGGCCATGTCTGGCGAAGTGAATTTTCACGCTACAGGCCCAGAAACTAAGCCGAAGAAACACCGTCCCAGGGGGGAAACTGTAGACAGCTGTCTGCTGGGACGTGTTCTAACACTAATGTCAGTCCGCCCAGGGACTTCACGTCTTATGCAATAATTGCGTTACTAGTATTAGAAACGAAACAGGTAAACGTTAGGAATGAGGATGAAAATATTTTTCGCAAACGAATGGATGCAAAAAATACAAGGAAAAGGTAAAGAGTTGTAATAAAAATTTTAAGAATCCGGGTGAAGGAAAAAGAAGAGGATGTAGGCAATTTATGATCAATAAACCTATGTGACAGAACGTCTCCCTTTTAAGATATGGAAGCACTCCATGTCTACGTTATGGGAATAAATTTCCTATATCCGTAGCTTCAGGGTGTCTGTCTTCTTCCCTCTCATGTTCCCCCTCCATCTCTCTCCAATTCCTACTCAAGTCTACTCCCCAAAGTTTCCTTCCTCTGGAATGTCTCCCGCCGCTTCTGACATTTTTGAAAGATTTCGTGTGATTGCAGTGGAATATCCCTGCCACTATCGTCATCTTCGTCAGTTTTGGCGATCGTCAGGAGATGGTCGGAGGTTGGCACTGGTCTTTCCAAGTATCTCTTTAACAGATTTAAATGGAAAACCTTCTCCTTTCCTTGAATAGAGATCTGGTAGTTAGCCTTAGAAATCTTTTTCAGGACGGTAAACGGCCCTTGCCATCCGATCTTCAGTTGGTTGTTTCCGGTAGGGAGTAACACCAAAACTTTCTCTCCTGCTTCGAGTTCTCTCTCTTTCGCGACTTTCCTGTATCGGTTAGCGTGCTTTGTGCGTGCTCGCTTAAAGTTAGTCGTTGCTAGGTCCCACCCTAGTTTCAACCTTTCCTTTAAAACCGACACATATTTACTTGCTGAGACAACTGTCTCATCCGCCTTCTCGTCTGTCAGAGACTGAAGTAAGGCTTCAAGTGGC
This sequence comes from Oreohelix idahoensis, assembly GCA_024509875.1. Classification (NCBI taxonomy): domain Eukaryota; kingdom Metazoa; phylum Mollusca; class Gastropoda; order Stylommatophora; family Oreohelicidae; genus Oreohelix; species Oreohelix idahoensis. Next base: position 22,358 of record JAMPIV010009213.1, read on the forward strand.
CCCTTAATGGGTCTGCCGAATAAAAGCGTAGCTGGCGGAAATCCTGTGGAAGTATGAGGAGATTCTCTGTAGCCAAATAAAGCTGCAGGAATACAAAGATCCCAATCTTCAGGTTTCACTTGTGCCAGTTTACTTAGCATCATGTTGAGGATTCCATTAGCACGTTCCACGAGCCCATTTCCCGCCGGAGTATATGGCTTAATGTGGATATGTTGGGTCCTCAAAATCTTAACGATCTCATCCATCAACAGGTTTCGGTATGGAGATCCGTTATCCGTCAAATTTTGTTGAGGGAATCCCATCAGAGTGAAAATCTGCACGAGGGCTTCTGCGACATGCTTGGCATCTGCGCATGTTAGCGGTATAGCTTCTGCCCTTAAAGTGCATGTATCGACTAAGGTCAGGATAAACCTGTTCCTTCTTTTAGTCCTTTCGAAAGGCTCTAAAATGTCGATCACAACCCGTTCGAATGGTGTTCCCACTATTGGCATTTCACCCAACGAGACTGGGGGTGCCCGTTGCTTGGGTGGCACACGTTGGCACTGGGCACAGGATTTGACATATCTGATAATATCAGTATTTACTCCTGGCCACCAATAATGAGTGGTTATCCGTTGGTTTGTGGCGTTCTGTCCCATATGTCCGCTGAAGGGAAGAGAGTGCCCCATTTCTAGGATTTGGCTTCTGTACTGTTTCGGTACTAGGAGCTGGTTGTAACCTTGGTCAGGCTTGCCCGTTCTCCGATAAAGTACGCCATCCTTAGAAAAAATGTCCCCGTGCTGTCTGGGTTCCTTAGCCATGGGCAGTTTCCTAAAGCAGGGTGCCAAAGTAGGGTCCTTTTGTTGCGCTTCTTTAAGTTCCATGGGTAACAAATTAGGCGCAGGCTCCCGTTCCTTCTTGGTTTGCCCTCTTGTAGTTACTGCTGCCACAATCGGCTCTTCCGGTTTCCCAATACACACATATCTCCCGCCAAGTATGACTGGGTAGATGGGATCATCCATAACAGCCGCTTTGATCACACCTCTGACAAAGTCAGAGTGTATCTCCAACAATGCAATGGGAAGCGCTGTAGGTGCATCACTCTTACGAACTCCACAAAATTGGACGGTCTCTGCTGTCTCTTGACCGGGTTTGACCAGGTTTCTGGCAACAACGCAATCGTAAGAAAGCGCCGTGTCAAATAAACAAGAAGTTTGAGAACCGTTCAAAGTAACAGTACCTCGCGTTGAGGTTGTATCCCCAACAGGTTGGGAATCACTGTCAACAATTCTGCCTTGCGAGACTGTCAGTAAGCATCCGATGCGTTTAGGCTCGGTGTGCTCACTCTGATCGTCTGTCCCGTGCGCAGGGGTTCTCCCTTAGCCACCTTGTCCTATCTGGCTACGCTGCCATGAAGGGCGGTCGGGTTGATCAGACTGTTTACTGTGGTTGGGGTACTTGTTTTTGTAGAACTTGGATTTTTCAGGAGGGGGGTTTTGAGGTCCAGTTTCTCTGTGGTTATTCAGATTAGAAGCATGAGAAGGTTGATCTAGATTATTTTTTCGAAAATGCTGCTCTGTCGGTTTCCGTTTTGTAGCCGGTAGTTCAGCCAGCGCATTTTGATAACGTTCAGACTTCTCTAAGATGTCTTTAAGTTTTTCTGCCCCCTACTCAGCTAGAAATCTCCGGGTATCAGCAGACAAAGTGTTCTTTATTTGTTCTGTTAGAACAAATTCCTCCAGACCTTCATAGGTAGAGGGGAGCTGTGAAAGCTCAAGGCACTTTGTTAGGTATCCCTTCAAACGAAACGAGAACTGTTGAAAAGTTTCAGAGCTCTCTTTCCTGCTGTTGCGAAACAGTTGCAAAAATTTGCGAGCATTCATTTCAAAGCGCTCCAGTAACGCTTTCTTCAACACATCATAGTTTTCTTGTTGGCTGCTCTCCAGTTTCGCGTAAACATCATACGCACTGCTTTTCAGCGCCTGAGAAAGCTTCATGTTCCAACGCGACCTTTCTAAACCGTACAGAGTTGCAATTTTCTCAAATTTTTCTAGATACGTGTCAATCTTCTCATTAGGACAAGGGAAAGATTCTAGCGGAAAAGACATAGCAGTGAGATGAGTAGATTGAGTGTTAGAAGGATCAGTTAAGGAAGAATGAGGAGAAGACTCTCCATTGCTGGAGGTAGAGGCAGCACCACGACTTTGGAATTCTAGAGTTTTAAGAGCCAACTCATGATGTCTCTCTTCCCTCTCCTTCTCATGCTGTCTCTCCCTCTCCTTCTCTCTTTCCTCATGCTGTCTCTCCTTCTCTCTTTCCTCTCTGTCCTCCCTCTCCTTCTCATGCTGTCTCTCCTTCTCTCTTTCTCTCTCCCTGCGGATTTACATTTCCTCGTCCATCTTCTTCTGCTCTTTAGCTTCAGCTGCTTTCCTCTCCGCATCATATCTCTCAAGTTCGTCTCTGACAAATGCTTTCGCTTCCTCTCCTTCCAGTCCCTCCTCTCTCGCTTCGTCCCTGAGGAGTTGTCTAAGCTTTGCCCTCTCGGCCATATTAAGTCAGTTACTGAGACTTAGTGGAGAACGAAAAGAGGAAAAGGATACACTGATTCCTACCACTTACGAGAAAATACCAAATAAAAGATGATATACTTAACCCTGGGATACCTCCTCCAAAAATAAAATCTAACTATCGCTGCTATTAATCGGCAATAAAGCACCTAATGCAAACACGACTACGCCAACTAAATGGTAGTTAAGATTACTTCTGAAAAATAAGTTGCTACAGTGGAAACAAAATAATTATTGCAAAAATTAAAGAGAAAAAAAATCCCTTAATTTTAAAATCCACTATAAGTTCGCCCCTGAAGTCAGATCGGGTAAGGGAGGCAATTAATCTGTACGAAAGAGTCCGAAACGCACTCCTTAACTTAGTTCAAACACCGTTCTGCCTCAGTACCCAGTGAATGTAATACACTCACCACTTTACCAGCGTTTGGTATTACAAATCAACAATTAACATATATTCCGACAAAATCCACCTGTAACTCAAATGTATATTATTCAAAATGCTGTGGAAAAAAAACTTATCAGTTTGTGTGGTCAGCACGCCCGTAAACAGATCGTTAGTCTAGGGGATAAATTATTTAAAGATATAACAACTCACAAGACATCAAACTCTTACTCTATTACAGAATAAAGAATCTTAAGTTCAAAATCCAGATAGACGAGTTCACATTTGTCGTACTCGTCTTCCTATTCTAAGTTCAAAAATCCTTCGGACGAGACCACATTTGTCGTACTCGTCTTCCTATTCTAAGTTCAAAAATCCTTCGGACGAGACCACATTCGTCGTAGATTTTTGGTAGGAGAATTAAGACTTGGGTTGGTCCCTTCTGAATAGGTTGGAATGAGTGATAGTCACAGTGTGAGATAGAAATACAAAAAATAGATTTCCACGAGTGAGGTGGTAGAATAGTGATAGAGGCTGTCTCTGAGAGCGGGAAATCTTCTCTCTCTCTCTCTCTCTCTCTCTCTCTCTCTCACCTATCTTCTACGACAGATCATAAAGTAGTCAGACAGTCTAACACATATACATTAAATATATATATATCCACTCACGTGCACGCACATTCAAGTGACGACAGGTAGACACACAGACGTGGGAAACTATAACAAATGATTATATAGACATTTTATAGAACGAGCTGACCAACGCACTGATTTAGTTCAAGAGAGATATTTTTAATTATCATCTAAAAAATCTTCTCACAACACCTAAAAAAAAGTACATCAAGGAAAAACATATACAAATAGTCATAAAATTCAAGAAACTGCTACAAGGATGATAGCCCCGTTATACTCTGCCCTCTAGGTTTAGCCCACATTCCCGTTAGTAGAAAGATGATGGCCCAAAGAGTTACAGATACATATGGTTAGGGTCTAATATTGTCCTTCAAAAGGAACAATTTAATTAAGCAGCCAATCTTCCGTAAGGAGATTATAAAGTGGGTGAATCAATAGTTAAAAAAAACTCACTCAGTCCACTTTCACTCGGTTCTTTCATCAGGACACACGTGCTTACCTATCTGTACCGCTGTTCGCCGTCTGGCTCAACCTTAGGACACTTCTCTACAGTGAATCTGTATTCTTTGGATAAAGCGAATCCCAGCTCTGCAATTACATGTTTCTTCCACTGTTTTTTCGGGGAGCGTTCACTTCACCAGTTACATTTTTGATTACTGTTAATGTCACTTGAATCAGGTTTGATAAGCAAGTTTAAACGGGCACACAGAGTTCAGAAACAAGAGGATTCCCTTAATTTGGAAAAGATGACCAGTGGACAACTGCTCTCAACAGATAGTCTGGGTTCACTATCCACTCTTTCAATAGTGTCGGGAATGTTAATGTTATTTCTTGTAATTTATTCTCGCCGCCAGGCAGCATGTATATTTCAATTTGAGAAGAGATATGAACTGGCTCAGAAGCCCAGTATAAACATTAGTCTTTAGTAACCTTTAGTGGGATTGGTATTACTGTTTATCTCTGATGGCACATGCACTGTCAGACCAGTGTTACTTGAAAAAAACCCACGTGGTTAAAGATAGGAAATGTCTATGCTTCTCACAAGTATGTCTCTTTACTAAACGCTGGCAAGTTGGGTTCACCCCAGTATTCACTGAATGAAGAAAAACAACATATAGTATAATATACAGAATATGTACTCGTTATAACTTACATTTTAAACGGCAAGCCTACAGCTTGACTTATATTTAAAGCTTCCCGTGAAATAAGTTATATGAAAAAAAAATCCCTCATCATGAATTAGGAATATCTGCGTATTTCCGTCACCACTCATGATGCATCTAGCATTTATAAGTTTGTTAGAAAAATATACTCGACTGAGTAGTTAGCAGTTAAATTAAATTCATTATGGCTACATGTTTGTTAAGCTAGAAATATAATTTATTCTGCTTTCCACTGTATGCATCGCTAGAAAATAATACAGACTTATAGATTAATCGCTCTGCACCAAATCTAACTAGGGAAATAAATAAGCGATTAACCACTTTAAACATTTCGCAAAATACTAGATATACTAGATATAATATTTTACCTCAAACAGAACTACGTATCACAACGAAACTAAGAGACATCATTTATTAGTTTAAGTGTTCTAGAACGAAGTGACCACGTCTACTGTAAAATGGAGAATGAGTGAAGTTAGTTTCAAACTCGGGCCAATATCTTAAAATTAGACAAAAGCCCCAACTTATTTCGCAAACGAAATAATCTCCCCTTGTGCGTGTAAAACACCTTACGTCAACTAGAAGACACCCATGAACTGACACTTCTCTACTTCACGCCTCACGCTGATCAGCATGCCGTAACTGCCATCAGTGACCGAGAGTGCGCGTGTCAGTTGCAAATCTCAGACAACCGTCTGCAGTGCATGGGCGATTTCCACACTCCGCCGGAGCTATTCTGACGAAAGCTCTCATAATTGCTGCAAAATGTAGACAATCCGTCTGCCGGCCATGTCTGGCGGAGTGAATTTTCACGGTACAGGTACAGAAACTAAGCCGAAGAAACACCGTCCCAGGGGGAAACAGTAGACAGCTGTCTGCTGGGACGTGTTCTAACACTAATGTCAGTCCGCCCAGGGACTTCACGTCTTATGCAATAATTGCGTTACTAGTATTAGAAACGAAACAGGTAAACGTTAGGAATGAGGATGAAAATATTTTTCGCAAACGAATGGATGCAAAAAGTACAGGGAAAAGGTAAAGAGTTGTAATAAAAATTTTAAGAATCCGGGTGAAGGAAAAAGAAGAGGATGTAGGCAATTTATGATCAATAAACCTATGTGACAAATGTTTCTGCAATTAGCATGAGCAAATTTGTTGATGATATAGGATGTATCACTTTCACGCAGAAGTTTATGTTCAGTGCTCATTAGTGTGAGATTGTTCAATCTCTTTTGATCCATGGTGCTCCTTAGTTCATTTTTAATAAGTTTCAGTTTTGAAAATGATCGTTCTCCATGTGACGTACGTCTAGTTTGACAAGTGAATTTTCCCTGATTTGATGGATGATTAAAGGGACTTTAGCTTTTCATAACATTAGAACCCCTGAACATCAGTATTGTTGTAACTTTTCATCAACGAAGAGTAGCGGCTATGATCGAAGCAGTTAAAGACGATCCCCAGAACAGAGAAGCAGAAATTTAGCATCTCCGTGCGAACAATGAACAGTTCGCAAGATGGACACGAGTGGTCAGAAGAAAGCTTCTTGCAGACTTCGCACCTCTGTGGCAACCGGCAGGCTTGCCCGAAAGACTATGGAACGGGAGAGACGGAGCGCTCAGCGTAGCGGATACGATCTGAGGAATCAGGAAATTCACCGCGAACGAGGCTAGTCTCGCAGAAATTTCACATCCTCGCGCGAGCAGCCTGAGACGAACGAAGATCGGAAGCCAGTCGGGCCATCGCGGTTAGCATGGCGGCTAAATAACTTCGACTTTCTCTGGGATCTGAAGAGGCGCGAAATTTTCACACGACCCATTTAACTTACATTCCCGTTAGATATATACAGAATCTGAAAAGGGCAACTTTATCATTCGTTCTGACAGCATTCTAAGATTCACTAGCATATAGTTAAATTCCTGCTAGATTTCATCTAAATTGTTGGCTATTGGAGTGAATTCTTTTCTGTGCAGACGGTAATTTATACTTTAGCTTCGAGTGATCAGTGGTTTAGTTATTTCATTTTTATTTCACTGGATTGTGGTGTAAATTTAAACTTATTAAATAAACCCATTTTCAAAGTTCCAGTGCAAATTAAATGTTACATCTATAGGTTAATTTCCTAATACAATAGCCGCGTAAATTAATTTTGCAACTGTTAAGGGAATTGTGACTTTAATACAGTTTAGTTCGGTATAGATAGATGTGCTTTTAAAATTATTAACCTCACGGAGAGTTTTTTTCTTGATTTATTAATTAAAGACGCGAGCGCAGAAAATAGTCTAACTGTAAATGTATCGCGCATTAGATTTTAATATGATTTCATTGCATTTCATGTTTTTTCTATTTGTATCCAGAGTGATCTTTCGAACTTCGCATCCCAGCAATTAGGCAGCATTTAAGCAGCCATTACGCAGCAATAGAATATATATAGAACCTTGCCGACCCAGTTCGATTACTCCAGTGACATATGAACGTTTTTTAAAGCTAAACTTGTGGCGACCTGTTGCGGGTCTCGCTCCTCTGAATTTAACTGAGAACAAAGCCACCCAAGAAACACTGTTAAAATACTAATTCATAAAGTCGTTAAAACTGGAAGCAAAACAGTCGCCAGTAGCAATATTCTACTCATGCTCTCTTTTTGTGAAGAAGAACATAGATTTACCTGAACACTGTCTGTCAAGTATATTCAGTGGATTTTAACCCCCCCCTCCCCGAAGAAGAACCTATTTCAGTGTTTTGTAGTTGTGACCTTACGGCAAAAGAAAGTTATCTCCACCAGCTGTGCCCATCTTAGAAACCACACCATACCTCACACTTAGCCAAGTGCTTGTGCCATTCATTAGGAACTTTTATAAAAAAAAAAAACAACAACAGTAGCCTTTAACGCTTCACCGTCTGGCGATTTTTTGAGACTATTAGCTACCAGCCCACCTCGATAAATCTGGGGCCTGACACAGAAGAAATAAAAAGAAAATTTCCATTGTTCTACGGTATTATCTGTTGTTGTAAAATTCCTAGGAAGTGCCAGAATTCACCATTTGGTAAGTCTGTGTGTGTGCCTGTGTGCTGGCCAGCCAAGCGTGTTTTTGAATGAAAGGAGATTTAATCTTTTTTACCCTTATAATTAGTTCGACCTAGTATTAAGGTGTACTGTATTCATTGTACGGGATTTCTCCTAACGGAATTGTTTAACTGTGTTAATTTCCCCTTCCCGTAAAATTTGTTGGATAAAGGAAAACATTTGAGAACCCTAGCTTTTCCTCTACCCCCTTATCACTGTAACTCCTTGCCTCAGAGTAATAAATTTACCATTGGGTTAAATTGCCTATCTCTGATCATCATCATCACCCCCCCCCCCTGGTCTTTGGGACTGGGTCTTGTCTGTTAGTAAATACAAGCGGGAAAAGGTGTATGGGGTACTTCTCCTCAAAACCCCCCTACCCCCTTGTCATATTTGTATTCTGTAACCTTTGATTTCTGACTGTAACTTCATAATTATTTGTGACTTGATTTTTATGATAATAAAAGTATTAAAACTTTATTAGCATTGGTGTCGGCTGGCCCAAATCAAACATTTCCCATATTTGTTATTGTAGTCCGTATTCATGTACGTTGAGCGTCAGAATCACCAAATCGCTGTGTGCGCCTAAGCGACTGGAACTGACAAACAATTGTTTGTTCAGAAGAGTGGTAGGAATAGTTTTTGAGAGGCAAATATTGTCGTAATAAGAGACTGTCCTTACTCTTCCCAGCACTTGTGAATCTACTACTTGACTTTCCTAAATCCTTATTCCCACAGAGCCTTCACTATCATTCTACACTCTAAAGGGACCAATATCCATCAGAACTCTCTCAGAAAAAAATTACGACACTCCACTGCAGTTGGTTACCATTAGTGACAAATAGATGCGCAAGGCGATTTCTACAATTGGAAAACAGGACTCAAAAGAATTGTTAATTATCAAACGGTAAAACTGTAACTCTACAGGGTCTAAAGTAGTGCCAATATGAGAAGCAAGATCAGTTTTCAACAGTTCTGTAAACTGCAATAGTTCTTCACAAAGACTTTCTTCCAGATCTTCCGGATATGATTTAATAAGATTCGATGATCTTGTTACCACCTCTTCTTTATATAATTTTTTATTTTTAAAACGCCCTCAGTGTTTGTCGGTCGTTATTAATTCTGTCAAATCTCAAAACAGGGTTATTGTTACGTTAAAGCTAGCTGTTTGACAAAGTTATAAACAAGGTTGGGGTTAGGTTAAGGCCAGCTTTTTATTTTTTTTATGAAGCTCGAAACAGGGTTGGGGTAAGGTAACGGCTAGCTGTAACATAATTATGGATTGCCAGTCTGGCAACATGATGGACCTTGTCTACTGTGTTTATCGTCTACTACAATTCTTATTTATCTTGTCAGACTAAAACATGTCATTCTTGGTCATTGTTTTTTAGAGTTTCTACTGTGACCGTAAAAATGTATCTGACTATGCCATACTTTCATCCTTTTCCAGGGTTAAGCTTCTTTGGTGGGGTTTGGTCCTTTGGATTTGACTTTGCCCGTTAGATGAAGCTTCGTTATCGTTGATGTTAACGGCTGGTAGAGATGGATTGTCTATCACGTTTCTAGGATACTGCAAACTCTGGGATGGTTGAAAGCTCAGGTTCAGTGGGGTTCTGGACAAGCTGAGGATTATTTTCTGTGTGTGTGTTATGCCTATTGACTACTGGAGATAGTCATCCTGCCCTTGGATGTTCAGTGGGAGTCAGCACTCGATGATAGATCGCTCCTGGACTCTGCCTGAGATTTCCGCTCTCTGACTCTGAACGTTGAAATAAATAAAGAATAAAATCTGAGACAGTGAACAATAAATAAATAAAGCACATAAACGGATATGTTCGAGGTACTAGTAAAAAATGAAGAAGTAGAAAACGGACCTGGACCTATCAAAACTCCTCATGTATGAGTTCTGGTACAACGAGATCAAAGGGCAATACGGAGAAAAAGCCCAGCTCTTATACACAGACACAGACAGCCTACTCATGCAGGTGGAGACAGAGGACGTATATGCAGACATTTTTTTTTTTTTTTTGCGTATGCCCGCTAATACTCGAGGCGAAATCTCAGGTTATTATTTATGTCTAACCTGACATTGATTTTACGTGAGTATCCCTTTATTTCTTGTACAGAGACAGGTGTCCCTCGCCATTCAGGCAAATATTCGCCGATTTCGGAGGTACCCATTGCAGCTGGGTCGGCTCAGGAGCCGCCAGTCCCTGGTCCACGACACTCCTTCAAATGTCCTCGCCAGGTCTCGAGTTAATCCAGTCCAAATCCCGGTCGACGAAAAATCCTCAAATGCCGTCGCCCGGGTTTGATCCTGTATCACCCGGTCGCCAGAGCGGTGTTGTAACCACTACGCTAGCGCGGCTCCCATATGCAGACATGAAAGTCAACGCATCAGCCTACGACTTCTCAGACTACCCGAAAGACCACCAATGCTACAGCGCAGAAAACAAGAAGGTTGTCGGCAAGTTCAAGGACGAATGTAACGGTTGCCGCGTTTGTGGGGCTCCGCCCAAAGATGTATAGCATCATAGAAGCTGATGGAACCGCTAAAAATAGGGCCAAGGGCGTGCAGAGGGCTGTAGTGAAAAAGGATCTGCGGCACGACCTATACAAGCAGTGTCTAGATGAGCGCAAGGAGATGAAGCACAAGCAGGTAGCCATCCGAAGTCACGGCCACCAGATTGGGGTATACGAGCAGATCAAGACCTCGCTCTCCCCCATGGACACGAAAAAATGGATTGCGGCAGATGAAATCACCACACGCACGTATGGCCACTACCTCATTAACCGCGAAGCCGCCGATGCCGTGGAAGACTACCTCACCGAACTCTTGGGGTGAGAATCCGATCTGGCGGTAGCTCTGTATCCTCAGGTACAATCATCAGTTCTTCTCGGACAAACCCCCGAGGAGGGGCACCACTGTCAAGGTGATAGAGCACAGGCTGGCCGGTATTGCGAATGGCGTCGCGGATGGCGTGTACTGTCAATGACTACACAAGGTCAGCAGCGCGTCGTCGGCCACCCTCGAGCTCGTGCTCGCCAGGTGAGCTCGCGTACAGATAGCGCACCGTAACGAGAGGCCCCAGTATAGGACCCTCAGGCCGATGGGCAGGCTGAGAGGGTCTCTATTGTACGGACGAACTCTTGATCACATCAGCAGGTTTCTTTCCAGTCAGCCACGTCACCTCGTTATTCAACACGGCAACCACATCGGGCAAAGCCCGCACCAACTCTGCCTACCGTTCTGAAGACCCACGGGCAGCCAGCAACAGCTCCTGGGCATACTGAGCCCCGAATAGCCTCTCAGCCAGGGTACGGTAAAAACGTTCCACAATACCCTGCTTCCGATGGTTTCCAGCTTCCCCGCGTCGTACCTGCACTTCGTGCTTGGCCAGCAGCTGTGACGTAGCACCCATAAACTCGCGCCCCGGATCAACCTGCAGCAGGTTAGGCCAGTTGAGTGGACCACGTTTGTAGATTCGCTCAAGTGCCAACGCAACCTCTTTGCCGCTCTTGTCTGTCAAAGGTTCGGCCTCCTTGTAGCGTGAGGCCACGTCTACCACGGTCAGGGCATACTTATACGTCTTGGTCTTGCGACAAAAGTCGACTTTGTCGCGCGGCAGGTACAAGAGGTTTGCTTGGTGGATTGTGTTCGGCTGCTCTTCGGTGTAGAAAGGACGTGGTATGTAGCGCGGACGTGGTAGGTATATCTGCCAAATAGCTTGCTTCTTTAACCACTCGCGGGCAGCATGTTCGGAACCCTTGGCAGCTGCAGCCAGCTTCTTTATAGCCGCAACCCCCCTCCAGTAGCCCCCGGGGCTGTAATAGATAGCGCTTAGGCGCTTAGCTTCCATTATACTAGGCATTCCATGAGCTTTATGAGTCTCCAACGCGCGTCTCTCGTATCAGGCGGAAACTGGACAGTCGTCGCGCCCAAGCGCTGTAGGTTAAAGGGCCCCTCGAGCACCCCAACAGCATACTTTTGGAATGCACCGAGAGTATAAAACCAATTATCAAAGCAACGATTAGCTATTTTGCCAAAGTTTCTAAGTGGTTCTGGAACCCTCTCCCGCCTGGCGCATACCTGAATATCCCACATTGCTAGATGCACGTCCTTAACAAGCTCTTCGTCACTTCGTGTGTCACTTCATGACAGTAGCAGGGTGATCATTGCTGGTGCTTCGCTATGAGCTCCGGTCATATATCCAGAAGCATCAAATATACGCGGCGTAAAAAAAAAAAATTAACTCCAGCCTCACTACTAAGGTCGGGCCTGCCATACGTCTAGAAGCTTTCAGAATCCGGCCCAGTCTTTTCAGATCACTTGGCAAAAGTTATTTATGGGATCTATGCTACTGTCACGAAGTGACTATGATCTATGTCACTTCGTGACAGAGATCTTGTAGGCGACGAAACCAACCACAGCCATCCCCAGGACGATAAAGGTGATCTCGCGGTCCTTCTGCGCCTCAGAAGGCACGTAGAAATCGGATAGGGTTGGTTCGGATGGCAGCGGGTCTAGCTGCTTGCCGCCTCCGGTGACCATGTAGTATTCCCGCATGCCCTCATCCACATCTTGAAAGGTTCGCACGGCATGCCCTTGGCGTTGGAGGTCTTCATTCAGGAAATCCAGCCGCTCAGTCCGTTGCTTACTCCACGCGGCCTGGAGCTGTTCTACAGCCTGGTCGTGCCGTTTGAGCTCCGCATCACCATGGCCTAATTGAGAGAATAGATAGTTGCTCCATTGTTATCTTCGTTATGTATAGTACGTGGACATACATGTCCAAATTGGCAGTGCCTCAACGTGGTAAGCACGGCGGTTAGCGGCACTGGGCACATGCCAAACTTGTGGTAAGCCTGACATGTGGCAGAGCTAAGCAAATGCCCGACAAATGGGTCGGTTTCTAAGTCAGTGACTAAACTGCTTGGGCTGTCAATGGGCAGGTACGCACTGCCTAACTCGGCATAAATCCGCAGTGCGGCTTTTCCCAACGTTTGCGTCATTGCCGCACCTAACCTCATCTCGTACCTCGCATAAAGCTTTCCGACTTCTTCATCAGCCATGGTGTCGATGTGCTCGGGTGTGAAGGCTCGCACAAGATATTGCTCGGACTGCCCACCTGCGGCTATTGTAGCTAGCCGCTCTCGCTTCTTCTCGAGCGCCGTATCATTGCTTGCAACAGCAGCGGTGCTGGTGCCACGGAGTGAAACAGCAGCTTTGCTGCTTTCACCTGCTGGCGACACAGCAGCGGGTTCCTCAAGTAGCTGATCGATTATTCCGTCAACGTCCATCTTGCGCAGTACTATGTCCACCCGCCTCTTAAGTCTAATATACTCATGAGCTACAAATATAAACAGCAGCAGTAAGCTTAACTGCGTAAGCATTGTTACGCATATCTAAGGTATATCCACCTGCTGCTTAGCTAACTAAGCATTTGATAAGCTGTTGATTGGTTAGTCTTCAGCACCAGCTTAGCATGTTTAGTCTGGGCCAGCTGCCGGCGAACAGCATCCCTCTCCTCCCGTGAAGGAATAACATCGTTTTCTCGCAGGCATTCTTCGAAGCTGTCGTGATCCTTGCAGTGGAAGATGCACACCCATCGCGTTTGCTCGCGAAAATCCGTCAGAACCGCGTTATACTTTTGGGTGAGAACCCACACGCTCTGGCGGGGATGGCGGCCGCTAAAGGCTAGCTCCGAGAGCATATGGGCTTTCTGTTTCAGGGCTTTCGTGGCGCTGCAGTCGTCGATTATGTAGAAGGTTGGTTCCCCCTCGAATATAGAGTAGAAGGCTCGCAGATAGTCGTGCAGTCGCTGCCCGGGATTCACAGTGTACACTTCAGGATCGGACCTGAACCACGGGCGGGCCTGGTATGCTTCGTTGTATCGCACCTTGGGGCATAGAATCACTATGTGTTGGAAGACCCCCTTGTATGGGCCTTCGAGTAGGTCCAGGATAAAAACCGTTTTTCCGCACCCGGTCTGCCCGGAAATGATGGCTGAATGGGCGTCTTTGGGGTATATGTTCCTAGTAGACGGCTGCTTTGTATCGGGCATTCACGATATGTATGGCCGCATCCATTACCAAGAATATATACACATTCAACTGGCGAGCCGCCTCGACTTCCTTGCTTATCAGGAGGGTGATGCCTTCAGAGGCGTTCTCCACCTGCCTGCCGGACCCGTGAAGCTGGTCGTCGTCGGTGATCCTCAGGTCCAGACACAGTGCATACTTTTTGGTCAAGTACTCATCAAGGGTGACGGCTGCCAAGTTCAGGTCTTTGACAACCGTAGCTGTCTCAGGATGCCGCTTGCTGCCTGCCGCGAAGAACCTCCTAGCCTCACCCCACTGTTAATAAGGGCACATGCCCTGGCTGTAGAGTTGATTGGGCACCCCTCAATAGTAATATCGACCTTAGTGATTTTAGGGTTATAAATCGTTTCCGAGTCGCGGCTTGTAGGGGGCTGCTGGGTTCTCGAAGAACATCACGATGCCTTTCATGCTGCGGCTGGCACGTTGATGTTAAAGTCCCACTGGGGGTCGCTCATGTCCTTGACGGACTTGTGATGGCGGTGGACACGGTCATACAGGATGGCGAGGCTGCCGGCATATCGCCCGCTGACTATTTTAGCCAGTTCTGGCTCGGTGACCATTTCATACTCCAGGCTGATATTCGCGATTTTATAGATAGCGTCGCCTGATGCCTGGATAACCCGGCTGTAATCATTAAACGTCAGCTCATATTCCAGGCGATCGCCTAGCCCACTCTGATAGAATGAGGCGTGGCTCTCCAGCAGCTCATAGTCGAGTGGCACATAGAAACGGTTCCCGTAGGTATCCGCAATTGCTTTGTCTCCTTCTTTCTTGGGGTCGCCCTCACCAGCGCCCACCTCAAGCTTGGTTGCATTTCGCGCTGGGGTGGTGTCGAGGCCCTGGTAGTGCCCGTTTCATCTCTCCTGGGTTGTCTTCCACAGATCGGAGTAACAGTGGTATACATCGCTGTCGTCGATGGACAGGACCTCATTACCGCTTATTCTAATTGTTGTCATCTTGACTACGGCCCGCCCCAGGTACTTGACTACAGTCCTGTTAACATCCGTGGAATCCAAAGCGATCGTAAAAGCCAATCGCGCCGTCCCAGGCACAATGAGATCATGCTCGCCGAGGTTGGGGAAGCGGACCAGCAGTTGCTGATTCTGGTCGATCGTCGAAGGGTTGTTTGTAATGACCACGGACTGTCGGATACCCTTGACCAGGACGGTGTCCCGAAGTCTGCGGCGTGGGTTGAGCTTGCGCCCGTATGGTAAATTGGCCATTTGTGCATTGCAACTATGATATACAAGTATCTAATAGTATGGCACGCTTTGAGCCAGATGAGTTTGAATTATCGGGAGGTCGTGACGACGACCCCGCAGAAGACGGCGAACAGGAGACACTCTTCACCTATGCCGAAGGCATAGATGAGCAGCGTATTGTGGACCCCCAGTGGCCAACTGAAACTTTGGCAGGTAATCTGCAACACGAAGTACTTCGGACAGCAGTAGAGCGTTACTATGATGTGCTAGCAGAGAAGGGGCACACTCCCGTTGGGCGATACTACACAGAATTTGTCCTGGACAATGTTGGCAGGTTACGTCTCAAATCATTTCCCGATGTCAGGCTTGTCAACTTGAGAACAGGAGAGCCTTTGGCGCTGACGGGGTTCAATAAGAAAACACCTGAGGCGCTGGGGTTTGTTTGTACGCTTAAAGCTCAACTGTCAGAAAAGGCTGTCGCTGCACTCAAAAACGCTAGCACTGAGTTAAAAAAGGTTGCGGACGATATAAATGATGCGGGACTTCAGGACCTGCCACAAGTTGCCACGCGAGCAAGTGAAGCCTTAGAACACAGCCTGAATGGAGTTGAACGTGGAACGGGCTCTGGCTATGATGTACGAACCCCCTATGCCTCCCAGAGAGATCGAGGGGCTCGTCAAAGCCCTGCAGACAACCAGAGGCAAACAAACTAATAATCTAGCCAAACTTTCAGAGCTTGATAAACATATGGTTCGTCAAAAGCAGAAAGTCAAGGAATCGCGGGGACTAGATGAGTCAGTCCAGAGACGTGAGGAAAAGATTCTGCGTGACTTGGAATCGGAGAGGGCGGCTTGCTTGGAGGCAACTTCTGCCTGCCGTGAGGCCTTGCGCACTCAGATTAGCTGGCTCCGTGAGACCATATCGCGGGTTCTCAATGAAGACACTACGCTAAGAGAGAGGCTGCGCACTCTGTTCCGAGAGCAGGGGGTCACAATAGCGAGCATCCTAACAGCGCAGGTTTCCTAATCTCCACTATTGCCCTGGCCATCACAGGCGGCGGGGGATCTCCCTGTGGTGGTGCACCACCTCCGCCTCCATTTGATAAGCTTGGGGTGAAGGAGTGGGTGAAGCAGCGTCTGCAAGATCTCGGGAGGTTTCTGGCTAAACTGGCTGGAAAGGCCGCGGCCACGCTCCCATGAATCATCGGCAGCATTGTGTCCTGGCTCCTTAGTTTCTTGGGTAAGGCAGTAGGCTGGCTTGCAGAACACCTTTGGGCGCTGTCACGAAGTGGATTTAGGACTAGAGGCTGCCTACTTAAACAGACTAGACCCAAGTGGAAAGAAAGACTAAGAAGATAGATTTCAGAAGAAAAATGACCGTGACTGTGGGAGATGAGGCTATTGGCGTCAAGGGTCGAGAACCTAAATTGACTCTCCCTTGCCACAAGGTGACGTAATGTTAGGCTATAGACTCACTACCTCTAACTACCAAGACTGGGATAAGGTTTAATTTACTTAACACCACATACACCACTTACAGACAACATGTAGGTTGAATTAAGTGACTGATCCAGCCGAAATTTACAATAGATTTTATTTACACCACAAAATTCATGTAACATACTACAAATGGGATAAAATTTCGTGTTCACACACATGGAAAAAGAACACAATAATCAATTAATGTGATTTGGTAAGTTACCCCACAAATCGCCCTCACCCTCAAACCTGAAAATAAGAAAGGTAAGAAATACATCAACTTGTGAAGTGGGATCTCTAACATTTAGATCCGCCTTACTCTGAATCTACTAAATATCATGTAACCACAATCTAACTTCTACTGTCCGTCTGCAGACGGTTTCTCCTAAACCAATGACGTGGCCACCCAGCTTCTCTGTAGGCTAACTACCCTTCTATGCTAACACAGTGTCCACAAAAGAACTCTTCTATCATCTCCTACACAACTTGACAATGAATTGCTAAGTTCTATTGCTGTTTAGTGTCAGTCTGACACTCCTAGTTTCTACTGAGAAAAAAACTCCTCCACTACTCTCCTTCTCTCTCTCTATCTGGTGCAGTTAAGAGGGATGGTAACCCTGTCCCCTCTTCTCCGCCGGTTGTAGCTGCTGAATTGCTTGGTAAACTGGGTTCGTGACTTGGACTATTGCTGCTTCTAATTTAACGAATTTTTTACTTTGTATTAGCTCGGATACCCCTCTCTTGGGTTCAAGGCTGTCAGGATTATTATGCCCGAAATTCACGACACTTTTTAGGTCCTGCGCCTAGGATCAGTGTGTGCTTAATATGAGCGTAAATAGCTCCGTATTTGGTAAGAACATCTGTTCTTGCTGAAGAAGTCTGTGCTTCCAGTTCCCTGCTCTCTCTTGGGTACAAAGACTTTTGCACCAGTGACCACCTTGTCACCACTCCACTTTCTTTTCTGGCTCTGCCGACTCTTCTTCGCCTGAGAAGACCGGCGAACTTCTAGCCAGCTGAAGGACTACTCTAGCCCTAGCTGCCACGCCTGGAAAATCTCTGCTGTGGACAAAACAATAACAAATATATATCGCACAACAAATCTTTTCATATCATTAACACTAAACTCCCTTAACCCTCAATCTTTAACACTTAAATTCCAACACTTCAATACAGCTCCCATGCTCTAGTATCGCCTCAGCGATTAGTAAATAGGCCTACCCCAACCTGTCATAACATTGCCACTACTGAATGAACCGGTTGCCGGTAAACTTGTGGCCCTACTATTTAACAATGATCGATGTGTTTACCTCGCTAAACCCCATTACAATAGACTTCCCCCGAGACAATAATCTCCCGTCTCCATGAATTCACCATTATAAACATATGTCTATTAGATAAGGACTAATTAAAAATCCTAACTAAACCCGTAACTGCTGACTTCAAAATGTAGGATTTACCCACACAGAGCAAAATACACAATTTCCTATGCTCTAACATAACTGGTAAATTCACTCATTCTTAACCCCAGCGTTACCCAAAATGAGTCCGCTGGTAATTTACACACTCTTAAAGAACCATTAAATACACACACAAATACCTAGCGTGTATACTCTGCCAACATTATAAATCAAATATTGGGAAATCTTCACCCACATGCCGGGAATATTATTTACACCCGATTCCTATAACAATATATATATTTAGATCTCTAAAGGAACTGAAATCCTATCTTACAATGCATACCCCGCTATCTCCCCTCTCCTTCCGTTATCAGATTCACCCCTCTAGACAAAGATACACAGCACGTGCTCCGGTAGCCCCTATTTAAATCCTCGACAATCACAATGAAATTACGTGCACCGTATCTCAAAATTATGGTATTTAACATCTCACATCTTTAAGCTTTCATTATCTCATAAAAAGAATGAACGCACTCTGATAATAATTTAGATAAGAGGGTAACTCATGGCATGTCCGTTACGAAAAAAATTTAATTCCGCGAGCGTGTTTTACGCTGCACCATTTAAAAACACAAATCCAGGAAAAATTAGATACCCCTGTCTTCTGACAAATAACAGTAATACTCCAATTTATACAAACAGCTACTCTGAGGAAACTATCAAAATTCCCTACTACCTTTTCACAAATTACCTAATTGCGCTGTCAGTTTTATTCAGCTAAAAATTTAGCATTGATGGCTCTACTACTATGAATTAACTGTTAATACCTAGAATAACAACCCCTGAAAAAAACTTACAAAATATCTTAGCTAAATTAACTTCATATTTACCAAAGTAGACTATCTGCTTAGAGCAATCTGATTTCGCATATGCCATTCCGGCATAGATCTCCACGGCTTGAAGTTTTTAAAATCTGAGAGGCTGTTTCGTTCTTAACTTGCTTATTTATTAGACTCATACAGCCGACCCCACGCTACGCGTGAGTCATAGCTTGGCTTTGTTTCTAAACAGGTCAAACTCTGGAAAATTTCCGTTGCTGTCCTGTTTCCACGCGCTTAATCTCCCACTACCCCCAACTGTTGCGTGAACTTCCTGCCGTCTAAAATTACCCTTCCTAATAATTTCGGCGCGCTCCCTGAGAAAGAACAAAATGCTCTGCCATTAAGTTTACAATATAGATCCTACATGAACGAATTACTAAATGAAAAAAAAGCACTAGTGCCAGTCTAGAAGTTAAAACTACCATCTCTTCTAGAAAAACGTAATTCTTAATCTACGCAAAAAGTCCAAACTCGATTATTATACAAAGAGAAACGAAAAAAAACGAATAAGATAAATATCCCACCGTAATCCTTCCCTGAAAAACGTAAATAAATGCAAGAATACAACATATGGGGCCTGTTGCAAATTCAATCACATTAACTCTTCACAGGCGCTTGTGGTTGCACTCGGGGGCTTGCTGCTCGTAGCCGCTCGAGAGTGGCTAACGAAACCAAAGAGAGAATAGGCCTACAGCGATGCAGCCTTTAATGAGCGAGGTCTTTTCGTTTTCGTGTTGCTCTGATGCTGCCCTGCCTTGTGCGCTGACGGCGGGAGGCGGCACGGTGAGTGGTACGAGCTGTGGTTCATGGTGCGCAGGTATGGGCTCGAGGAATGGTGGTGGTGGTGGGGGGATGACAGCTGCGTTTACATGGGTGTTGGTGCCTAGCTGCATGTCCTTTGTCGCGGTCACAAACTCGTTGTTATAACCTTCGATTTGGCAGATGCAGAGCTGCATGTCACTGGGCGCTATGTAGAGGCTGTAGCCGAACACATAGTCCACCTTTGAGCGGGCTTACTGAAGCACATCCTGATAGCGCTTGATTGCTCCAGGGGTGTCCACTGGGGAGGAGATGGCATCTTCCCTGAGGGCGAGAAACTGCTTCTGGGCGTCAAATGCGATTCCTGCCCCTAGGATATTTGTTTTTGTTTGGCCCTGTGCGCCAAGAATTGCCCAAACATAAGCCCGAATGCTGTCGTTTAGCCTCTCTACACCCGGCTACGTAAAACCCTGCGATTCGTCAAGGATGAATGTGGCCCATGCCTAGTCGGCCTCTGGCCCCTGTGCAATGTAGGTAATGTGCAGAACCGAGTCCACCGGATTCCTTAGAAAAGGGTTCGTGGTCATTCCATCTAACGTGGAACCCCATGCTCCCCACCACCCCCCCCTCCCTCCAACACCGTGCCAGTGATAATCTCCGTCACCTACAACCACAGTCTGGTCCTTGTAAGTTAAATATGTAGACCCTAGGCCCTGACTTCTACTTTGGTGCTACCACCAATCGGAGTTGGGACTAACACAGAACTCGTTGCAGATGCGTTCATAGGCTGCACGGTCATAAGAATTCTTAAACGCATCCCAAGCGCTATGTTGAGGAAGGGGTGCCTTAATTTCTTCTAGGATCCGCCGGATTTGGTAATAGACGTGAAAAAGAAATAACGAACGGCTCATGGGGGCAGAGGATTGCAGCGCTGCTGCTAAGTGGTCATTGATTGATATGCCGCACATCGCGATTGCGCACCAGATAGCAAAGTTCAGCTGATTCTGCCAGAACTGCATGGCGCTCGAGCTCCATGCTTGTGCAATTTCATCGCTCTTTACTTGTGGCAGTTTGTACTTGGCGAAGATGTCCAACAACTTAATCTTAAAGCTTGCTAACTCTGTGGAGTTAGCAGATACACTAATGTCGCTGTCAACAAGCGCGCTGACAACAAACGCGGTGGTCTTTTTTACGAGTATTAAAAAAACACCGCCCACCCCGTATTTGGCATCCTTATTAAACGCGTAGGCTTGGTTGGACCTGCTTGTGATGATGTATGTCGCTCTGTCCAATATTCAGAACGGGGAGTGTGCCCCCTTGAATCCCGTGACTAACAACAGAGAGGGGGATCTTGAGATAGCCCTCTCTGAAATCCTCTACTATCCAGCATGGGAACATAGCTAGGAATTTTGGTAATAACCTTATAGAGTATGGCGGAAAGATGATTCGTTTCCCACAGCTGGGTTCACAGGCGTGGGGCTCGAAGTTGCGGGAATAGTGATGATGACTTCCGTTATCGGATCTCTTCCAGGCATTGTACTCTCTTTACTTGGTGTGGGGGCCTTTCGTATATACCTTGCCTGTGTCGCTATCAGTAGCAAGTGCGTGGCCAAGGCGGTCAAACACGCGGCCGTGATGCAGATTGCTAGAGCCAAACTGAACTCGATTCATCAACATGTTTCAAGGGCTATAAGCAATTCGAATATCTCAGATGATGAATTCAGAATTATCGTGGACGAGGTTGACAAATATCTGGCCATGAAGGAGGAAATACGCTCTAAAGCCCGCGCCGCCTCTGCTGCCGATGATGCGGCAAAAAACGAGTGGATGGCGAAGGGGCGGGAGGAAGTCCGCGCCGAGTTCGCCAAACATATGGCCACTTTCACATTACAATAAATTGTATGAGTTGTGTATGTGGTGCCCCAACTGAGGACGCCCCACCGCCATATAGAGATTTAGCCCCACAAGTATACACTGAGCCATCTGCGACACCACTGTGACGTTTTTGAAAGACTTGTCGCTTTTCATTCTGGGAGGGTTTGCATATTACTTTTATCACCAGTTTGATAAGATCCAGTATGACTTGATAAAAGTTAAGCACGATGTTGACTTGATAAATGTTAAGCACGATGTTGACGACGTCGAGTATACTTTGCAAAAAGCGGCCAGGGAAATCCTAGCGTGAGACCCCCTGAGAACCACTATTCCTCAGACAGGGGCCAGAGTTCGGGCTGAACACCTTTCGTGACATGCCGAACTCCACCATCTTGAGAACCACTGTTCCTCTGTCCACTTGTGGCCCGTGAAGACGGAACCTCCACCCATTATATAGAGAGTATTATACCAACAGCCCCGCCACTTGAGTAATTTTTACTTTCAGTAAAGAACATCCTGCTTAAAAAAGAAGCCTATGTACAGCCGACACGGTTGCTTATTCTGTATCTTCTACAAGATTGGCTTTAATTTCCATCTCAAGCCGTACAATCTCTGCTCTCAGATGATGTTTTTCTTCTTCGAGGGCTTGTAACTGTGAGTATATTTCTTTAATCCGCTGTTTCTTCTTTCTACAATTGTTGGAAACAGATCGGAACTTATTTTTCGTTCTTGCGAGTTCCAATTCTCGTGGCCTTATATCACTTTTTTCAGTCACTAGTGACTGTAAGAATTGATGTAGTCCCTGACTGCTCATCGTCTCTGTGTGTGTGTGAACAATTCTTTCTGTGGCAAAGTGTGACAACTTTAGGAGAAGCGTGACTACTTTGTGAAAAGCGTGACAAAAAATTTCCCTCACACCGCTCACGCTTTGCTTATATACGAGGTGTCTTACTTACTTACTTACTTACTTAGTCGTTCCCCTTCTACCGTGAGGTGTAGAGGTTTGGAAGAGAGAGCGCCAGACCATTCTATCAGCTGTCTTCTTCCTGGCCTGGTTCCATTCTAGTCCTCGGTCCTTCAAAGATTGTCTAATGTTGTCCTCCCAGCGGACTCTGGGTCGTCCTGGAGGTCTGGATCCCTGGCTCTTTGTTTCCCATGCTTGTCGTGGTAGCCGATCTTCTCCCATTCTGCAGACATGGCCAAACCATCTTAGTTGGGACTGTTCTATTTGGGTCTGCAGCGGATGGGATTTTAGGCCTTGACAGATTGTCTGGTTGCGGACCATGTCTCTTCTTGTTACTTCAACCACTTTCCTCAGATACCTCATTTCTGAGGTTTGGATCTGGCTTTTGTGGGTTGTAGTCATTGCCCACGACTCGCATCCATATGTCAAGACTGGGACATAGGTGGAGCGGTATACAGCCATCTTCGTTTTCTTACCAACCTCTTTCTTGCTGAGGAATCCACGATTTATGGCCTGAAAAAGTCTCCCAGCCGCTGCTTTTCGAGTGGCCAACTCTTCTTTGATGCCTCCCTTTCGGTCTATAATAGCTCCGAGATATTTAAAGTGGTCGACCTGCTCCAGGACCTGTTCTCCCAACTTAATCTGATGTTTTCTTTCTTCTCGTGATATCACCATGGATTTTGTTTTAGAGCTGCTTATGACCATCCCTCTCTTCTCCAGCTCTTCCTTCCAGACTTGCAGGTTGGATTGGAGATGTGCCTCTGATTTGCAGATCTATACGAGGTGTCACACTACGTAATTGCTAAATACTCGTATAACTGGTCAATAGGCTTGTACAGTTTCTGAGACGCGCGCACTTGAGTATGATGGGGCCATCACGTGGTGGTATGTGTCCTGGTTAACCGAGACGTTTCTAGTATGATGTTATTGCTTCGCAATATATTGCACCATCATGTGAAACACGAGGTCGGCATCCCGTTGGAGGGGCCGTAGGCCCCGTAGATGGCCTCAGAGTACCACAGGGTAGGGGGTGGTATTCTTCTTCTTCCTCGTTCGCCCTGAAAAGGACGGTGGTTGCGTTGTGTCTGTTTACGCCTAAGCTGTGATATCTGCACCTTTCGGTCGACACATCCGACTTCAGCACGGCATTTTTTAGGGACCGGGTTCCTTAGGCTGGGGGCGCCCAGGGGGATGGAGGCGCCTCTGGTACTATGTTGCCGAGGTGGGGGTAGGTCCAACCTTAGGCTGGGGGCGCCTCTGGTACTATGTTGCCGAGGTGGGGGCGCCTCTGGTACTTTGTTGCCGAGGTGGAGGTAGGTCAAACCTTAGGCTGAGGGTGCCTCTGGGTGGTGGGGGCGCCTCTGGTACTATGTTGCCGAGGTGGGGTGGCCTCAGAGCCCCCTTTACATCTAGTGGAGCCCAACCATCGTTGTTAATGTTCGTGCCTGGACAATTTTAATGTGACCTAAACAGACATCCGAAAAATAAGAACACCCAAGGAATCGTTCACGGGAGCAGAGAATTCAACCCGTCTTTTTGGAACTGGGGATTTCTTGGTCAAAGACTGCCATTGACGATTCTGTATGTGAATGTCCTAAAAATTATGTTTCCAGATGCTGTTAACAAAGCTGTAAGTATGCAAGAGTGCACGTGGTCACGGCTGAGTAAATAGAGTGAATGCAGGTCTGAGTGTTTGTTTATTGTTGTAATTTGGCACTCATTTTGCTGTCTTAAATTTCTTTATGCAAGTATTGTTAACCATATTTCCCTTAAAATAGAGCAGAGATAACAAGTCTGTTCATACCTTAAAAGGGGGAAATATTAGACCAAATCATTTGTATCCGTGACTCTTTGGGGCTATAATCGTTCTCTTAACGGGACTGTGGGCTAAACATCGAGGGAAGATCATAACTGTGGGTCTATCTTTTCTTGTAGCAATTCATTGATTTTTTTTTGACTATTTGTATATGCTTTGATGTAATTTTATATGTTGTGAGAGAGGTTTGTTATGATAATTAAACTACTCAATAATTATTCCAGCGTGTCGGTCAGTTTCGTTCCAAAATATCTATATAATCACTGTTATAGTTTTCCCACGTCTGTGTGTTTAACTGTCGTCACTTGAATGTGCGTGCACGTGAGTGGATAGAGATATATTAATATATATATATATATATATATATATATATATATATATATATATATATATATATATATATATATATATACACAAGGGGATTGACATAAGTCTTGGGCCTGACCATGAAGGAGTCACAGGAGGAAGATGAAACTTGGCACATTTAAAGTTCATTATATTTGCACTGAATGCATAAAGTACGCGTTTGTTTCTTCAATGGGTTTTTCCGCTACGGTGCACGGCGTAATGTACCCTATTGACCGGATCTGCTGCTCCAAAGATTTGACAAAGCAATGGAAAAGAAGGAGGCCAGAGCTGTGATAAAATTTCTGATGTTTCAGGGAAAAACACCTACAGAAATACACGGGGAGATGGAACCAGTGTTTCGTGATTCTTGTCCTTCATATACTTCGGTAAAAAACTGGTGTCAACAGTTTAAGTGCGGCCGCTCAAATGTTGCTGATCTGCCAAGATCTGGTAGACCAGCCTCAGAGTGCAACGATGAAAATGCAACAAGAGTGAAGAAAATCATTGACCAGGATCGAAAAATGACAATTGTGGAGATAGCTAGTAGAATAAAACTAAATGAAAGAACAGTTTATAGAATTTTACACAACAGACTGAACATGAGAAAAGTGTGTGCACGCTGGGTTCCGCGACTGTTGACACGTGAACAGAAGCAAACGAGGATAAATTGCTGTCAACAGTTGCTCAAAAAGTGTCAGTCAAAAAATTTTTGGGAGACCATGGTGACAGTAGATGAGACTTGGGTACACCATTATGACCCCGAATCCAAAATTGCCAGCATGCAATGGAAAACCCCGGGCTCCCCAACACCTGTCAAGCCGGGGGCGCAGAAATCTGCAGGAAAAGTGATGCTGACTGTTTTTTTGGGACGGCAAAGGTGTCCTTTTGAAAGTTTATCTGCCTCGTGGCAACACAGTTAATGGACAGTACTGTGCAGATCTTCTCACAAAACTAAGAAAGGTTGTGACCAGGAAACGAGGGATAACGCGCACTCAAAATCTTCTTTTGCTTCAAGACAACGCGCCCTCTCACAAAGCACGGCTTGTGCAGCTAGCAGCCAACGATTTGAATTTTGAAATTCTTCCACACCCACCATATTCTCCAGATTTGGCTTCATCAGACTTTTTTCTATTCCCAAATCTTAAAAAACAGCTAAAAGGAAATCATTTTGACAGCGATGAAGAGGTTATACTGGCATGTGATGACTGGTTTAGTTTGAAAAATAGGGTGTTCTACTCCCAAGGTCTTTTCAAGGTCAAGCAGAGATGGCAGAAGTGTGTCAATTCAGACGGTGGCTATATTGAAAAGGAATAAACACTATACACAATTTCAGCTCTCTGTGACATGTCCTTCATGGTCAGGCCCAAGACATATGTCAATCCCCTTGTTTGTATATATATATATATATATATATATATATATATATATATATATATATATATATATATATATATATATATATATATATATATATATATATATATATATATATATTTATATATATATATATATATATATATATATATATATATATATATATATATATATATATATATATATATATATATATATATATATATATATATATATATATGATAGGAAACTCTTTACAGAGCGATACAACAGGAAGCAATCTGATCATCAGAAGCATTTCCCCCCATCCGACAAGTGTTTCGGCCCGATTACTCCTTTACACTCTAAGGGGGGCGTGCCCACTTGGGTCATGACTCCCAAGCGTCTCAGCTTCCTGTTGTCTTGTATCGAAAATGAACCCATTTCACTTACGGTAGCAACTTTTAATCCACAACGCCAGCCGTGGGGGCAATTGTGAAAGTAACAAAGAAAAGACAAATTATTCAGTTCGTTCCGTCGCCCTTCACAACTAAGGACACACACTGAGACACGAGCGCGCAGCCGACGAACCTTAGCCACTGCGCGCCGCACGCCACTGAAATTCTGTACCTGACACACTCCTTATAGTATACATCGCCTGTTGCCCCAGAGTCGCAGCCCCCTCACTAGCACACCATAAAAACTCAGCGCTGGACTTCGAAAAATTTTGGTGTTTTCTGTACCGCAGCGTTTACCGTCACGATCTCCATTGCCCACTGCAGTTGTTCCACAGCCAGCCTGATGCCTTTTCGGCAGTTTCGCTAAGCCTCTTCAGTGCCCTTGTTCTAGACTGTCCCTTCAACCCCAGCAGTTTCAATAAATCATACATTGATGCAGCCACAAGCCCTCTATCGCCCACTTCAACCGCCATGACAATTGCACTGAATCCATCGTGTCTCAGATCCGCGGCTAGATCGCTATACTTGGCCGCTTTGAATGAATGTTGCTCGTCTAATCTGGATTCAAATGGCACGGTCAGTTCAATCAGTATGACCTGAAGCGTTGCTGAAGAATGAAGCACTATATCCGGCCGTCTCCGCGATTTTCTGATACTCTCTGGATATGCCCTCCGTCCAGGTAGGTCTACCGCCATCTCCCAGTCGTTTGCACAGTCGAGAAGAGATGGTAAACTGCTACCAGGTTTACTCGGTTTGGGGTGTGCTGACTTTCCTGCCCTCAGAAAGTATGTGTTTGTGGTGTCTGGCCGGACTTTGATATTCGCTTTCATTCTTGCCTGATCTATTGTCGCAGCAAGCTCATTTAGCACTTTGTTATGGCGCCAAGTGTATCGTCCTTGCCCTAATGCCACCTTACACGCTGAGAGCACGTGTTCAAATATACATGTTTAGACTGTCTGACTCCTCTAAATCTGTCGTAGAAGATAGGCAGAGAGAGAGCAGATTTCTCGATCTCAGAGACAGCCTCTATCACATTCTACCATATCACTCCTGGAAATCTATTTCTATTATCATCTCTCACTGTGACTATCACTTATTCTAATCTATTCAGAAGGGACCAACCCAAATCTTAATTCTCCTATAAAAAATCTACGACAAATGTATAGCTCTGTTTAGAGGTATATATATATATATATATATATATATATATATATATATATATATATATATATATATATATATATATATATATATATATATATATATATATATATATATATATATATATATATTGTTCTGGCTCGTTCGTTTGCTTTCATCCAAATATAAAACAGAATTGACTATGGTTGTTTAGTTTTAAAACAACAGGTAACAAATTTAATAATCAATTAGTATTAACAGTTTAAAATAAATAAAATGCTGGTAAATTTTATATTGGAATCAAACTTTCTCTTCACTGAGATTTAGGAAGAGGACAGAGTTCAGAAAAATTAGGTCCTTTTTGCTGGTACCTATTTACAAGCACTTAACATTTATAAGGGAGTCATACAGCTGTGGTTCATCAATTCAGTGATGATGAAAGCCTTCTCCACATTATCTTCCACTGTAGGCGGTTAGGGTGGATGCTTTTCTCTCACATTACCGGCGTCAGTATCACAAATAGTCTGATGGCTTGTAACCACGAACATTAGACAAAAAGAAAGAAACAAATGCCTGCAAGGTACATTTGGTGGCAGCAAACTAACAGGCCCATTGTCATACGCTCCATCCACCAATGTTAACCTCTCAGAAGACTTCAATTCCCGAGCACACAGTGTAACTCAGGGAATATGATAAAAATTCACCAATATCATTCTGGGTGTTTAGGAAATTGCGTCTAGAGTGCGTGAATAATGAGTTGCTTGAATTACAATTAAAAAAGGTATATAAATCTCACAAGAATATATGTTACACCTTAGGCGCATAATGGAATCCAGAGCACTCTGACTAAGCAGTTGGATGATCTGGATTTTGCTGATGACTTAGCTCTTCTGTCCCATAACCGTAATCAGATGCAGGACAAATTAAAAACACTCGATGAGAGGTCACAGCAATTGGGTCTGAAAATACACAGGGAAAAGACACAGGTAATGAGAATAAATGCAGGAAATGATAACAGGGTTGAACTTGAAGAAGCACTAATACAAGTTGTAGTATCGTACTCATATCTTGGCAGCAATATAGACAAAGTTGGAGGGACAGACAGTGATATCAAAATAAGAATACAAAAAGCAAGAGGAGCTTTCATTGCATTGGGAAATATATGGAGATCAAGAGAAATCGGATCCAACACGAAAATAAGAATCTTCAACTCAAATGTGAAGTCAGTCCTATTGTATGGCTCTGAGACATGGAGAACAACAAAGACAACTATCAAAAAGCCACAGACTTTCATAAATGGGTGCTTGCGTAGAATAGAGGGATTAAAATGGTATGACAAGGTTACCAACGTGGAACTGATGACAAGAACTAGACAAGTGCCAGTGGAACAAGAGATGAGAAGAAGACGATGGCCATGGATAGGACACACACTGAGGAAATTTGTTGATAGTATTACATGGCAGTCCTTGTTCTGGAATCCCCAGGGCATGAGAAGCAGAGGTAGACCAAGAAGCACATGAAGAAGAGAGCTGGAAGCAGAGGGGAAAATGATGAGGAGAACGTGGAAAGAACTTGAGATGATGGCACGTGACAAGACTACTTGGCATGTGTTTGTTGAAGGTATATGCTCCTTTGGGAGTGGAGAGTTATGAATGACTACTGTCGGAGTCTGGGTTCGCTCTGCTCTCGGTTTTCCCGCACGACTAGTCAGAAACAATCACCAGCTCTTGCAGTAGTGGTTCATGCATATACTATTTTCATATGCTGAGGTTGCCAGCCTTGTATATAACCACTTAGCAAGAAACCTGTAGAATTTACATTAGTAAATAAATTGATTACACTTACCCAAAAATTTTGGGAATACATAATCTCCTTGCACAGATTTAGACTGGACACAGCTCTGTATTAGAAGCTTTGAAATCACTTAGGTCTGGAAATTAGATTTAATTCCTGACGGCGGGTGCTCTGCAAAATCCTGGCCTGGGAAAACTTTTGTTTAATTCCTCTATGACTTGTGATCAAACTCCTAGGAGTCCAGTCTTGTTAATTAAAGTGCTGGCCCTTTTAAGTTTCCAGTCTTGTATTAAAAGTGCGGGTTTACTTGTGAATTCCAAAGTTGACCAATGCTAGATTTGTTACTCATAGTTGTGGAATTTCAAAGTCCAATGTCTCCTTTTTCTTTCTAGCTTTTAGGAGTCGCTGATATAACTTGTGCACTGCAGTCTTTCTGTGTGATCTGGGTCTGTGTTTTCATCACCCTGTATTCTCAGTTCTTAAAGCAAATCACAGATAATGTTTCCACCAAATGTTCCAATAGAATTCATTGTATATTCCGGCTCTCACTTAAAACCAAATAAATCTCTGTAGCACTGGGTTGGGTGTTTCATTTTAAAATATCTCCTCGCGTGGTTCACAATATTAAATTTAATATCCACACGTGACCTCTTCAGTGATGTCATATCGTTGTGTAAAACTTCCGGTTGCAGCTATCTGCCTCTCACCATATAATGACCATGTGTTCCTGGCGTAACATCTACAAATCTTGAGTTTCCAGATAGATTATCTGAGATAATTACAGACAGGGATGGTCTGAGCGGAAACAAATTACGCATTACCACCTGAGTTTCGCTAGACGGATCTCTGCCAGATTAGCCACACAATCTGATGTTCTATTCATAGACCGTGCACAATGCAAGCTTGAATAAACAGGCACAGTCGCTTTGAAATAATGATCAGCCTGATAATACGTGATAAAATATTATCGCTGCCCGGGTCAATAAACCTGGCGTAACACAAACAGTCGAGGAGTGAAGTGTTAGAGATTTAACTCTACTGACCCAACGTAGAGAGTAAATATTGGTGCATAAAATATTCCACATAATAATGACAGGGGAGAGAAAAATAAGAAAATATCACTCGTACGGGAATGTAATGCAATCCTGCCGGAATGGACTCGAGATCGCACAACCGTATCGTCACAACCCAGGACCCCCCTCCCCATGTTTTGTCACAAAATCTCTTAGCTCCCCCTTTTTTCTAACTATTTTTTGGCAATACTGAAAAACAACAACATAATCGATTGTAAATTACTTAGCTAGTCATCATCGTCGTCATCATCATCATCATCATCATCGTCATCATCATCATCATCATCACCTTTGAACTCCCTAATGAGAGCATATGCTCAAGGTCTTTCCATATCTTCATCCCCTTCATATCTATCTCCAGTTCTCTTCCCTATGTTGTCAGTTGTCTTCCCCTGCCTCTCTTACTCGGTGGATTCCAGAACAAGGTGTGCCAGGTAAATCTATCAGTGTGTGTCCTATCTGGCACTTGTCTGGTTCGTGTCATAGATTCCACATTAGTGATACCACTACAATCCTTCTGTTTTAGGCAAGCACCTATTTATGTGATCTTCCTTGGTTAGAGCGCAAGCCTCTCGCGACAAAGGTAGCTGGGTGGAACCACGGTGGCGTCGCATTTTTATCTGTAAATGGGTAATCCGAGTCTGCTCATGGGTCAGAGAAGGCAAAGACAGCGAAGTGGTTATTTGATTTAGGATAATGTGGTCTCTAACATTTCACTCCCCTACAGTAGTTTCTGTTATGAAACTACATATTTTTCCCATTTGTGCAAGTCTGTAGCTTATTGATTGTTTATTGTTGTTGTCCTTCATGTGCCGGGTCATACAATAGGACTAATTTGAGTTGATTCTGATTTTTGTGTTGGACGTGCCTTTTTTTCGTCTCCATCCATTTCTTTGATCTCACCAGACTGTTGACGATTTTGATAACCTGTTATTGTTTTTTTTTAAAACATATTTTAATCTATCAGATATTTCAGGGGAGGTTATAATTTTAACTAGTTTACATACCCGTCAAAATAATGACGGGGACAGAACTAAAGCTAACATTTTTCCTTTTTTTCACAACCCAGGCTCTCTTCACGGGAAGATAGCAATATATTAAAACAAACGTCCTTTTCAGGGCGTACGCAGAAGACAAAATGGTTCGTACCGAGCCGCAAGCCAAGAAGAAGAAAGTTTATAAAATCCCGCCAGAACTTGACAACAAAGAAGAGTCATCACAGAACAAAAACAGATTACCGGAGAGCAAAGCTGTCCCAAATAGAGACCGAACCTCCTGAAAAGCCGAGCAATGCAGCTCCTGACACCACGACGGTGGCAACAATTGACAGCCGCGCAAAGTTTGATGCAGCTCTTGGCCCAAGAGGAGAGGAAGCCATGAACGAAATTGCAAGAATTATGATAGGAAGGCTAAAATACCAGAAGGAGGCAAGAGATAAACTACGAGTGAATTCACAACCACCATACCAAACAACAACAACAACATCCATGCTCGCCGTGCTAGGCTTAGACATCGAAGACGCTGTCCGTAACTCGACGACGGAGAATTACCAAGTTGCAGAGGAGTACCATATTCAACAAAACAACCCTCAGATGGCGCAAACCAAGATACAAACCAACGAAAACCCCGAGGAGCAAACAACCAGACCTAGCTCGGGCGAAACAACAGCTGATAACTACTCAAAATCTCAGACAAAAGACAAGGCTCCTTCCAAAAGCGAACAGGAACATGATGCTTGTCCTAACCAAGACCGAAGAAAGGAAGAAAGAACACAGACTAAAAAGACAAAGAACACAGATACGATACTGGAGAGGATCGTTAAGATCACGCAGATGTCTGGAGGTGAGGCCTCACTCAGGGTCCTACCAGATGACAAAGTGATCAGTATCCTCGAGGGAATAACTGGCAGGAGAGGCATCTCTAAAGTAGAGAGGCACGAAAAGGGAGTAAATATATAAATTAAAAAATAATATGGTATGAAATCAGTTTTACAAGAAAACGGTTCACATGAAACAAGGGACGTTTCGGGTTTTACCCTTCGTCAGGGAGTAGTGCTTTCCCTCAACAACACCGAAACAACCACTCTGCTAATGATCGAACTGGAGTCCGGTCCAAAAGAAGTCCAACTGCCCCACCAGATAAAAGTGGTGGTGTAAAAATCAAAGACAACAAAGAAGTTGGTCATAAGAGGGGTGGATACCAGAATGGCCGCAAGCGAGGTTCACAGACACCTTCAAACCGAAAACGCAGATGTAAAAATCACACAGGTCGAAAGGCTAAAAACCTGGGACAAGAAAGACACAAATCTGATGGTAGTAACGGTTGAAGGATCGACAAGACCCGAGAGACTGACGCTCCAAACAACAACAAAAAAGACAGAACCATATATCCCTCCGGTCATGCAGTGCTCTAACTGCCAGCAGTTTTCACACACCAAGAAAACATGCAGGAGAGATACAATCTGCCGATATTGCGCGGGAAACCACCAATATGGCGACTGCCCCAGGGCGAAGGAGGACCACAATTACAAAGCGATTAACACAAACCGTACCTGTGCAAACTGCCTCGGAAACCATGGGGCAAGGTACCGAGGCTGCCCGATGTTCCAAGAAACTAAGAACATACTGAAGGAAGCGGTATCCAAAAACATCCCTTTCAGAGAGGCAAAACAGAGTGACAGTGGATGTCGCGAACAGACAGCGCACAACAGATAGAAGACAGCTGAATCAGCTGACCGCTGAAGTCAAAGAAATAAAACTAAAACTACAGGTCGAAAACAGGAGCAAGCAGACTCCCGAAGATCAAACCGACAGTGGTGAAGACGTTATAGACCTATAGAGCGTTAGAGATATGATGGAAGACACGAAAAGAATCCAGCAACAAGTAGAAGCAGATGTCAAGAAGCTGACAGAGCTGAAAGAGGAAAACGCAGAACTCCTCAAAAGAATAGAAGCAGAAAGAATAGCCATTGAGGAAATTACATCAAACAACACGCGAGAAATTAAAACGAACAACCAAACAGAAGAAGAAATCATCAAGGAAACGCTAGAAAAGCTACTCCCAACAATAAT
Source organism: Oreohelix idahoensis (assembly GCA_024509875.1). NCBI lineage: Eukaryota > Metazoa > Mollusca > Gastropoda > Stylommatophora > Oreohelicidae > Oreohelix > Oreohelix idahoensis. The sequence goes on from JAMPIV010009213.1 coordinate 55,832, forward strand.
AGAAAAAGCACTATTACAGATACAGGAGAAAAGGAAGACAAAAGAAACAGAAACTAGGAGCGTAAAAACACACAAAACCAAACAAGCCAGTTTGTCAGGCAGGATATGAAAAACACCATGAACACGCCACGGCACCATGAACTGACAAGCAGCGAAGAGGTATCCAGACAGTCAGCTAGTGGTCCTTTTTAGGACCAGTCCTTTTCAGGACTAAAACCGGCTAGCATCGAAGAAACTAAACGCACAATATACCCCAATTATAACCAATTTTCAGGTTGAACAGGGTATAACAGCAACATAGTAGACAAACAATCGAACGAACTAAAGCTAACGTCTTAACCTTTCAGCATCTGCAGCATATTTAGAAGACTGAGGAATTCATTTTAAAAAAAAAATTCTGAATGAAATTATTTTACCAATTATTGTAAAGTTTTGAAAAAATAAATAAATTAGTTTGCCTTTTTTTTTTTTAAAGGGAGATAATTTGTCCTCTTTCCTGTCTAAGGGAAAACAATCAAACGGCAAAAAAATTAAATAATAATAATAATAATAACAATAAATTATATTAGATTTTTGTCACTTAACCATGTGTTTTCTTTTTGTTACTTAAAATATAATTGCAACTTTATTAGGGAAAAAGATACGCTCTATATTGAGCGTTGTGTAGTATTGCAACGGCCAGAAGCGCACGACTCTTATATAAGTTCCACTTTGGTGGGAAAATGTTTGTGATGTCCGTTTCATGGACAACTAAGAGATATATTTAGGGGATATCAGTAGTCCACAATTAGGTTGTTATCTATTGCGGATAAAAGTTAACTTTTTCATCTTCATGGCATTGTGATGCTGGGGTGCCTTTGGATTTCCAACCCACCCCGGGTAGAAGACAGAAGTGTACTGTGCCAGCTCTAGATAAAGGGGGTATTTCTGCATCTCCCTGAGATACGTAGCCAAGGTAGGGTTCACAGTGCTCATTCCCCGCCACCAAATTACTTGCTAGTTACGCCGAATTCTCACGAGTCTCTTGGCATATGACCAAAGGTTGAAGGCAATAGGATAGTCACGTCCTGAGTCTCTGTGCCCCTACAATTGGTTCCGGTCTTCAGGAAGTAGTGCATACTTGTTCCTACACCTAATACTTGTTCAGTATGCATCTGGCTCCTTCCTATCCACAGAGAGTGTGTACGGTGTAGTGCACCGGTTTTATTATCGAGGTTTGCTCCTCTAGATCCGTTGTGTTTTTCCTGGGGCTTCGACACTCCGTTACCAGGACTAACTTGAGGAGGGCGTGGCTCTTCACCACGCACAACGGTCTTAGGGTATAAAAGGTTTTGCTAGGCTAAGAGATTGAAACCGCAATGGTCACTCTGTTCATGAAAAATGTCACACTTTCTTTCTCTGCTAAGTAGCAGATATTTGATATTGTGTCTGTTTATCTGACACTCCTGGTGGATGATAATACTAAACATTTGCAGGAGCGGCTGAGAGAACATTATCGACAACCAAGTTTGTTAATGTCCTCGGGTGAAGCAAGGGGGAGGATCCACTTCCCACAATACCAATGTGTCATACATTGGCCCAAGATGAAAATAGAAATATAAGTTACGTAAGAAGCGAGAATGTTTTATATTTTTTGTGTGACGTCACCTTTTTTCAAACCTCTCTCCTCCTAATGTCACACAACGTCAAAAATTGTTGACACCCCTCCCTCCCCTCCTCACTGTGTGACTTTATATGTGGACGACTCTTAGCTGCTGAGCGCGTCATGTCGAAAAACGCCGAAAGAGCAGAATAGGTGCCAAACAAAGTGAACATGTACATTATTGAAAATCGCCGTATTTGTAGAACGCTGAAAAGCGGGGACCTAATATATATATATATATATATATATATATATATATATATATATATATATATATATATATATATATATATATATATATATATATATATATATATATATATATATATATATATATATATATATATACTGTATATATATATATATATACATTATTGAAGGTCTATGCTCCCTGGGGAGCTAAAGGATAGTTTTAATTTTCTGCTTTCCTTGATTCTATCACTATAACCATCTTGCCACTTAAGACATAAGTGAAATATTAAAGTAAAATTTAATCACGTAACACAGAGAGACGCTGCAATTTTCTAATTCCGTTGAAGAATTCTTTATGTTGTGTATCCACTTTTCCGAGCAGTATGAAAACCAACGAATAACCTACAGTATACACACGCTCGTTCACGAGACTCGTATGTGTTATCGAGGGACGACAAGGGGAGAGAAAAGTAAAACTGCACGTCTAATTCTAGCTTTATTTTTTAAACAACTCTTACAGCTCTCAGCATGAGCATCCTTGTGTTCAGCCAGTTTTAAGAACTTTTACCACGAAAAACTTTCCACGCCCTGTCATTTCTTTTCACATTTAATAAAATAAAACCCTGAGAGCTGTCGGACGCATACATGTTAGGGTAAGTTTTAATGTTCTGATAATTTTGGAAACCTAGCGGTAGTGAACACATACTCATGACACATTTGAAAAGGGAAACCGTATGTTCGGGATAATTTCCAAGAGTACTTTTTAAATAATTCAAAATATATATGCAAATATTGTTATTTTAAGTTAATTATATTTATTTGAATCAGCTGTAAATTCGACGCATTCGAGAAACCGGAGAGACAGACTAGGTAAGTATAATGCTAACAAAATGAACCGTTAATACACTTGCATAACTTGAAGTCAAATAGTTGCAGTTAAGTGACTGCGATGGTTATGATTTAACTTAGATACAATATCGGCAACGTTGTCTCCAAGTCTCTCCTAACAAGTTTTCACGGATTGCCTCTCATTAGCTCTGCAGTAGTGGTCCACCAGTGGCCAACACTCAAGAGTATCTAATATAGGTCTTCAAAGGTGTCTATCTTTGCACAAGATTACTACTCTTGGCAGAGATGTAGATAATTCAGAAGTCAAGAACAATGCTGCATAGGGCAGAGCACTATTTACTTATATCTGATCCGTCGCCTTTTGTGAAGAATAAAGCAATGGTTTTAGCCCGTTCAACCCCCCAGCTGGTGTAAATCGATAGAAATTCCTTTTTATAAGTATTTGCTCTATAGATGTAAATATATGTCTAAATGTATATATATTAAAGAGTCTTGCTCATACGTTTGCTTTCATACGTATAATAACTGAATCAGCTATGATTGTTTTATAATAATAATAATAATAATAGCCCCTTCAGTCATAACTGACTATGCGAATGCGCCCCTGAGGTGACAGCCCTCAGCTGCTTATTTTCCTGATACTCCTTTCGACTTTTTCTCCTCTCTTCGGCTTGTTGTGTGAGCTTCTGATCGCCCAATTTGAGGTGGCGCTGTAAATAGCATCGGCACTTGGTGCGACCGGCAGCTTCATCCTCCCACGTTGCTGGATTTATGTCCAGTGCCCTCATATCTCTCTTGCACACATCTTTGAACCTCAGCTGCGGCCGCCCAACTGTTCTTTTGCCATCTGCTAGTTGCCCGTAGAAGATATTTTTCGGGATGCGACCATCTTCCATGCACCAGACATGACCAAGCCAGCGTAGTCTGCGCTGTCTAAGCAGTGTATACATGCTTTGAAGGCCAGCACGTGACAACACCTCGACATTTGTCACTTCATCTTTCCACGAGATGCCGAGGAAATGGCGTAGACACCGTAAATGGAAGGTATTGAACCTTCTTTCTTGCTTAGTATAAATTGTCCAGGTCTAGCTGATTGTTTAGTTTTAAAATAACGTGTATGTGACGGAATTACATCCCCTACTTTGCAGTAGTAGTCCAACAGTGCCAAAACTCAAGAGTATCTAATATGGGCCTTTATAGGTGTCTACCTTCGCACAAGATTACTCTTGACAGAGATGTAGATATAAGGGTAATGACACTTCTGTCTCAAGGGAGTGTTCACAAGATATTCAGATAAGCGAAAACAATGCTGCTTTGGCTGAGCACGCTAATTCTAGAATCTGCCGACAACTTTTGTGAAGAATTAAACAAGATTAATTTTAGCTCATTGAAGCCCCCACCTCTGATTTACTCAGTGGAATTCTTATTATTCTGGTATCGCTCTGTTTAGAGTGTGTAGTGAATGCAGTACAGACAAACATGCAGTACAGTTAAAATGATTAAATGGAAGTTAAATTTGTAAAATTACAAATAACAAAATTTAATAATCACTTATGTTTTAACAGTTTAAAAATAATTGAATCGTTTAGAAGAAAAGTTTCATCATTGATTGATAGTAGAGTCGGTTTAAAAAAGTTCACTTTGGAAGCGTATATTTTGCACTTAGCTGCCTATAGCAGTTTCTGCTCCCGCTGATGGGTTGGTTCTTTTTACACTGCTCACGCTCGTCGCTGGTCAAGGTTGTCGGATGTAGCTCGTTTCCCAGAAATGTCAAGGAGAGTCTACAATGTTGGTCCCTCGTCTTAAAGCGTAGGCCACTTGTCCCTTCATGTTCCAGAGATAGTACTTTCTGCTGGTACCACCAATAACTATGATAAGGAATAGAAACGAAACGCTCTCCTGAGTATAGCGTTTCCCGACACATACTTATGTGTCCCCTTTCTTCTATTCTATCATCCCATTTATCTCAGAATTTACCCTCGATCAGAATTAAATTTAATCCCTCGGGATAAAACTCTCTTTACATTTAAACTGGATAGCTTTAGCTTTACATTACATTTAAGTGAAAAGGTTAATAGTTGTCATGGATTGCCTCCCCTGCTTTGCAGTAGTGGTCCAACAATGGCCAAAACTCAAGAGTATCTAACTGGGTTGTCAAAGGTGTTTACCTTCGCACAAGATTACTCTTGGCAGAGATGTAGATAGAAGTGTAATGGCACTTCTATCCGAAAAGAGTCTTCACAAGATAATTCAGAAGTCAAGAACCACGAGGCATCACACTGAGCAATGGTTAACTTATATCTGTCCGTCGCCTTTTGTGAAGGATTTAAGCAATGGTTTTTAGCCCGTTCAACCCCACAGCTGAGTTAATTCAGAGAACTCCTCTTATAATGGTATAGCTCTGTTTATATATATATATATATATATATATATATATATATATATATATATATATATATATATATATATATATATATATATATATATATATATTCTGGTTCATACGTTTGCTTTTATACATACAAAAAACTGGAGCGACTATGATTGTTTAGTTTTAAAAACAACAAGTAACAATTTTCGTAATGAATTAGTCTTTAAAATTTAAAATAAATATGGAAAATTTGGTGAAATTATATATTGGAATCAAATTTTTTCTCCTCACGGAGATTAAAAAGAGGGTTTTATCAATGTCCGTTGCTTTCGCCTATTAATAAGCACTTAGCTTGCATACGTGATTCTTGCGGCCGTTGAGTCGTCACGTTTCTGGTGATGCGGGCACTTCTTCGCCTAACTCGTCTTATGTAGGTGGTCAGTGTTGATTCACTGCTCTCACAACTAAGGGCGTAGAAACGTCAGTCTTGCCGCTTTGTCCTCGATCGGTCTTATAGCTTCGTTCCACACACTACTGGACAAAATAGGAAACAAATGCCTCCGCCAAGTACATTTGCCTGAAGCACTCTGACAGGCCCACTCCTCCGCCGTCCACCCTCCAATGTCAATCTCTCAGAACAACCAAACTCCCGAGTACACAACGTAGCTCAATGAACGCGATCAAAATTCACCAATATTCCTCTGTGTACCAACCGTGAAATGTGTCCGGACAGCGTAAACAACGACGTGTGCCTGAACTAACCCAACAAGCCACATAAATCTCACAAAATGATGTGCTACACTTGAGGCACACATGATGCAGTCATCATTCACCACTGCTCCAGCTGGAGCCTGGGGTCACCTCCGCTGTCGGGCTCTCCCGCAAGACCAGCAAGTAACAATCACCAGCGCTTGCTGTAGCGGTCCACGAATTACCCCCCCCCCCCCATATGCCGAGGCCGCCAGCCTCATATACAACCCCTCAGCAAAAAACCTGTAAGATTTACATTAGTAAATAAATTGTTTACACTTACCCCAAAATTTTTGGAATACACATTCTCCCTGCACAGATCTAGACTGGACACAGCTCTGTATTAGATGCATCGAATCCCTTAGGTCTGAAAATTAGAGTCAATTCCTCTGATGGCGGGTTCCCCGCAAAATCACTGGTCTGGGAAAACTTTTGTTTAAATCCTGTATGGCTTGGTCTGTGAAATTAGAGTATATTCCTCCGACGGCGGATGCTCTGCGAAATCACTGGGCCCGGGAAAACTTGTGTCCAATTCCTCTATGACCTGTGATCAAATTCCTAAGTCTTCAGTCTTGTATTAAAGATGAGGGCTTACTTGTAAATTCCTGTTGCCCAATACTCGATCCGTTACTTATAGTTGTGGAATTTCTAAGTCCATTGTCTTCTTTTCTTTCTGGATTTTAGGAGTCGCTATTCTGATGTTTGTGCTGCAGTGTGTGTACTGACTTTGATTTCACTACATTATACTTTACAATCCTCAGTTCAAATTCCAGCTGTGTTTCTGCCTAATTCTCCAATGAGATACATTGTATATTCCGGCCTCTCAAATCAACTAATCCAATCGAATCTCGTTCAGCACTACGTGGGTAGTGGTGTTTAAATTCTAAATATCCCCAACGTGTTTAAAATATTAATTTAAATATTGTCGTAGATTTTTCGATAGGGGAATTAAAACTTGGGTTGGTCCCTTCTGAATAGGTTGGAATGAGTGATAGTCACAGTGAGAGATGGAAATAAAACATAGACTTCCACGAGTGAGGTGGTAGAATAGTGATAGATGCTGTCTCTGAGAGCGGAAAATCTTCTCTCTCTCTCACCTATCTTCTACGACAGATCTAAAGTAGTCAGACAGTCTAAACACAGATATATATATATATATATTACATATATTTCTATCTAATCACAGGCACGCGCATACACGTGGCGACAGTTAAACACACAGACGTGGGAAATCTATAACAATGGATATATATATTTTTTTAGAACGAGCTGACCAACGCACTGATTAGTTCAAGAGAGATTTTTATTATTATCATCAAAAATAAATCCTCTCACAACACCAAAGAAATACATCAAGGAGAAACATACAAATAGTCATAAAATTTAAGAAAAAAATGCTACAAGGATGATAGCCCGTTAGAATCTTACTCTAGGTTTAGCCCACAGCCCCGTTAAGAGAACAGATGATGGCCCAAAGAGTTATAGATACATAGGGTTGAGTCTAAGAGGTTTCTTTCTTTCTCGTAAATGTATGAACAGAGTTGGATAATCTGATTTAGCCTAAGAAAAAAGAAACTCTAGCATTTGTAACAAATTCTGCAAATTTAAAAATTTAGGATAGCAAATGGGTGACAATAATACACCGGTAAAATAACACTCAGACCTGTGTACCCTCATTCATTCAGCCATGGCTATGCTCTCACATATATACTCACAACTTTGCTCGTTGCCTCTGGGAACATAATAATTCTAGGACCTTCACACAGACCCGAAAATGCAGTCATCGACCAAGAAATCCCCAGTTCCAAAAGACGTACTGAACTCTCTGTCTCAGGGAACGATTTCCTTGGGGGTTCTAATTTTTCGAATGTCTGATTAAGTCACATAAATTTTGTCCAGGCACGACAGTTAGCAGTGCACAATGTCATTAGCTTTGGTTTCTAGAATTTAAGGAATGTCAGATCGGTGTCTATTTTCAGGATAGGATTTACTTTGGTCACACCACAGACTGGTCCACAAAATAATCTAGTCGGACAATGTTAATGTTATTTCTTGTAATATTCACGCCGCCAGGCAGAAAATTTACGTAGAGTTTATGAAAGAATTTAAGATCTGGCGCAAAGGCCCCGTATTGATCATTACAGTCTTTGAAACCCGTTAGTGGGATTTAGTATTTCTGTCTAACTCTGTTGGCATTTGCACTGACAGGCCAGTGTTACTTGAGAAACCCACGTGGTTCAAAATAAGGACTGTCTATTTCTTCACAAATATGAAACTCTTATTAAACGCTGGCAAGTTGGGTACCACCGCTTCACTATATAAAAATGGAAAGAACATATATCAAATAATTTACACATATGTACTCAATATAACTTACATTTAAAACAGCAAGCCTACAGCTTGACTTATTATTTAAACTTCCGGTGAAATAAGTTATATAAAATCGATCATCAGGAATTAGGAATATGGTGCGTATTCCGTCACTATTCACTGATGTCGCGTCTAGCATTTATAAGTTTGTTATTAAAACAGTTTCGACTGAGTATTAGCCGTTAAATTAAATTCCTTATAGCTACTAGTTTAGTAAGCTAAAGATATAATTTATTATGTATTTCCACTGTATGCGTCACTAGAAAAATAATACAAACTATAAATTAAGCACTCTGGACACAGAACTAGTTTAGAATGAAATAGGCGATTAAACACTTTATCACTTCACAAAATACTAGAGATCTATAATATATTTACCTCAAACACAGCACTACAGGATATCGTACAATTAAGAATTATACGCTTATATTTATGGAAGTTTAGAAGTTCGACAAATTGTCGCAACAAACTAAGAAACTTCGCTTATACAGCTCTACTCTTCGCGAACCACCTGTCTACTGCGATTTATTGAGAAAGAATGAAAATAAAGTTTCAAACTAGGTTTAATATCTGAAACAGACAAAGGATGAACTATTTCCCCAACCCTGATCTCTCCCCTTCTCATAACACCTACGTTTCACTTAGAAGCATGTCGTAACTGTCACCGGTGCGATTTCGCATCTTCGTTAACAAACTGACCGGGAAAAGCGCGTGTCAGTTGCAAATCTCAGACAACCGTCTGCACTGGGCGAAAGCGTGTTGGCAGTTTTAGCACCTACGTTTAGAATGACCAACAGTGAGTGCCGTGTCAGGTAGCGATTTTACACTTCGCCGAGAAATTCAGCCTGGGAAAACGCCTTTGACAGGTGAAATTTGCAGACGATAAGTCGGCCCTATTTCTAAGTATGAAGCACATTCACAGTTTCGTCCTCTGACATCTACGTAATAGAATTACGTATCCCAGTATGAGAAAAACACAAGGTAAAGTTTGAGAATACTGAAGAAAATATTTTTCGCAAACGAGTGATGCAAAAAATACAGGAAAAAACAAGTAAGGAAAGATAATAAAATAAAGGATGCGGGTGAGAGAATAGGAAGAAGATGTAGGCAATTTAATGATATAAAGACCTACGTGACAAATATCCAACGCGTGACCTCTATCTAATAATGCGGTTTCATTTCCGTAGGCATCTACCTATCTCTCACAAACAATATCTGTGAACTGATTTGATGTCCAGATGTTTTCCTGCCAAGATTTCCTCTCCAGACAAATTTATCTGTAATAATGGTACAGACAGGGCCCAGTCCATGCGATAATCTAATTATCTCCCATCCTTCAGACGGCTCCGCCCGACAGACAACGTGGTTTCTATTGAACCGATCATGAACAACCGTCCTGTGCAAACACAGCGATGGTCACCATCAGCCCGGGGTCAAACGTTGAACCATCACGTTCAAAGGGGCCAGCCGGCTTATGTGACAACGTGTAGTCGGCCGGCCGGTCTAACCACCTGGCGGAACGTGAATAAGTTTGAGATGGTAAACAAGACAAAGACAGTCCCACAGCCGACACTTCCGCAGATGAGTGGAGCGCCAGAGACCTCACTCCACCAGACCCAGCATAGAGAGCAAAACAATGAATGTTTGAAACTTCCATTAATTTTAAAGTGCATATGTTAACATCGACATTTACACTGGTTTGAAACTGTAAGTATTATAATTAGAATGCACATCATTTCTTCACCTTTCCCTCCCTGCTCCATATGGAACCTGGGACTACTTTATGCTTTTAGTTCTCTTTACGAAACTAGCAATAAAGCAATCACCAGCCCTGGCAGTGGTGGTTCATGAAATCATCATTCTATATGATGAGGTTGCCAGCCTCAAATAACTTGAACATCCACTAGCAATTTTCACATATTAATATTCACATGGTGATATATATAGTACTTTGCAAAAAAAATGGCAGTCATTTTGCTCAGCTAAATAAGCTGAAATCTAATTAAATGTGCATGTTCTGCCCCAAATTTGCACTCCACTGAAGTGAGCAAACACTACCAAAAGTAAAAAAAAATTAGCGTAGAGTAACGTCCCTTGATAATGGAGCAGACGACAATTTCTAATGCTAGTGGAAGAAAATGGATACAAAGTCAAAGTGTATGTTAATTTCACAGCTTTGGAATGAAGGAAATCAAACATGTTCCAACATTTCTAAAACCTCGAACATTCCTGAGCGGACTGTCTACAGAGTTGTGAGTAAATTAAAAGCAGGTAATGGAATCGAGCGAAAAGAAGGTAGTGGGAGGCCAAGAATTTTGGACACAAAGGACTATCGGCGTCTCGCCCAAATCGTTCGGGCTGGGCCAATGAAGAGTGTAGAAAACATACGGCAGGGCATGATCGAGTTGGGAAGCCCAGAGGTATCTAATGCTACTGTCAAACGGGAGCTACACAGGATGAATTACACACAAGAGCGGGTAATTTCGTCACCATTGCTCACATAGACTCACAAACAGATGCGCTTGAACTGGTGCCACGAACACCAAAATTTGTCATGGGACAATGTGATTTTTTCAGATGAATGTTCTGTTTGGTCTTGTCCTGCTCAAATAAATATTTGGACGAAAGGCTCTGTAACGCCTGTGTACCAGCGACCGAAACATACCTAGAAATTCCATCTTTGGGGAGGGGTGTCAGCAAGAGGTGCCACCCCACTGTGTGTTTTCACAGGAATTCTCACGAAAGAAAGGTACATCGACATACTAGAGGGACACCTTCTGCCATTTATGCAGGTCATGTACCCGGATGGGTGCACATTTCAACATGACAATGACCCAAATCATACAGCTCATACCATCAAAGCATAGCTGCAAGAGAAGAATGTGATAGTGCTGAATTGGCCCAGCAACAGTCCCGATCTAAACCCAATTGGAAACGTTTGGGCACTACGCAAGAATCATTTGAAAAAGAGTGGACTCAGAGACGTTGAACAATTGAAGAAGGTAGCTGAAAAATACTGGGATAGCCTGACTCACAATTACCTACAAACATTTATGGGAAGTATGCCTCGCCGCATCCAGGCTTGCCTTGCTGGAGAAGGCAACATTATATTGTACTGACACCACTGTTAATAGATAGGGGAGATACCAATCTTCCTATGGACATACAGTTTTTATTATTATTTGCTTCTATGAATGTGCTGCGTTGCGAAAATATGACTGCCATTTTTTGTGCAAAGTACTGTATATATATATATATATATATATATATATATATATATATATATATATATATATATATATATATATATATATATATATATATATATATTATTTCACATGTTAGTAATATAAATGTAAAATGACAACTTACGCCAATCCTGGCTCACAGACCTTTTTGCTCAGAGGAATAAAAGAGACTGGAATCGGCCTCTTACACGCGTCTGGGGTGTCATTTCTTTAATAAGATTATTCCCTCTATGACACCGTGTGTTTTCAGTTTCCTCAGTCCTTGTATCCTTATTAAAATCATAGAGTTTTCCTGGGCTGTTTTTGTAAGTCCGTCAATATTATCCAAGAAAAGGTCCGGTCTGATAAAAGGAATTCTGAATTCTAAATTTAGCAAGGTCTAATGTCGTGGCAAGCGATCTTCACAGTAAATTCTCACCTTGAATCAACACTGAAACGTGTCAGGTTATACGCCTGTCCTACCCCCGCATCTGTTTGTTATGCAACTAAGTAAAAAGCCAATCGTTGTCAAACATACAGGTTCCCGTGGGGAAATTCAAAATATTTCCGACATGGGAAAATTGTGCGCGTGATGTAGAGGTAATCTCTTACATATATGGTATAAAAACATCCGATTGCTTGGCAGACGAACTCACAGACACATCTGTAAACTGTGTTTCAGATGTAACAAATTATTACTTTATCAGAAAATATCTATTCGCAGACGGGCAATCTCGTTATCTGTCCCGTACTCTGGCCGTTATCAGCGATTAGCAAATACGCTGGCATTTTCGTGCGGCTAATCTGTCGAGGCCAAGATTTGGTACAAAGGAATTTTACCAACCTGCCTGAAATATTATTTCTGCCGTTCCTTGCAAAGCTTAGCAAAGTGACAGGAAACAAACAGACGTAATAACTTATCACTGAGAGGAGTGTAAGAAGGAAAATACATAATATCTGCTACACATAGTAGAGAAAGAAAGAAAGTACGAAAATTGAAAGCACGCAATAAAAATCAGTACAAAAATGTAACCTATACTGCCGTAGTGAAACAGAGATCGAGAGGGTCGCCCCATTCTGTCCCAATGTAACAAATTTAATAATCAATTCGTTTTAACAGGTTAGAATCGCGATAAAATGGTGATGAATTTTAGATGTAAATCAAATTTGTCTTCACTGAGACTTGGTTTGAGGATTAAAAAAAAAATATATTTGTCGTTTTGCTATTTCTTTGTAATCAGAACTTAACTGATTTAGGTAAGTCCTGCAGTCGTGGTTTCGTCAATTCTTCTGTGATTATGACACTTCACAGTGTGATAGCTTTGTTCCACGAACAGTCTCATAGCTTCGTTCCACGAACAGTAAGATACCTTCGTTCCAGGAACTTTAGACAAAATAAAAAAAACAAATGCCTCTGCTAAGTACATTTGTGGGCTGCAAATTAACAGGCGCATTGTCTCGCTGTCCACCCACCAATGTTAGCCTCTGTGAATAATCATTCTCTTGAGTATACACAGCGTAGCTCAGGGAAGATGATTAGAAATCACCAACATTCTTCTGGGTATTAAAATGGGGAAAATGTGTCTGCACTGCGCGAACTTCAATGATTTGCCTGAATTAAAAGTAACAAGGTACACACATATCACAAAATGATATTATACACTTTAGGCACATGTGATGTAATCGTCACTCATCAATGCTCCATTCGGAGTCTGGGGTTGCTGCTACTTTCACGTTTCTGAGCGAATTAGAATAAAACAAGCTCCACCGCTTGCTGTAGTGGTTTACGAATATACTATTATCATATGTTGAGGTTTCCAGCCGCATGTATAACCATTTTAGCAAAGAAAACATGTCAAATTCACATTTGTAAAATAAATGTTTACACTTACCCCAAAGTAACGTTTGGGAACACAATCTCCTGGCACAGTTAGAATGGACACTAGCAACTTGATGCTTTCGAATCACTTGGTCTGGGAAATGTTAGTATTCCTCTTATGACGGTGATCTGATTCCTTAGGTCTCCAGTCTTTGTATTTAAAAATACGGGTTTACTTGTCCGTTTCAAAGTTGCCCAAATACTTCGATCTTGGTCCTTTAAGTTTGCAGTCTTTGTATTTAAATATGCGGGTTTATTTTAAGTTTCACAGTTGCCAAAATACTTTCGATCTGTCACTTTTAATTTTAGAATCCTTTCTCCGATCCTTCTCTTTTGGCTCTGGTGAATTGATAGCTTGACGTGGCGATGCAGTCTGATTTGTGACTCCGATGTCGCTAGATTATATTTCCATTTCTCAGTTCAAATCCCAGATAATACTTTTAAACTAACTTCCAATGAAAGTTAAAGTCTATTCCGGCTCTCAAAACAATCCTATCGAAAGCTCTTTAGACTATGTGGGTCGGGGTGTTTAATTTAATTCCCCCCCCCCATGTTTTAAATTTATCTTCTTTAAAACTCCAACACGTGACCTCTTTTAGATTTATCCGTAGTACTTCCACTTGCATCTTTATCCAAACTCACCAACAAATATGTGAACTTATTTCCTATCTAGATGCGAATATTGTCTCACCAGACAGATTATCTGTAATAATTACCAAGGGATAAGCCAGCGAAAGCTATTATATTTCTTCTTCCTCTTCTTCTTCCTCGTTCGCCCTGAAAACGACGGTGGTTGCGTTGTGTCTGTTTGCGCCTAAGCTGGGATATCTGCACCTTTCGGTCGACACATCCGACTTCTGCACTTCCTTTTTTAGGGACCGGGTTTGCCTTCCCATTTCGATCCGTACTCGCTCAGCCAGACTGCACTGCTGCAGACTGTTTCCAGGACCACCATGTGGAGGTGGATTACGGTCTTGACTAGCTCTGGTTCGCTGATGCTGATGCAAGCAGTCAAGCTATGGGTCCCTGACTGCATTCACTATTGCTGCATCTTGAGGTCCCAAAGCTATTATATCATTATCACATGTGTTGTGGTGCCTCCGCCAGCCGGATCTCTTAGACGACCAATCTGGCTTTTTTTACGTCGATCGGGCGAGACCGTCTTGCGCAAAGAAGGATCGTCTCTATCAAAGGTTGGCAAGACTGACTTACGTGATAACCGTGTTATCCGCTGACCGGTCTAATTAACCTGGTGTTATTACGAATTACCTGGCGGAACGTAAGCACGTCTGGGAATGGTCACGGCAAATTGGTGAAGGTGCATGAAATATGCCAAATAAAAAGCGTATGAAAGAGAAAAAGAGGGACCCAAAAGTACATGTACAAACGTTTTGTCAGATACCCCGTCACCTAAGATATTGCATTAAATATCCAGGTTTGAGCGTGAACTTTTGCGTGGTGTGTACCTTCCTCTACTACCTCTGGATGACAGTGTTCTTCTCCTCATTATACCGTTGGCGAACGTTTGAATTGCTCGCTTGGCAATGTGTACAGTTTTGCACTAACCGACGAACGTCTTCTCACCATTTGGGCCAAAAGTAAACCTCTTGAAGGGTACTCATAGTAGGTCCCACGGGAACATGTTCCCCCGATGAGGTTATATGAGCCGATTTCATAACGGATAGTCTTAAGGAGAGCGGCACCATGAATTGTTTCCACCGCTAGGGCAATGTCATCCTTCTGCGCTTGTCGTAACTCTGCTTTAATACACAGAAATGTCGAGATGAGTTACGAGTTATCCAACGTTGGGTGTCGGATACTCTGCTCAAACTCTTTCTTGGTAGTTTCGTCCTTCTGGTTGTCCAGGTTATGGCGAACAGAGCAGTCTCTCACAAACTGTCAAATATTGTGTCGCAAACCTGGCCAGAAGTAGTTCAGGGATACCTGTTTTACCAGGTCATACGAACCTTTAATGGGATGGGGCAAGGTGGAAAGCATTTCCTGCATTAGGCGGGTGCGATAGGGGAGTGGGACAATTAATTGTCTCTTGTTTCCTACCCGCCTGTAAACCAAACCTTTATCCGTGTAAAATGCTACCTGAGGAGTGTGGGAGTAATTGCCAAACAACCTTGAGATCAAGGCTTTATGGTTTTATCGGCACTTTGTGCCTTCTTCAGATCCGAAATATTCGGGCTGGTGAGAGAGTGGAGCTCTGGGGCGGCTTGGGCGTTTCCTTTGTTCTCTCTCTCTGTCTCTCTCTCTCTCTTGTGTCAGCCTGGAGTCGCGTGATGGATCTCCAAGAAACACATATTTCCTCCCTAAAATTAAAGGGTAGACTAAATCGACTACAACTGCAGCATTGATTTTGCCCCGTACATATCGGGTTGAAACATCAATTTCCGCAACCGGAAGAAGCATAAGCTCTATACACTTCCGGAGCCCCTGTATTTCTACAGTGTCACCAGTGTATTGGTGGGCCCTCACCAAAGATGGGGATACTTGAGCTGAATATTCTAACCCTGAATCATATAAGCACCTATGGTGTGGTTACCAACGGTTACTTGTTCAGTAATAGTGGGGTGGCTAGGGTTCTGTTCATATACCTGGGTGTCGTGGTTCCCTGTCAGCCCCCTTATCAGACATGCTACATTATAAGGGCCTGTTTTCGGCCTCTTACAATCCGGTGAGAAATGTGTGTTATTTTTGCACACTACACCATCGCCTTTCCGTTCCCAGGGCTGAATTGCTCTGTGTTTGCCTGGTGGTGTCCTACGGTTGCTGTAAAGCCTTGTTGTGTGAGGTGTTGGTGGTACTTTTGGATTACCTCTCGTTTGGGGTGACTATCGTGTGGGCGCCTTTCAGTCGGGTTCACTTCGGACTGGGCGCTCAGGTACCGGTCAGCAAACGGGACCATCCGATCAAGAGTTTCGGCACCGTGCTCCGTCAGGAACCGTCTTATGGCAGGGGTGAGCGAGTCCTTGAACTGCTCCACGATAATCATCTATTGTAGCCTTTCGTACGATTTGTCGAAGGCACTGAGTGATCCCCACTTCTCCAAATACATTGCCAGACGTGTAGTAAACTGCTTGTACGATTCGTCTTTTTGCCTCTTGGCTGAATTTGCTCTGGAAAGTTTGTGCTTTCAGCTGAAAATGTTGAAGCAAAGCTTTCTTCAACAAATCATAATTGTTGTCTTCCGGGGCCATTTTGAGGAAGGCATCGTAAGCAGGTCCTCTCAGGCTCTGAGATAACTTCGTGTTGTATCTCTTCCTATCTAATCCATATGTGGCAGCTAAAGACCCAAACGTAGCAAGATAGATGTCTATTTTCTCAGAAGCATCTGAGTAGACATCTAACTGAAAAGAGGCCACGCTCGGAGCTACCACTTGAGAGGTATTTCCCCCATCACTACCCTGAGAACTCCACGATCCATTAGTGCTAGAGCAAGATTCGTTTCTTCTTCCTTCAATTTCTAGTTTTTTTAGTCTGAGTGGGTGGGCTCTGTCGGCCTGTTCCTTCCTTTCTGCTCTTTCGACCTGTTCCTTCTCGAATGCTCTGTGCCTTTCAGCCTTCTGCTCTTCAAAAGTTCTTTGCTTTTCTTTCTCTCTTTTTCGTGTTCCCGTTGCTTCTCCTTCTCTTCCCTTTCTAATCTTCTCGAGCCGTGGCTTTCTCGGCTTCTATCCTGTTTTTGTCCTTTTTCACAGAAGTGGATACAAAATCAGATAAATCTTTACCCGATAAGCCCATCTCTTTAGCAATAATTGAGTAAAAAGTGTACAGATTTTGTGATTCGGACATGCTGTGCAAATAGATTGTTTACAAGCTACACGAAAATTGCAATTGCTACTAAACCAAAAAAAAAAAAAAAAAAATTAGCCGCTGTAAGTTCAAAATACTAGCTGACTGAAATTACAAAATCCACAACAACAACACAACAAAAATTAGGCTTCAGCAATGGACAGTTTTTTCCCCCTTCCAATTATTTTTAGAGAAGTTTTTTACTTTATCAGTTGTTAATTTTACTCTTAAGATATTTCACCTTATTTATTTATTTATTGCAAGGCATATGAGCAGATCTATCTATTCTAATAACTTTAAGTAAATCTAAAATTTCTGTCAGGGAAAATAACCTTCAGGTTTCTTAATCAAGACGAAATCCGCAATTGTGATTTATCACACTTGCTTGTTCGAGTTCAATCGCAAGGCGAGATCCCAATTGTCACAGATTGCCTTCCCTAGCTCTGCAGTAGTGGTCTACCAGTGGCCAACACTCAACAGTATCTTATATGGGTCTTCAAAGGTGTCTACCTTCGCACAAGATTTTTCTTGGCAGAGTTGTAGATAGAAGGGTAATAACGCTTCTATCCCAAGGGAGTTTTCACAAAATAATTCAAAAGTCTAGAACAATGCTGCATAGGGCAGAGCACTATTAATTTATATCTGATTCGTTGCTTTTTGTGAAGAGTTAAACAACGGTTTTAGCCCATTCAAAACCCCAGCTGGCGTAAATCCAGCGAAATTCTTCTATAAGCGTTAGCTCTATAGATGTAAATATTAGTTTTAATGTAGACATATTAAAGAGTCTTGCTTATACGTTTGCGTTCATATCTATAATAACTGAATCAACAATGATTGTTTTGTTTTAAAATAACATGTAGCAAATTTAATAATCAATTAGTATTAACAGGTTATAATAGCGATGGAATGATGGGGAATTTTAGACGTAATTAAAATAGTCTTCACTGAGACTTGAGCTGAGGATTTTAAAAAACAAACCAATTGTTCTTTTGCGGTTTGCGTAATAAACTTAGCTACTCTAAGTGAGTCCTGCGGCCGTGGTTACGTCAGTGTCATTGAATTGCCTCCCCTGCTTTGCAGTAGTGGTCTAACAATGGCCAAAACTCAAGAGTATCTAATATGAGCCTTCAAATGTGTCTACCTTCACACAAGATTACTCTTGGCAGAGTTGTAGTTAGAAGGATAATGATGCTTCTATCTCAAGGGTATAGTCATAAGTTGTTTCCGAAGTCAAGAATAATGCTGCATTGGCTGGGCAATTGTTAACTTATGTCGGTCCGCCGCCTTTTATGAAGAATTAAGCAATTATTAATTTCAGCTCGTTCAAGCCCCCACCCTGATTTACTCAGTGGAATTCTTATTATTATGGTATAGCTCTGTTAATGTGTATTTAGTAAATTGTCTGAGACAAACATGCAGTAAATTCAAAATGATTAAATCAACGTTAAAGTTGTATTTTACAAATAACAGATTTAATAGTTATTTAGGTTTTAACAAGGTTTTAAAGAAATGAATAATTTTTTATAAAAAAAAGTTTATCATCACTGTTGTGATGGGATAGAAATGTGTAAAGGAGGTTACTTGGCAGCTTTCATGTGTTACTTAGCTGTCAGTGACGGTTATGCTCCTTCTGTTGGTTTGGTTCTCGGAAGACAGATCACGCTCGTCAATGGTCAAGGTTGTAGGGCGCAGCACGTTCCCTGAAGTATCCGGGGGTGTCTACGAAGTTGGTCCCCCGTCTTAAAGCTCAGGCCACTTATCCATTCTGGTTCCAGAGATAGTACCCCCAACTGGTACCACCAACAACTATGGTAATCAAATAAATACAAAATGCTCTCCTAAATATTGCGTTTCCCAACACATGCTTGTGTCTTCCTATTCATATTCCACCATCCCATCTACCTCAGACTGTACCCTCAATAAGAATTAAACTTAATCCCTCGAGAGGAAACTTTCTTTACATTTAAAATGAATAGCTTTATATTTACTTTACATTCAATGAAAATGTTAAAAGTGTAGATAGAATATGTTTACATTAACATCTACACAGATTGGAAAGTATTCACTATATACATTGAATATGTTTTCATTTACATCTACACTAATTGAAAAGCTGTGAAACTGTGATTAATTTTAAAATGAATATGTTTTTACAGACATTTACACTGGTTTGAAAATGTAGATATTAAAATAGAATGTACATCATTTCTTTCATCTTTCCATCCCTGCTCCATATGGAATTTGGGACTACCTATGCTTTTAGTTCTCTGTAAGAAACTAGCAATAAAGCAGTCACCAGCCCTTACAGTGGTGCTTCTTGAAATCATCATTCTATATGATGAGGTTGCGAGCCTCAAAAGACTTGGACATCCACTAGTGTCTTTTTTTTTTTAATGTCTTTTTTTTTTTTTTTTTTTTTTTTTTTTTGAGGTACATTGCATGAAATATCAGAAAAATACATTGTATATTACATATAAAGCTTCCTTCGCACTCTCACAAATAAAGTTACACAAATTAAAAAAAAAATAATAATAAGATAAAAATAAAAAAATTTAAAAATAAAAAATAATAAAAAATTAATAAAAACGATTTATAGCTAATTCAAATTCCTCAACAATTCCTAGTATTTTACATATGTATAAAATAGCTTACACTTGCTCACATTCCACTTTTTTTTCCTTAAACTTTACAAACATTAAACATATAGAAAAACCATATAATCAATGTTTACATACATAGGAAAATAACCCAATAAGTGTCCTCCCCCCTTGCTGAGAAAAAGGATCCCAAAAGAAAATTACAACACAAAGGTCCAAGATTAACACTAGGTTATAGAAGAGACAGAAAGAAAAGATCAAAGTTCCTTCTTAAGCTATCCGTTGAAATCCAAAGACAATGAATTCCATATAATCAATGTTTACAGACATAGGAATATAACCCAAAAAATGCCCTCCCCCCTTGCTGAGAAAAAGGATCCCAAAAGAAGTTAAACAACACAAAGGTCGAAGATTAAACTAGGTTATAGAAGAGACAGAAAGAAAAGAACAAAGTTCCTTCTTAAACTATCCAATAAAATAACAGTATTTGCAAAGAAAATAAAGGATGGTTCAATTTCCGTGACTAGAACATATTCACTCTCACTCTGTTGTCACCTTTTTTTTTTTTTGTTGTTTTTTTTTTTTTTTTTAAATATAAAAGAAAAAACGTCCATGTATTCACACTTCCCTTACGTACTTAATCAAAGTGAAGTATGATGATGATGATGATGATATAATCCCTTTAGCTGTGAGCAGGTAGCTCTTGACAGCCCATTGCCTCTCTGACAAAGGTGCAAGTCTTCCTCAGTTGCTGTGATGATGTGTAGAGTGTATTATGGATGGTTGGGTGCGATGGGAGTAGTTGGCGTCGCAGGTCTGTTAGTCTTGGGCACTGTAACAGTAGGTGTTCAACTGATTCCTCATGGTGGGGGCAGTGCCTACAGTTTGGTTCACGTAGTGGGTCTATTCTATTTAAATGTTTATTGACAGGGGCATGGCCTGTTCTCAGCTGGAAAATTAAACTCTGATCTCTTCTTTTCAGTTGTTTAACTGGATCTTGAGGGTTTGGTTTAGCTTGATGTTTGAAGAATAGCCGCCCTGTCTGGGAGGAAGCCCATTGGTTTAGCCATTCTTCCCTATAATTGTTTCTCAGGATCTGTTGGCAGGTTTGCAGTGTGGTACTTGATGGGAACTGGGGCAGTGCTGCTCCTCTTTTGGATAGTTTGTCGGCTTTTTCATTTCCTGGGACTCCGACATGCCCTGGGATCCACTGGAGTGTAACTTCGACGCAATAGGAAGTGAACAGTTGGTCAATAAATCTACAGATGTTATTAATGTTAGGGGACATTTTGCTTTCTAGGGCCTGGAGTGCTGATTTTGAGTCTGAGAATATAACAATATCCTCAGGTGGAGTGATGCCACTTTCAAAGTCTGAGATTATCCGGCACAATGCTTTTTCTAGTGCTGTTATTTCTGCATCATAGCTGGAACAAATTTCTCCGCAAGGGCCAAAGATGCAAGGGTGGTCTTCTGGGTGCTGGTTGGGGTATTTTATCACTGCGCCATATCCAGCATTGATGGTAGCTTTAAATGCAGATCCATCTGTGTAGACATGGATGATGTCTTGTGGATATGAATCTATAGTTTCTAAAGCGATGGTTTTCAGTAGTGGTCCTAGAGTGTTCTTGTCTGCTGAGGGGTCAGAGAGTTCAGTTCTTACTATGGGAGTAGTTGCCTGCCAACAAGGTGGTTCATTATTGACAGTTACCATCGGCTTTCTAACTGCTGGTAGGTGGTGTTTGATGCTAGCTTCTTTTGCATTTTTAAGAAAAGATGTCTTTTGTATTCTGTGTTTTTGGTGCCACTGCTCTATCATTTTCCTATTCTCCTCCTTTGTGTCCATTCTCAGATACCTTTCGTATGTTTCCACTGCTGAACGTTCTCTTCTTAGGTTTAAGGGTTCAATATTGGTGTTGATTTCGCATGCATCTGTCGGCGTTGTCTTCATGGCACCACATATAAACCGTAGAGCGTGATTTTGGACTTTGTCTAGCTTTTGTAAGAGGCTTTTACTTGCAATAGTTTGGAGGGGGAGCGAGTAGTCAATTACTGGGCGCACATATCCAGTATAGAGTTGGCGTAATGAGTGCTGGTCTGCTCCCCACCCACAGGAAGAAAGGTGCTTAATGAGCCTGAGTCTTGTGGATGCTTTCTCAATCAGCTTGTCTATGTGGGGTCTCATGGTAAGTCTACGGTCGAGCTCGACTCCAAGATATCTCGGGCATTCTTCATATGCTAATTTCTCTCCATTCATCCAGACCTCGATGTTGTTCTCATTAACTCTCTTGTTTAGACTGAACAGGCCATACACAGTTTTCTCTACATTGATTTCAAGTTTCCAAAACTGGCAGTATGCAGAGATGGTTGCCAGGTTTTTGTTCATATTTTTGGTGGTGGTTTGGAGGTATTTTCCTTTTGTCCAGATGACTAGGTCATCAGCAAATAGTGCTTTTTGGCAGGTGATGACATCTGGGAGGTCATTTATAAATATAAGAAACAGTGTACAACTTAGTGCTGATCCCTGAGGCAGTCCTTACTCCAGGGTTCTTTGTTTTGATGTTGCTCCACTGAATGTTGTTTGGATTGTTCTGTTGTGGAAGAAACCTTTTAACCAGTTGTACATTCGCCCTGATATTCCCATTCTTCGCATTTTGAAGAGGAGGCCTATCCTCCAGACTCGATCATAGGCTTGTCTAAGATCAATAAATGTTGCAAGCACATTTCTTTTTTCTTGGAAGGCATCACCTATCTCTTGGGTGAATCGTATCAACTGATCCATTGTCTGTTTGTTTCTTCTAAAACCTGACTGATTGGTGTTTAAGATCTTATTGCTTTCTAGCCACCAATATAGCCTTTCATTTATCATCCTTTCAGTGATCTTGCCTAGGTTTGATGTCAAGGAGATCGGTCGATAGCTTGTTACTTCATTGGATGGTTTGTCCTTCTTAAGGACTGGGATGATATTGGCTTTTCTCCAGTCTGTTGGTAACTTGCCTTCTCTCCAGGTCTTGTTAATGAGGTCAAGGATGGTGGAGAGTTCATAATTTGAGAGGTTTGAGATCATCTCGTTAGTGAGCCGATCAGGTCCAGCAGCTTTTCCTTTCTTGCATTTTTTTAGGGCCATCTTGAGTTCTGAAAGAGTGAAGTTCTTTTCAAAGACCTCACAGCTAGCTGTTGTTTGTTTCTCCATCATTTTAGTGAGTGATCTGATAGCACTGTCAAGTCTCTTGCGTGGTTGTTTTTTGTTTACGTTAGCAAAGTGCTTATTGAAGGCTTCTGCTTTCTGTGCATCCCTTGTTAGTGGTGGTTCAGTGCTTGTAATGATGGGTTCAGGGTTTTTCTTTCTTTTAATTCCTGAGAGATTTGATATGAGGCACCATGCTTTATTTCCGTCTTTCCGCAAGTTTAACTCTCCACATTTCTTAACCCATGTTTCTCTTTTTGCTTTTTTGCTCAGACGTTTAACTTTTGCAGTTAGGCGGTTATAATTTGCTTTGTTGGCGGGGGTTGGGTGTTTCTCAGCTTGCCGTCTTGCTTTTTTCCTCTCGTTTACAGCAGCCTCCAGTTCTGTACTCCAGTAAGGTTTAAACTTTCTCCTACATCCTCGTGGGATGGCTTCTTTAGCAGACTGCAGTAGTGCTGTAGTGATTTTACTATATACCTTGTCTATGTCTAGCGTCATGTCGATGGCCTCGAATCGTTGTCGTACTTGTCTCCTGAAGAAATGCCAGTCTGCCTTTTTGTAGTTCCATGGGGGTGATGTTAAGCAATTTCTTTTTATTTCCCTGGTGTTTGTGATCTCAAGGAGGATGGGTCTGTGGTCACTTCCGATGTCGTCGAGCACTCTAACTGAGCAATGTGGGTGGATATCTGCTGTTACTAGGGTGAGATCTGGTCTGCTTTTTGTTCCACTGGCGCGGTGGAGCAATGTCGGTGGGGTGTGAGTATTCTGCAGTAGGATGAGTGTGGTAGTGTTAGTGAGTTCTTCTATAGCTATTCCTGTTGGGTTCCTGTCTGTGTAGCCCCACAGAGGTGAATGACCATTCATGTCACCAGCAATGATCATTCTCCTCAAGTCCGTGGTCTGGAAAGGCTTCAGAGCAAGGTGTGTTTTTGGCGGGTTGTAAATGTTAATGATTTTCAATGGCTTTCCACCACTCCAGACTATCACTTCCTGTAGATCTGTTTCGTCATTGGTTTCAAGAGCAGAAACCTCAGCCTGTGTATCATTCCGGATAAGTGTCACTAACCCTTGACATTTTATACACTTGCACTGGTACACTGTATAGCCTGTGATATGGAAGGAGGTGTCTTTTGGTAGCAATGCTTCTTGGATAACTGCAACATGGATTTTTAGGTCCAGTAGAAGCTTGGTTAGTTCAAGTATTTTGTTTCGGATTCCTGATATGTTGAGTTGGAGGATGCGTAGTGAGTCTGTGTTACATATATTATTATTATTACTGGTAGTATACTTTTCACTACCCTCCCCAGGTACCGAAGGGCAGCGCGGGCCTTGATAACCGAGGCGACACCCGAGCTCGTATAGAGTCTGTTGTCTTAGAGGCATGTTCATGATTTCAGAGGGGGTATGGATGCATTTTTCAGTATCCCCGAAGGGAGGCAGTCCAGTGTATCAGTATCCCAGGATCGTCACGTCCTGCCAGAAAAATAGCATATACATCTGGGTCAGCTAATTCATCTACCTCAGACTTTACCCTCAATAAGAATTAAACTTAATCCCTCGAGAGGAAACTTTCTTTACATTTAAAATGAATAGCTTTATATTTACTTTACATTCAATGAAAATGTTAAAAGTATAGATAGAATATGTTTACATTAACATCTACACAGATTGGAAAGTATTCACTATATACATTGAATATGTTTTCATTTACATCTAAACTAATTGAAAAGCTGTGAAACTGTGATTAATTTTAAAGTGAATATGTTTTTACAGACATTTACACTGGTTTGAAAATGTAGATATTAAAATAGAATGTACATCATTTCTTTCATCTTTCCATCCCTGCTCCATATGGAACTTGGGACTACCTATGCTTTTAGTTCTCTGTAAGAAACAAGCAATAAAGCAGTCACCAGCCCTTACAGTGGTGCTTCTTGAAATCATCATTCTATATGATGAGGTTGCGAGCCTCAAAAGACTTGGACATCCACTAGTGTCTTTTTTTTTTTTTAAATGTCTTTTTTTTTTTTTTTTTTTTGAGGTACATTGCATGAAATATCAGAAAAATACATTGTATATTACATATAAAGCTTCCTTCGCACTCTCACAAATAAAGTTACACAAATTTAAAAAAAAAATAATAATAAGATAAAAATAAAAAAATTTAAAAATAAAAAATAATAAAAAAATTAATAAAAACGATTTATAGCTAATTCAAATTCCTCAACAATTCCTAGTATTTTACATATGTATAAAATAGCTTACACTTGCTCACATTCCACTTTTTTTTCCTTAAACTTTACAAACATTAAACATATAGAAAAACCATATAATCAATGTTTACATACATAGGAAAATAACCCAATAAGTGTCCTCCCCCCTTGCTGAGAAAAAGGATCCCAAAAGAAAATTACAACACAAAGGTCCAAGATTAACACTAGGTTATAGAAGAGACAGAAAGAAAAGATCAAAGTTCCTTCTTAAGCTATCCGTTGAAATCCAAAGACAATGAATTCCATATAATCAATGTTTACAGACATAGGAATATAACCCAAAAAATGCCCTCCCCCCTTGCTGAGAAAAAGGATCCCAAAAGAAGTTAAACAACACAAAGGTCGAAGATTAAACTAGGTTATAGAAGAGACAGAAAGAAAAGAACAAAGTTCCTTCTTAAACTATCCAATAAAATAACAGTATTTGCAAAGAAAATAAAGGATGGTTCAATTTCCGTGACTAGAACATATTCACTCTCACTCTGTTGTCACCTTTTTTTTTTTTTTTTTAAATATAAAAGAAAAAACGTCCACGTATTCACACTTCCCTTACGTACTTAATCAAAGTGAAGTATGATGATGATGATGATGATATAATCCCTTTAGCTGTGAGCAGGTAGCTCTTGACAGCCCATTGCCTCTCTGACAAAGGTGCAAGTCTTCCTCAGTTGCTGTGATGATGTGTAGAGTGTATTATGGATGGTTGGGTGCGATGGGAGTAGTTGGCGTCGCAGGTCTGTTAGTCTTGGGCACTGTAACAGTAGGTGTTCAACTGATTCCTCATGGTGGTGGCAGTGCCTACAGTTTGGTTCACGTAGTGGGTCTATTCTATTTAAATGTTTATTGACAGGGGCATGGCCTGTTCTCAGCTGGAAAATTAAACTCTGATCTCTTCTTTTCAGTTGTTTAACTGGATCTTGAGGGTTTGGTTTAGCTTGATGTTTGAAGAATAGCCGCCCTGTCTGGGAGGAAGCCCATTGGTTTAGCCATTCTTCCCTATAATTGTTTCTCAGGATCTGTTGGCAGGTTTGCAGTGTGGTACTTGATGGGAACTGGGGCAGTGCTGCTCCTCTTTTGGATAGTTTGTCGGCTTTTTCATTTCCTGGGACTCCGACATGCCCTGGGATCCACTGGAGTGTAACTTCGACGCAATAGGAAGTGAACAGTTGGTCAATAAATCTACAGATGTTATTAATGTTAGGGGACATTTTGCTTTCTAGGGCTTGGAGTGCTGATTTTGAGTCTGAGAATATAACAATATCCTCAGGTGGAGTGATGCCACTTTCAAAGTCTGAGATTATCCGGCACAATGCTTTTTCTAGTGCTGTTATTTCTGCATCATAGCTGGAACAAATTTCTCCGCAAGGGCCAAAGATGCAAGGGTGGTCTTCTGGGTGCTGGTTGGGGTATTTTATCACTGCGCCATATCCAGCATTGATGGTAGCTTTAAATGCAGATCCATCTGTGTAGACATGGATGATGTCTTGTGGATATGAATCTATAGTTTCTAAAGCGATGGTTTTCAGTAGTGGTCCTAGAGTGTTCTTGTCTGCTGAGGGGTCAGAGAGTTCAGTTCTTACTATGGGAGTAGTTGCCTGCCAACAAGGTGGTTCATTATTGACAGTTACCATCGGCTTTCTAACTGCTGGTAGGTGGTGTTTGATGCTAGCTTCTTTTGCATTTTTAAGAAAAGATGTCTTTTGTATTCTGTGTTTTTGGTGCCACTGCTCTATCATTTTCCTATTCTCCTCCTTTGTGTCCATTCTCAGATACCTTTCGTATGTTTCCACTGCTGAACGTTCTCTTCTTAGGTTTAAGGGTTCAATATTGGTGTTGATTTCGCATGCATCTGTCGGCGTTGTCTTCATGGCACCACTTATAAACCGTAGAGCGTGATTTTGGACTTTGTCTAGCTTTTGTAAGAGGCTTTTACTTGCAATAGTTTGGAGGGGGAGCGAGTAGTCAATTACTGGGCGCACATATCCAGTATAGAGTTGGCGTAATGAGTGCTGGTCTGCTCCCCACCCACAGGAAGAAAGGTGCTTAATGAGCCTGAGTCTTGTGGATGCTTTCTCAATCAGCTTGTCTATGTGGGGTCTCATGGTAAGTCTACGGTCGAGCTCGACTCCAAGATATCTCGGGCATTCTTCATATGCTAATTTCTCTCCATTCATCCAGACCTCGATGTTGTTCTCATTA
This sequence comes from Oreohelix idahoensis, assembly GCA_024509875.1. NCBI lineage: Eukaryota > Metazoa > Mollusca > Gastropoda > Stylommatophora > Oreohelicidae > Oreohelix > Oreohelix idahoensis. The sequence goes on from JAMPIV010009213.1 coordinate 83,163, forward strand.
ACTCTCTTGTTTAGACTGAACAGGCCATACACAGTTTTCTCTACATTGATTTCAAGTTTCCAAAACTGGCAGTATGCAGAGATGGTTGCCAGGTTTTTGTTCATATTTTTGGTGGTGGTTTGGAGGTATTTTCCTTTTGTCCAGATGACTAGGTCATCAGCAAATAGTGCTTTTTGGCAGGTGATGACATCTGGGAGGTCATTTATAAATATAAGAAACAGTGTACAACTTAGTGCTGATCCCTGAGGCAGTCCTTCCTCCAGGGTTCTTTGTTTTGATGTTGTTCCACTGAATGTTGTTTGGATTGTTCTGTTGTGGAAGAAACCTTTTAACCAGTTGTACATTCGCCCTGATATTCCCATTCTTCGCATTTTGAAGAGGAGGCCTATCCTCCAGACTCGATCATAGGCTTGTCTAAGATCAATAAATGTTGCAAGCACATTTCTTTTTTCTTGGAAGGCATCACCTATCTCTTGGGTGAATCGTATCAACTGATCCATTGTCTGTTTGTTTCTTCTAAAACCTGACTGATTGGTGTTTAAGATCTTATTGCTTTCTAGCCACCAATATAGCCTTTCATTTATCATCCTTTCAGTGATCTTGCCTAGGTTTGATGTCAAGGAGATCGGTCGATAGCTTGTTACTTCATTGGATGGTTTGTCCTTCTTAAGGACTGGGATGATATTGGCTTTTCTCCAGTCTGTTGGTAACTTGCCTTCTCTCCAGGTCTTGTTAATGAGGTCAAGGATGGTGGAGAGTTCATAATTTGAGAGGTTTGAGATCATCTCGTTAGTGAGCCGATCAGGTCCAGCAGCTTTTCCTTTCTTGCATTTTTTTAGGGCCATCTTGAGTTCTGAAAGAGTGAAGTTCTTTTCAAAGACCTCACAGCTAGCTGTTGTTTGTTTCTCCATCATTTTAGTGAGTGATCTGATAGCACTGTCAAGTCTCTTGCGTGGTTGTTTTTTGTTTACGTTAGCAAAGTGCTTATTGAAGGCTTCTGCTTTCTGTGCATCCCTTGTTAGTGGTGGTTCAGTGCTTGTAATGATGGGTTCAGGTTTTTCTTTCTTTTAATTCCTGAGAGATTTGATATGAGGCACCATGCTTTATTTCCGTCTTTCCGCAAGTTTAACTCTCCACATTTCTTAACCCATGTTTCTCTTTTTGCTTTTTTGCTCAGACGTTTAACTTTTGCAGTTAGGCGGTTATAATTTGCTTTGTTGGCGGGGGTTGGGTGTTTCTCAGCTTGCCGTCTTGCTTTTTTCCTCTCGTTTACAGCAGCCTCCAGTTCTGTACTCCAGTAAGGTTTAAACTTTCTCCTACATCCTCGTGGAATGGCTTCTTTAGCAGACTGCAGTAGTGCTGTAGTGATTTTACTATATACCTTGTCTATGTCTAGCGTCATGTCGATGGCCTCGAATCGTTGTCGTACTTGTCTCCTGAAGAAATGCCAGTCTGCCTTTTTGTAGTTCCATGGGGGTGATGTTAAGCAATTTCTTTTTATTTCCCTGGTGTTTGTGATCTCAAGGAGGATGGGTCTGTGGTCACTTCCGATGTCGTCGAGCACTCTAACTGAGCAATGTGGGTGGATATCTGCTGTTACTAGGGTGAGATCTGGTCTGCTTTTTGTTCCACTGGCGCGGTGGAGCAATGTCGGTGGGGTGTGAGCATTCTGCAGTAGGATGAGTGTGGTAGTGTTAGTGAGTTCTTCTATAGCTATTCCTGTTGGGTTCCTGTCTGTGTAGCCCCACAGAGGTGAATGACCATTCATGTCACCAGCAATGATCATTCTCCTCAAGTCCGTGGTCTGGAAAGGCTTCAGAGCAAGGTGTGTTTTTGGCGGGTTGTAAATGTTAATGATTTTCAATGGCTTTCCACCACTCCAGACTATCACTTCCTGTAGATCTGTTTCGTCATTGGTTTCAAGAGCAGAAACCTCAGCCTGTGTATCATTCCGGATAAGTGTCACTAACCCTTGACATTTTATACACTTGCACTGGTACACTGTATAGCCTGTGATATGGAAGGAGGAGTCTTTTGGTAGCATTGCTTCTTGGATAACTGCAACATGGATTTTTAGGTCCAGTAGAAGCTTGGTTAGTTCAAGTATTTTGTTTCGGATTCCTGATATGTTGAGTTGGAGGATGCGTAGTGAGTCTGTGTTACATATATTATTATTATTACTGGTAGTATACTTTTCACTACCCTCCCCAGGTACCGAAGGGCAGCGCGGGCCTTGATAACCGAGGCGACACCCGAGCTCGTATAGAGTCTGTTGTCTTAGAGGCATGTTCATGATTTCAGAGGGGGTATGGATGCATTTTTTCAGTATCCCCGAAGGGAGGCAGTCCAGTGTATCAGTATCCCAGGATCGTCACGTCCTGCCAGAAAAATAGCATATACATCTGGGTCAGCTAATTCATCTACCTCAGACTTTACCCTCAATAAGAATTAAACTTAATCCCTCGAGAGGAAACTTTCTTTACATTTAAAATGAATAGCTTTATATTTACTTTACATTCAATGAAAATGTTAAAAGTATAGATAGAATATGTTTACATTAACATCTACACAGATTGGAAAGTATTCACTATATACATTGAATATGTTTTCATTTACATCTAAACTAATTGAAAAGCTGTGAAACTGTGATTAATTTTAAAGTGAATATGTTTTTACAGACATTTACACTGGTTTGAAAATGTAGATATTAAAATAGAATGTACATCATTTCTTTCATCTTTCCATCCCTGCTCCATATGGAACTTGGGACTACCTATGCTTTTAGTTCTCTGTAAGAAACAAGCAATAAAGCAGTCACCAGCCCTTACAGTGGTGCTTCTTGAAATCATCATTCTATATGATGAGGTTGCGAGCCTCAAAAGACTTGGACATCCACTAGTGTCTTTTTTTTTTTAATGTCTTTTTTTTTTTTTTTTTTTTTGAGGTACATTGCATGAAATATCAGAAAAATACATTGTATATTACATATAAAGCTTCCTTCGCACTCTCACAAATAAAGTTACACAAATTTTTAAAAAATAATAATAAGATAAAATAATAAAAAAATTTAAAAATAAAAAAATAATAAAAAATTAATAAAAACGATTTATAGCTAATTCAAATTCCTCAACAGTATTTTACATATGTATAAAATAGCTTACACTTGCTCACATTCCACTTTTTTTCCACTTAAACTTTACAAACATTAAACATATAGAAAAACCATATAATCAATGTTTACATACATAGGAAAATAACCCAATAAGTGTCCTCCCCCCTTGCTGAGAAAAAGGATCCCAAAAGAAAATTACAACACAAAGGTCCAAGATTAACACTAGGTTATAGAAGAGACAGAAAGAAAAGATCAAAGTTCCTTCTTAAGCTATCCGTTGAAATCCAAAGACAATGAATTCCATATAATCAATGTTTACAGACATAGGAATATAACCCAAAAAATGCCCTCCCCCCTTGCTGAGAAAAAGGATCCCAAAAGAAGTTAAACAACACAAAGGTCGAAGATTAAACTAGGTTATAGAAGAGACAGAAAGAAAAGAACAAAGTTCCTTCTTAAACTATCCAATAAAATAACAGTATTTGCAAAGAAAATAAAGGATGGTTCAATTTCCGTGACTAGAACATATTCACTCTCACTCTGTTGTCACCTTTTTTTTTTTTTTTTTTAAATATAAAAGAAAAAACGTCCACGTATTCACACTTCCCTTACGTACTTAATCAAAGTGAAGTATAGAAAATGATAAATTTAAAAAATAAACATAGTAATACATCCAAACATAAAAAAGAAAAGGAAATAGTTAATTTTTTAAGTTCTCCCTTGTTGGTTCTATGTTCCTAAAATATGCTCCATTTTTTTTTGAAAATATGTAGAAAAACAAATTTTGACTGAAATATTTCCCTTCATAAACTGCTTTGTTTCTGCATTTCCAAACGGTGTCCCTGTATTCTGCTAAAATGCGTAATATTTTTTCCCGCAAGGGCGGGTCAATTTTTGGAGTTATGTTTAGCATAATTGCTTTGTATATGTCAAATTTTCCATTTGTGTATCTACTAAAAGCTTTTTCCAGCTCTTCTACTGTTGATTTGATCGTATTACAACGGAAGAAGATATGGTCTTCTGTTTCTTTTGCTGTTGTACCAAAGCAGAGTCTACATTTTTGCAAGGTCATATTCCTATGTTCTTTTTTCTGTGTGAGTGGTGTTAAGTTGAATAATAATCTATAGGTTATTTCCCTTGCCGATGGTGGTATGTTTTTTATGTGTAGATTTGCGAAGATTTCCGTATAATCTGTTATCCCGTATTTGTATCCTATTTTTATTCGTTGGTCTAAAGGTGGTTCTTGTGTCTGTATCAAGTATTGGTATATATTTTTGGTTGACTGGTGTAGGAGTTTTTCATTCCCCTGTATGCATCTGATGCAGTGTTTGTAGAAGGGCGGTAGTGTTCCGGAATGGTGTGGTATGGTGTTGTTAAAGTTGCATATTTTTGTTATATGAAGGCCTATGTAATAGTGTGTTAAAGGGTATCCTTGTGGGTCTTTTATTGCGTCGCTTATGAATTTGATTCCTAGAGTGTTTATTTTTGTATTAATGTCTTGCAGTGATATTCCACCCCGTTGTTTCTCTTGTATTAAGGTTTTATGTTTGATACTGTGAAGTGTGTGTCTGAAAATAAAAATTCTAATTAAATGATTTATTTCGGTTATGTATTTTTTAGGGGGACGAAAAATATTTGAAATGTATAGCACACTTGGAAGTATGTACGTATTACAAATAACGCTTCTACCGAAGATCGTCGCGTTCTTAAATTGGTATCTTTTTAGTTTTTCCTTGATTTTTGAAATTATTTTTTTCCACATATCGTTATCAGATCTTCCTGGTGTCGAGGAGAAAATTATTCCATATATTTTCATTTTGCTTGTTTGTGTTAATTGAAAGGGAAAGTCCGTTTTATTTTTCCATTTTCCTATTCCCATTATAGATGACTTTTGTATGTTTATTTTTGAACCACTCGCATGGCCGAAAGTTTTAAATGTGTCGAAAATAGTTTGTATTGATGAAAAATTTGATGGAAAAAAGACTGTGTCGTCTGCGTAGGCTATTAGCTTTTTTTCCCCTAATCCTGGTACGTGTATTCCTTTAATATGAGTATTTAGTTTTATTTTCCTTAGTACTGGCTCTAAGACTAGTGTGTATAATAAAGGTGAGAGAGGGCAACCCTGTCTTACTGACCTTGTTAAGTTGATTGGTTCAGACAAAGTGTGATTTATTAAAAGTTTACTTTCCGGCTTTCTATATATAATTTTTATCCATGTCCTAAAGTATTGGCCGAGATTATTTTCTTGTAGAACTTTATGTAGAAATCCGTGATCGACTCTATCAAAGGCTTTTTCTTGATCAACGGATAATACTGCTGCTGGTGTGTTTTTTTCATGTGTATACTGGATGACATCCCGAATGAAATGTGTATGTTTATTTATGGTTCTGTTTTTTACACTGTATTGTTGATCCGCGTTAATCAAAGTATGCATGAAAGGTTTCAGTTTGTTTGTAAGGGCTTTAGTTAATATTTTATAGTCGGTGTTTAGAAGAGAGATAGGTCTATAATTCTGCATGTATTTTTTATCCGTATTTCTTTTATGAATGAGAGTTACAATAGCTTCATTTAGACTAGGGGGTAGTTCTTCTTTTTCAAAGGCTTCATTTAGCGTTTTCAACAAAAGTGGGGCTAGTATATGGAAAAATTTGGAATAAAACTCGGTTGTAAGGCCGTCTGGACCTGGAGATTTATTTTTTTGTAGCGTACTTAAGGAGAGGTACAAATCTTCTATAGTTAAAGATTTGTCCAGTGTGTTTTTCTCCTGTTCAGTTAAACTGGCAGACTGAGTTAAGAAACAAGCTTCGTCTGAGGCGTGCGTTTGTTCTTGTTTATACAGGTGTACGTAGTAAGCGTGAAACGCTTGGCCTATTTCGGAAGTGTTTGTGAGTTCCCTACCCGTTTCGTCTGTGATGCGAAGTATCCGTCTGCTCTTTTGAATATTTTGTTCAGTGGCCAAAAATTGTCGGCACGGAGTTTCTTGAATTGACGTGTATAATTTTGTTCTCAGTAGAGCCCCTTTAAAAATGTACTGGTCGTGTTTTTCTAATTCCTCCTGCAATGTGTAAATATGCGGGGCGTGTTTGTCCAATTGTTGTGTTAAATTTAGAGCTGTTTCCAAGATTTGTCGTTGTCTTCTTCTTTGTTTGTGTATCTGCGTTGCAAGCATCTGCGTTACTTCCTTTATTGTTCTTTTTAAGAGTTCCCAATGTTGTATTAAATTTGATGTAGGTGTATTGTTGCAGTAGTCTTTTATTAGTTTTGTTATTGTTGTCGTATAAAATTCATTTTGCAGTAGAGCATTATTAAATTTCCAAAGGGGGGATCTTTTGGTCTCGTTCTCAGTTGGCATTCCGTTTATTTCCAGTAGAACTGCTTTGTGATCCGTAAATTTTGTGGTGTCATTTATATGTTTGACTTTTTGGATTTTGTGGTTGTTGTGTACATAAAATTTGTCTAGTCTTGCAGAACTACCCGAAATGTGTGATTTGTCTGTAAAAGTTGTTTCCTTTCCCTCCGGATGTTTTTTCCTGTATCCATCTACCAAATTGTGTTCGTCTAGGATGTTTTGTAGTATCTCCATTTGTGCGCGTTCCTGTCTTCCTCGGTTGTTTGTTCTTTGCGCATCTAGTTTATGTAGAACACAGTTGAAATCCCCCCTAATAAAATTTGTTTTCCCTTGTATTGTGTCAAAATGTTCGATAGTTTTTTTTATAGAAGGTTAATTGCTGTGTCTTTACTGCTGGGGCATATACATTAACTAAAGTGTGATTGTCCGAGTGGTCGTCTTGGTTTCTCACTTGTACTATTACGTATCTGCCCTCTCTGTCTTTGTTTTGATGTGTTATTTCCCACTTGTCTGAAATTTGTAAAATAGCTACTCCTGTGTGAGATGATCCTAAACCGAAATATCCGTATCGTAGACCTAGCTGTTGTATGATGTATTTTCCTTTTGTCTCGTTTGTAATTTTTGTTTCTTGAAGAAAGACGAAATCAGGTTTATATGTGCGCGTTAAAGCTATAATTTGGTTTAATTTAGTTCTCAAACCTCTTATGTTTAGAGTTATAATACTTATGCTATTTTTCATCTTGCATGGGGGTGGTAAAGAGCTTGCATTTAAGGGGAGTGTGTTTTGTTGTATCAGTGGTTGTGCAGGCATAATCCATGACATAAAAGAGAAATACATGCATGATTACGCAATCCACGTGTGGTACTATAACCATGCATACAACTTTTAACTATCCTGTAGAAAAGTGGCAGTTGGAATGCGAGGGAAAAGAAAATACCGAGCAGTAGTAGCAATGAAGGATGAAAAGTGGCGATAGATGTGTTCCCAAAGAAGAAAGAAAAAGTGTGTACAGGTCCTGAAAGGGAGAGGTTCAGAAAGTAGGGACCCGACCGGCATGCTGAGAGAAGAGATGCAGATATATAGCTTGAAGTAGTGAAAAGAAAACCATTGGGCAAAGGAGATTGAAAGGTTGAGACCATAAAACTGGCAGATGGGGGAAGGGGTGGGTTGGTGAGATGAAAAAAAGAATTATAAATATATCTATACCTATATGTGTCGTTATAAAACATATGAACATATGCAATTATATATGTGTACATTCTACATTCTCTGTTCCTATACATTGCTATAATAACGGATATGTAACTTAATATATTTATAAAAGTCTTGCACACTTCCATCGGTAGAGGTTTTGTGTTGATTCTCTTTCCGAGAGGGGGGACTCGATGTTGAGACATTTCTATTTCCTGTGTACCTAAGAATTGGTCCATAAAGTTCATTTCAAGATTATCGTCTTCATTTGTAGCCGCTGCCCATAAGAGAGAGGTGCTTCCATCATCCTCTAGATCGGGGTGTTTGTCATCTAAATTTTCCCTTGTTTCCTGTTGTGTTGCTGCTATTTCCCCGGTGTGTAGTCTTGGTGGTTTCTCTGTTTCTTTAGGTGTTTCCTTGGCCTTGATCTTTCGGAGCTTTTCTCTTCTCTTTCTTTTCCGCTTCCCTTCTACTGTATTGAAGCCTTCTGTGTCTGTAGACATCGTGTCCGAGTCTGACAAATTTCTGATATTGTTATTCAGAGGCCCCGAGGTGGGGGACGATGGAAAGGGTATAAGTTCTGTTTCTGGTTGTGGTGAAGGTGTTTTCTGAGTGTTCTGTAATGTAGTTGACTATTCTCCGAATAAGTTGGTCTCTTCTTGGGACATCGATTTGTCCAGTGTGAGTCTAGACCGCAGATTGTGCAGGGGGTACGTCTTCCCGGAAGAGCTATGAAAATTTTCATTGTTTTGTTTTCCTGTCCTTGCAATTTTACGTTAACGTAGTGTGGAACCGTCTGTTTAGGTTGATATAAGAAAGTCCATTTGTCTTTTGCATTTTGTATTTGATATACTTCGGTGTTTACATCACCTGTGATGAAGTCAGCAATTTTCTTAACAGTTTCTTTCTTGATCGTGGCTGGCAACCAGTGTAGTAGCCCTTTCGATCTTTCTTTGTCCACATGCTCAACTATGGCTGTGAATTTGGGGTTGGCCCATTCAAATTTTTTACCATGTAGGTTTTTGTAGTGGCTGATATGTGCCGAATTTGTAAGGGTCACATACCATTTATTTGGGTTGGCGAACCTATATAGGGATGATATCCCGTTTACCCCGACTCCAGCGGGACCTGCGAGTATGCTTGTAATTAAAGAGTATGATACTCTTGAGGCTTGTGGCCCTGATGTTGTGATCACAAGAGTTCCAGTTTTATGCAACTGGCCACCCTCTAGTGCTTCATTTATATCAAAAGAGATTTCTGGAATTTCCATTTTTAAACACCACACACAAAATTTCCCGCACAAGGGGAAAAACCACTACTAGAACACAAACTCACAAAACCACAGTAATCCGTGCGAATAAAAATAATCCGTGAGAAAAAACCATGGTGTCACCTTTTTTTTTTTTTTTAAATTTCCTCGCACGAGGTTGCATATTTTTTCCTCGCATGAGGTTGCATTGGCCCCTGCCCATACCCGGCTCTGGTCAAGACCACATGTCCCAACACACGAAGACCCAATGACACCATGTGTCATTGTAGTGATCTTCTATGTTCTTACACAAAGGACCTCATGACATAAATGTCACTACTTGTCCCTGCGTCTAGACACATGATCCTAGCCAAAGGCCAGATGTTTTTTTTTTTTTTTCCTCGCTTGAGGTCGCATATTTTTTCCTCGCATGAGGTCGCATTGTCCCCGCCCCAAACCCGGCTCTGGTCAAGACCACATGTCCCAACACAAGAAGACCCAATGACAAAATGTGTCACCTAGTGATCTTCTGTGTTCTCACACAAAGGACCTAATGACACATGAATATCACTGTACTGGTCCCTGTGTCTAGACACATGATCCCTTCCAAAGGCCAGATATTTTTTTTTCCTCGCATGAGGTCGCATATTTTTTCCTCGCATGAGGTCGCATTATCCCCGCCCAAACCCGGCTCTGGTCAAGACCACATGTCCCAACACAAGAAGACCCAATGACAAACTGTGTCACTGTAGTGATCTTCTGTGTTCTCACACAAGAGACCTAATGACACATGAATGTCACTGTACTGGTCCCTGTGTCTAGACACATGATCCCTTCCTTTTTTTTTTTTTCCTCGCTTGAGGTCGCATATTTTTTCCTCGCATGAGGTCGCATTAGTACCCGCCCAAACCCGGCCCTGGTCAAGACCACATGTCCCAACACAAGAAGACCCAATGACAAACTGTGTCACTGTAGTGATCTTCTGTGTTCTCACACAAGAGACCTAATGACACATGAATGTCACTGTACCGGTCCCTGTGTCTAGACACATGATCCCTTCCAAAGGCCAGATATTAGGCCGTGGGGTTTTTACAGCATTATTCATGCTGAGTTTAAGTTCAGATTAACAGTAATTTTGGGTTAATAAAATAACAGGGTATGAGAAAATGGTTTTGAAAATGTAAATAATTTATTAAAGTGGACTATTTGTCTTATAGATGGGAGACAAGAAACAGCACTATTGTGCTTAGTTGGTAAGGGATGTTGTTGTTGTTGTTGTTGTTTTCGTCTACTATGTTGCTGTAATACCCTGTTCAACCTGAAAGTTGGTTATAATTGGGGTATATTGTGTGTTAGGTTCTTCGGTGCTAGTCGTCTGTTAGTCCTGAAAAGGACTGGTCCTGAAAAGGACCACTAGCTGGTTGTCTGGTTTCCTCTTCGTTGCTTGTCGGTCGTGGTGTGTTCATGGTGTTCATTTCCTGCCTTCCTATCTGTCTTGTGTCGTTTTGTTAGTTTTTGCTTTCCTCGTTTCTGTTTCTCTTGTCTTCCTGCTTTCCTGTATCTGTAATAGTGCTTTTTCTATTATTGCTGGTAGAAGTTTTTCAAGTGTTTTTTCGATGACTTCCTCGTCTGATTGTTCGTTTGTTTTGGTCGCTCTTGTGTTTGATGTCATTTCCTCAATGGCTCTTCGCTCTGTTTCGATTCTCTTGAGGATTGTGGAGTTTTCTTCCTTCAGTTCTGTCAGCCTCTTGACATCTGTTTTTATCTGCTGCTGGATTCTTTTCATTTCTTCCATCATATCTTTCACGCTCTGTAGATCTATTACGTCTTCACCACTGTCGGTTGGTTCTTCGGGAGCCTGCTTGCTTCTGTTTACGACCTGCAGTTTCATTTCTTTCACTTCAGCGGTCAGCTTGTGTAACTGTCGTCTATCTATTATGCGCTGTTTTTCTGCACCATCCGCAGCCACTCTGTGTTTTGCCTCCTTGAAGGGGATGTTTTTGGACACGGCCTCCTTCAAGATGCTCTTTGTTTCCTGAAACACAGGGCAGCCTCGGTATCTTGCCCCGTGGTTTCCATGGCAGTTTGCACAGGTACGGTTTGCATTAATTGATTTGTAGTTGTGGTCCTCCTTCGCCCTGGGGCAGTCGCCATATTGGTGGTTTCCCGCGCAATATCGGCAGACAGCGTCTCTCCTGCATGTTTTCTTGGTGTGTGAAAACTGTTGGCAGTTAGAGCACTGCATGACCGAAGGTATATATGGTTCTGTCCTTTTTGTTGATGTTTCGAGCGTCAGTCTCTCGGGTCTTGTCGATCCTTCTACCGTAACTATCATCAGGTTGGTATCTTTCTTGGTCCAGGTTTTTAGCCTTTCGACCTGCGTGATTTTAAGATTTGCGTTTTCAGCTTGAAGGCGTCTGTGGACCTCGCCTTCGGAACATCTGGTATCCACCCCTCTGATGACCAACTTCTTTGTTGTCTTGTACTTTTCCACCACCACTTTTATTTGGTGGGGCAACTTGATTTCCTTTGGACCGGATTCCAGTTCGATCATCAGCGAGGTTGTTTTGTCTGTGTTGTTGAGAGAAAGCACTACTCCCTTTTCGTGCCTCCCTACTTTGGCGATACCTCTCCGTCCAGTTATCACCTCGAGGATGTTGATCACTTTGTTGTCGGGGAGGGCCCTGAGTGAGGCCTCACTTCCTGACGTCTGGGTGACCTTAACAATCCTCTCCTGCATCGTTTCTGAGTTGCTTGTATTTTTAGTGTTTGGTCTTTGTTTCCTTCTACAGGCTTGGTTCGAATCTTGTTCTTGGTTATACGGTGTGATATCTTGCGTCTGTGCCCTTGAGTTGTCAGCTGTTGTTTCCTCAGGACCAGGAATGGTAGCTTGCTTCTCGGTGGTATCGATGTCCAGCACACCTGAGGCTACTTCTACTATCGCTTCTTGAAGAGCGAGCCTAAGGGACTCGTCTCCGTCTTCAATTCTTCGAAGTGCATCTAATATGGTCTCTGCGATATCTTCCTCTTGTACCTGTCTGTGTTGAGGAGCTGTCTCTATCACTTCTTTCATAGTGCTTGCAGGTGGGTCTGCTGTCATCTCGGCATCGTGTGGTGGTGTCATTGGTGTTCGGTGCAGCTTCTCTGTGGTAGACAGGGTTTCAGCTGACGAGTAGGGTACGTGTGGTGGTGTCAACATGGTTCTAAGTTCCTGTTTTCTTTTTTCTGTTCTTTCCGTCGTCTGCTCCAGATGTTTTAACGCTCTCAATATTTCTTTACGTTCTGTGTCTTTATCATCTAGGTCAGAACCGCTTGCTTCTGGCTTCTGAGAGGAACCGGCCACGGCGCTAGTAGTTGGAGTAATCGTGCTATCTGGTTGACTGTTTGTTCTTTACATGATCTTGTTTGATGCTGCTGACAAGTGTTTGAGGGCTTCTGTACACTTTCCTCTTTTTCGCTTGTGGCTTGGTGCGACCCATTTTAGTGAATTCCGATGGCTGTGTTGGCCCTGAAAAGGACACTCGTTTTAGTATAGTGCTGTCTTCCCGTGATGACTGGTGCGTTGTCCGAATGTGAACGCGAACAAGATTATCCACCCTTATCGAGTTGGTAAGGGAGAGAACTATTTTAGGCTTTAATATTTCCTAAGTGTACATAGTTCTGCCTTATAAAATTAGCATAATGATCGTTTTTAATAAACTTGAAGTAGCAGAACATAGCGTCTGAGCATAAACCACTAAGGGAGATAACAATATTATTAGCGCTCTTTACAGTTAAGAGAACGGAGAGCAGAGTAAAACGCACGTGAAAATAGTGACTAGAAATAAACAGTTATGAAGCACAGTTCACGGGGTTGACAGAGTAGGGTTAAAGCGTGAAAGGTGAGATTAGGTGAGTGAACTGAGGAATAGACCAATCACATTAACTTGGAAACAGAAATGGGGATCATGGGAATAAATTGAAGGAGAAAAGAGATTAGTCTTACCAAAAAACCTCAACCGAGCAAGAAGTGAATTGCTGGGCTCAAGAAGTGTGAAACCTGCGGGTTGCAGAAGGTCTACAGAAATAGCTAGACATAGAAATGTAGTGATAGGAATTCAGGAGAACACTTAGATTTGATTGATAATTTGTGCTGTTAAACATAGGACTAGCTCATAGGTGGTGCTAGTAGGACAGTGATAAGTAACGGACTTCTGTGTAATTACGGTAAGAAATACATTTTTGATTCTATTTACGCCTAAGAGATGAAGAGAGACATGTTTTCAAAAATACAGTCCACATATTGTCACAAGATAACGACGCTCACATTTAAGGGAGTAGGCGACAGAAGAGAATAATGAAGATGAATTTTCGCAGGCACTATTTTAGTTAGAGAACATGTTTTCAGAATTATAGCCAAGAGACCACATGAGGATAGTGCTGCACAGATTTAAGGGAGCGGTTGAACAGGAAGAATATGAAAGTTGAACTTTCGACTAAGTACAGAGCGGATAACTTGTACAATAAATATCTAGGATTAGCTGTCATGACTATGAAAGAGAGTCATAGTCTACGGCTATAGTAAGAAGTAAAAGCTGGAGGTGCTCAAACATCTACAGAGTTTATTCTGCGCTCTCTCATGTCAGAGTAAGTATGGTGGATACCATATGAGTAGTAGACATTGTTTGATTTTTCACACGTATAACAGTTATTATGATATGAAAAAAACTCTGCATTTAAAAGAGTAAGCCCAACTAAGTTGAGATAGGAGATAAAATGATCTCAAGGATCTGGCAGAACTTATAAGAATCATGAGGGAAATTAGTAGACTTTGAGAATGAACTTTAGTAGGATAGGTATATAAAGAAATGAGTAAGAGGTTGCAGAAGAGACAAAATAGACCTATACTTTGAGATGTCTGATGAATTATATTTGAAGAGCTTGGAAAATTAACTCATGTAAATAAAAGTTGTTTTGAAATTGAATCACATCACCCCAGTTGCTTTGATGTGTGAAGGGATTAAGGAATGGAGAGTTATTAGAAGTGAGTAAGGATAAGGAATAATAGGAACACCCTATACGTATCAGTCGCTATTCAACACCTAGGAGAGAAGAACGTGGTCTGGGTTGAAGAAAAGACGAACCTTATCTCATCCAGGAATCACCATCTCTGGCGAAAAGGGCCAGTCAAAGAGATAGCTCTTACTTCGAAGATAGGTCAAGGAAGGAAATTTGATCATTTGAATTAAATACTAGGCCTGCCTCAGCCACCTAGTAGTATCATTGTGATACATAAAGAAAGAACTGACACTGTCACACTAGCACTTTTCACATATTAATATTCTCATTGCGATATATACATATTAGTTCACGTGTTAGTAATGAAAAATATAAAATGTAAAAAGTACAACTTACAGACTGTTTGCTCGGAGAAGTAGGTTTAAGGCACTGGAGATGCCTTTTTTCACGTGTCTTGGGGGTCCTTATGTTAGCACTAAACTCCCACTATGATTTAGTGCTTCAGCTTCCTCAGATGCCGGTCGTCCTTAGAAATATGGTTTTCCTGGGCTCTTTAAGTCCTTCAAGATGTTCCACAAAGTCCGGTCTGATAAAGAGAAATCTGAATTCTAACCCTTGCAGTTTGGTTTCGTCTTGGCAAGCGATCATCACAGTGAATTTTCACAGTGCCTTCAAATTGTAAAAAGGTCAGGTTATATTGCCTGTCCTCCCCCGCATTTGTTTTGTTACGATGCTAAGACAGCGCCAATCGCTTCAGACATGCGTGTTTATTGGGGTAATTTCAAAATTATTTCCGCCTGATATAATTTGCATGATGCAAAAGGTCATGTCTCCCATATATGAAATGAAAACATCCGATCCTCTCTCGGCCATGTTTACAAATAACTAATTATTACTTTAATATAAAGTAATGTCTTTGTAACAAGGTGTGCCAGAAACGATGATGTTATGCATGTCTGTGCAAAATGTATCGCAGACGAGTAATCTCGTTATATGTTGCTTGCGCACACACAATCCGTCTCTTTACCATATGGGCAAAGAACGCATCCTGGTCTTATCAGCGATTAAACAAATGCACTGGGCGATTTTTGTGTTAATCTGTAGTCTGATATCGGCCACATCCGAAATTAACTAACATGGCTGTCGATTAATTATTATCTCAGCCGTAACTTGCAAAGGCGAGATGAATGGGTAACCAAACAGACATGACGACTTATCAGTGAGAGGAGTGTAAGAATGTTTGAAAATACAAACTATCTGCTACATAGCAGAGAAAGAAAGAGGTGCCGACCATGAAAAGCATGTAATAAGTCAGTACAACAAATGTAACTGATTACTGCCGGAGTGAAGCAGAGATCGACCCAAAATAATTATGTGACAAATTCTTTTGGTGGTGAGGGCACGTCTTGACACATCTTGTCCAATTTAGGCGGTTAATGCTGATTCCCTGCTTTTAACTCACAACTAGTGACGTCGAAATTTAAGTCTTGCAGTTTCATACCACGAACAGTCTGATACCTTCGTTCCACGAGCTTTAGACAAAGTAAAAAGAACAAATGCCTCTGCTAACTACACTTGGTTTGAAGATTAACAAGCGCATTGTCTTGCTGTCCACCCAAAAATGTTAGCCTCTCTGAATAATTAAATTCTTGAGTATACCCAGTGTAACTCGGGGACGATTATTAAAATTACCAATATTCTTCTGGGTATTAAACCGGAAAAATATGTGCTTGTACAGCGTGATGGCAATGGCGTGCCTGAATTACAGTTAACAGGTACATATATCTCACAAAATGATACAATACACTTAATGCACATGAGATGTAATCATCACTCCTCACTGCTCCATTTGGAGTCTGGGGTTGCTGCTGCGTTCGCGTTTCTGAGAGAATTAGCATAAAACAAACGCCAGCGCTTGCTGTAGTGGTTTATGAATATACTATTGTCATATGTTGAGGTTGCCAGCGCATATGTAATCACTTAGCAAGAAAAACTTGTCAAATTCTTACTTACTTACTTAGTCGTTCCCCTTCTACCATGAGGTGTAGAGGTTTAGAAGAGAGAGCGCCAGACTATCCTATCGGCTGTCTTCCTCCTGGCCTGGTTCCACTCCAGTCCTCGATCCTTCAAAGATTGTCTAATGTTGTCCTCCCAGCTGACTCTGGGTCGTCCTCGGGGTCTGGATCCTTGGCTCTTTGTTTCCCATGCTTGTCGTGGTGTCCGATCTTCTCCCATTCTGCAGACATGACCAAACCATCTAAATTGGGACTGTTCTACTTGGATCTGCAGGGGGTAGGATTCAAATTCACCTTTGTAAAATAAATGTTTACATTTACCCCACAGTATGTTTTGGGAACACAATCTCCTGGCACAGTTTAGAATGGACACAGCAACCTAGGTTAGATGCTTTCGAATCACTTGGTCTGGGAACTGTTAGTATTCCTCCTATGACGGGTGATCTGATTCCTTAGGTCTTCAGTCTTTGTAATCAAAAATGCAGGTTTACTTTTAAGTTTCAAAGTACCCAAATATTATGTCCTGGTCCTTTAAGTTTGCAGTCTTTGTATTGAAAAATGCGGCTTTACTGTTAAGTTTCAAAGTTGCCCAAATAATTCGATCTATCACTTATAACTTTGGAATTCTTAGTCCGATACTTCTCTGGCTCTGGTGAATTGCTAGCTTTAGGAGGCGATGCAGTCTGATTTGTAACTCTGATTTCAATAGAGTATATGTCCATTTCTCAGTTCAAATCCCAGATTTTACTTCCGACGAATTTTCCAATGAAATTCAAAGTCTATTCTGGCTCTCAAATTAAGCCAATGGTAAGCTCTTTAGAACTATATGGGTCGAGGTGTTAAATCATAACATCCCACGCGTGTTTTAAAATATAAAATTATAAAATTCCAACGCGTGACCTCTTGCTAATAAGGCGGTAATACTTCTGATTGCATCTTTATGCAAACTCAGAAACAAATCTGTGAACTTCCTGTCTAGATGCTTTCCCCCAATATTGTCTCCCCAGACAGATTATCTGTAATATTGATACAAAGATGGTCCAGCGGAAGCGATTATGTATAATCACCTGTGTTTTCGTGCATCCGCCAGACGGATGTCTCATACAGACAAAATCGCGTTCTTATCATCGATCGTGCGCCACTACCTTGGATCAGCACAGATCGTCTCTATCAACGGTGTCTAGAAAGCTTAGGTGATAAATGTATTATCCGCTGACAGGTCTAATTAGCCTGGTATTATTACGATTCACCTGGCGAAACGTAAACAAGTCTGGGAGTATTAAGAGCAAAAATAATGTAGGTGCAGGAAATATGTCAAATAATAGGATGATGATCGGTGATCAACATGAAGAAAAGAAGTAACGCTGCTGGAGAGGACGAAAGTTATAAAAGTGCACAACTGAATCGTCACACGAGTCTCTCTTAACAAGTCTCAAGTCGAGTCTCAAGTTTCTCGGTATAAATCTCAAGTCGAGTCTCTCGGTATAAATCTCAAGTCGAGTCGCAAGTCCCTAATGATTGCTTTCAAGTCGAATCCCGGAGTCGACTTTCATTTTTAATCTAAAACTGTTAGAAGCTACGATCGCCCTTTATCGAACAATCACATCGATCACTTTAATAATAATGAAAAATAATAATATCTAGTTTTAGTATAGGCCTACTGTTTATTGGCTGTATTCTTATTCGATCAAAGTTATTTTTCAGTATTACATTTTAGAAATTTTTTTACTCAACCATATTTCTCCCCTCCCCCCGGGCTACAACAGTCTTCTTCTTCTTCTTTGATCCATAACCGCCAACCGTCAAAGCAGTCAGCGGCCATCACGCCTCGTGGCGACCTGTAGGGCAGCAACAAATTGATTCCATCCTGCTCGGTCGGCGGCCATCCTTCGTACAGTGCCCCAACTCTGGTTCATTCTTTGCATCTCGGCTTCCACAGTTCTCCGCCAAGTTGTTTTTGGTCGGCCTCTCTTTCGCTTTCCCTCGGGTGTCCAGAGCATAGCTGTTCTTGTGATGGTATCAGAGTCCCTTCTGAGGCCGTGGCCAACCCAACTCCAGCGCCTGCCAGCTATGATGGTGTGCATGTCCTCCTGATTACTCCGAATAAGTAGTTCTTGGTTGCTGATGGTGATTGGCCAAAAGATTCGGAGAATTTTCCTTAGGCAGATTGTGTGGAAGGAAGACAGTTTCGACATTTCCTTCTCTGTTACTCTCCAACATTCAGCACCATAGAGAAGCACAGAAAGTACACAGCTCTCATACAGTCTTAATTTGGGGTTTGTGCTGTACTGGGAAGACTTCCAAATGTTGTTGGGAATAGCAAAGGCTGTTCTCGCTTTATTCATTCTGTTGTTAATGTCCTTGCTTGTTCCACCGTCAGGTGTTACTTTGCATCCTAGGTAAGTAAATGTGTCTGTCTGTTCTAACTTCTGGTTCCTTACTGTCATTGGCTCAGGATTGCAAACATTTAGTGTCATGACCTCTGTCTTCTTCAGATTGATGTTCAGGCCAACCTGCTGGCGCCATACTTATTCAGTCTATCGGTTTTGTCTTTAATGTGTTGATGTGAATGCGCGAGTAGTGCAATGTCATCTGCATACTCCAGGTCTTCCAGTGTACAAAATGTTGTCCATCTAATTCCTCTTGGACTGCCCTCTGTTGTCTGGCGCATCACCCAATCTATGGCTGTCAAAAATAATGTTGTTGATAAGGGGCATCCCTGTCGTACTCCTGTTTTCACTTGCAAAGTTACATTACTCAATCCAACCCTGCATGTAAAGTTAGAATAAAGGCTGTTTATGATGGAAACAATGCGGCTGGGAATTCCATAAGCCCTCAGTATTTTCCATAGGCTGTCCCTGTGTATGCTGTCGAAAGCCTTTTCAAAATCAACAAAGTTGATGTACAGCTGTCTCTGCCATTCTGAGCCTGCTCTATAATGTTCCTGAGGGTGAATATATGATCTGCACATCTTCTGTTCTTTCTAAAGCCCGCTTGTTCTTTCCTCAGTTTATGGTCAACTGCTTTTGAAATTCTCTGGATGATTATCCTGCCTAGTATTTTGCTGGGAACTGAGAGGAGAGTAATTCCTCCCCAGTTGTTGCAGTCTGCAAGGTCGCCCTTCTTGTGCAATTTGACAATCATTAGTTTATTCCACTCTGTTGGTGTTGTCTCAGTTTCCCAGACTTGAGCAAATAGTGGTTCTAATAGTTCTGCTGCTAGTTCAGGGTCTGCATTGAATAACTCAGCATTTAGATTGTCGTGATCAGGCGCTTTTCCATTTTTTAACCCTTTGATAGCTGTGATGATTTCTTCTTTTCGTGGAATGTCTGTATTTACGTCTAAGTCACTTTCAGCCTCAGGAACATTCAGCTGAGTCTCTGGTGGTTCCTTATTCAGTGTTTCTCAAAAGTGCTCTTCCTATCTTGTTTCCTGCCCCTGTGCTGTGGTGATGAGATTTCCTTGCTGGTCTCTTACTAACGTTATGTTGTTTGCACCTCGTTTTCCACTGATAGTTTTAGTTATTTTATAAACGGTGCTTTGTTCATTTCTCAGTGCTGCCTCTTCTGCCCGTCTTGCAAGGTCATCCAGAAATGACCTTTTGTTAGCACGGGTTTGACATTTTACTTCCTTGTCCAGCTGACTGTACTGTTTACTATATATTGCCATTAACCTGGGAGACTTAGCTTCTGTTTTCTTTCTTTTCATTTCCTTTCTCTTCGCTATGGTGTTTAGCGTTTCTGGTGTTATCCAGTCTTGGCTCTTTCTTTCCTGGAATCCCAAGCATGACTTGCTGCTTTCCTTGTATATTGTTAATGGTGTTGAATTTCTGGTCGACATCATCGGTCTCTCCTGGCTTTTGGTAATCTCATATCGTCTCTTTAAGTCGACCATGAAAGGTTTTCTGGTAAGGGGGTCCTTAAGTTTCGTGATGTTATATCTTTTCTGTTTGACTGCAACTGGTCGAGCAGCTCTGAGTTTCACCTTAAGTCTTGCTACTACTAGGTGATGATCACTTCCCACATCTGCGCCTCTTCTTACTTTCACGTCTTGTAGTGCATGTCTCCATCTGCCATTGATCATTATGTGATCTATCTGGTTTCTGTCTCGTCCGTTTGGTGATTCCCATGTTAACTTGTGCACTTCTTTGTGTGGAAAAAGTGTTCCTCCAATGACCAGGTTGTTAATACTGCAGAAGCTGATTAATTTGTCCCCATTCTCATTTACTGTTCCACTGCCGCTTTTCCCCATTACTCTTTCGTTATAATTATTGTGTGTTCCAACTTTCGCATTTAGGTCTCCCATTACTATAATAAGATCGTAGCTGGGTGCAGTTTCCGTTTCCTTTTGTACCTGTTGGTAGAACTCGTCCTTGATCTCTACATCGCTGTCGTTTGTTGGTGCACAGCATTGTATAATTGTGGTGTTGGTGAATCTCCCTCTCAGTCTTGCTCTTATCAGTCTGTTGTTGATGGGTTTCCATTCCAGTAAAGACCTTTCCATTCCTTTCTTCAGGATAATGGCTACACCTTCTTTGTGCTGACCATCCTCTCTACCAGAATAAAGTACTATTTCCCCTGTAGCTGTTTTTATTCTCCCCATCCCTGTCCATCCGGTCTCGCTTATTCCCAGGATATGTAATTTGTAGTTCCTCATCTCTGCTGTGATTTGTCTCAGCTTTTCTGCCTCATTCATAGTTCTGACGTTTCAAAAGCCAATTCTGGTTTCGTGTTTTGCGGTCAGGGCATCCGTTTTTATGCCAATGGCTTCCTTTCGGCTTTCACCACTGTCAGTCATACGAGCCTGAGACTCCGGATGTCCGTCCCGCATCAAAGTTTTTTCATCTGTTGCCGTTTCCGTAACATGTGCGATTTTTTACATAGATAGGGGTGTCGGCCCTGTGCTAAAACCCCCATCCTGGAGGACCAGGGTACCAGCTTTTGTCTGACCACTTCCCACGCAGACCAGTCCAGCGTGGTTGAACCTACCAGGAGTAAATCTCCCACTGGCATAGCTCTGGGGATTGTCAGGGTACACAAGCCACCATACCGCTACAAGGTATAGATACCATTGATGGCAGGGGCTATAACAGTATGGATGGAATAATACACAAGACCAGCACTAAATCTCGTGAGTTGTTTTAAGGACACATGGTTATTATTTCGTCCGATGTTATTTCTGTCCGACGCAAGAAACAATGTTTGCCCGCAGTCCGGACTGTTATGTTTTCATTGTCGAGGAATGTTAATATTTAGGCGGTCGCTCTTTCTCCCCGAGGTTTGTCTAACAACAGTGTCCAATTAAGCCTGATAAGCTGAAGGAAATGTTGTGTTTGTACAATTGAATTTATGTCTGGGTGATATCGCGCTTTAAACAAGGCCATTTTTGGTTTCTCCTTAATTAAGTGTGCATTCTGATAAAACTAAAGATAGCGGGGTAAATAAAAACAAATAATTTATACATAAGCCGATGGTGTGCGATTTCTTCAACATATCCTATTCTACTGTGTTCAGTTTTTTGTTTTCGTTTTTGACACTTGACTCGTTTATGGGCCCCCCATAAGAATCGGGCGTCATGTGAAGGCCCCAATGACACCATGGATTTTCAAGTTAATTTTCAGAATCTGCAGTGTCCATCTGGAATGCCTCCGCATCCACTGAAGCTCAAAATTGTTACCTTCAACACGTTGCTCGGACACCAGGATGCAAATAAAGGGTTCTTGGGCAGCACAAGATTATTTATCGAAACCCTTCAAAACAGCTTCATGATGCCGAAATCCCCACAGACGAGTTTTCATTCCTGTCATCTATTTAGAGCCAAGCCATACTAGCCTTCCTTTCATCCTGAGAAGTCGCTAGTTTTTTGTGATTTTAGCTTTTGCCATGACATTCAGCAAAGCAGAGGGACAACCATTTGATCATGTTCAATACTTACAAAAACCACAGCATAAACGCTGATCTCCTTTCAGAATTACACCTTAACTGTGAACTACAGAATCAAATACTATCTCCCGATAGAATAACACTGGCTAGTGATGGCTGGACATCTAAACAAATTCACATAAACCCAATCTGTAAAACCACAGAAGGTTCATCTTGTCCGCACAGCGATCACACCTTCCTGAAGCACAACTCAGGACTCACTGTAATCTAATGACCTCTGGTCATTTCGCGTGGTGTGTTTTTCTCGCCACTCTTCTGATTCGCTGACCCAAATCTTTTTTTTACTTAAATTTATTGGTCGAGCCTTTTTTTCTTGTTCTCGACCTTTCTATTTACAACTCAAGATAATCACTCACTATTAATTAACATAAGCCGGTATTCTGAACCGTTGTGAGTTAGCACTATTATTATTTTCTCTTGTGAGCTGTCTTAACTGTTTATTTCACCTTACCAGTAGCATGAATAATGCTTGGGCAAACCCCACGGTGACACAGCTGAGGGTTGTTACCTCAGGGCCGTATTCCCATAGTCAATTATGACTGAAGGGGCTATTATTAGTATTATGTACATGTGATCCAAGTTAGCACCCTTTAATGCCTTTCGTTTTGCTTAACTAGTTTTGTTTCTACAATGAAGATGTCAATTGCTGATTCGGGCTGATATGTGGGTTGATATAGTGGCTGATTCAGTATTATTCATTCATTACTGTCTTTGAAATCAGCGCAATCTGAAGATTTTCCTGGAAGAAAACATGGCGGATCACTAGCCTAATCTGCAGTGATCTTTCTCAGTAGTGCGTGATGAATCTACTTAACTGAGATTTGTTCCGTCTTACATGACGGAGTTAAAATATTTACATGATTTTTTTGCTTGACTTGTGCAGGTTGCTGAAGTCTCCCCCCCCCCCCCCCCCGAAGTTTCTACAGGATTAAATTGCCGGTTCGCCGCGCAGATTTCCATGATCGTATCCATTTGTGCATTGGTTTTATTTTGTATTGCTATATTCATGGCTTCCACTTTGTCGCGAGAGGTTGGATGTTATTAAAATAAAAGACTTTCCTGGACACAAAGGTGTATCAGATGATACCAGGATAGTGCCAGATAAGAGACTGGTCTTACAAGAAATACCCCCTTCTCTGAAAAGAGCAAAGGTGAATCGACATCAATAGTTGGGTCAAGCTATGTAAACCTTCAAGTATGATGATAGTTTGGGGTACTGAAGATCTATCTGCTACGTCTCTCGATCCCACATTGATTTATGACTAAACTGTTTATTTTATTGGCTAAATATCTAGGGGAAAATTGAATTAATTATATGTAATAAATCTCAATACAGAACATTAACTTAATAAGAATTATTAAGCAAGACTGACTGAAATTATTTACAATTTATTTGTCCTCTACCGATTTTTTTTTTCGGTCAGGAATTCTCAAAGAAATCAAATATTATTTACAACATTAAATAAATAATTTGGAATGAACTTTTCCATAAAGAACAATATGGTCAAAGTAATTAGATCCTGACAATTACTTCCTTTCTTAGTAATAGGATCACTGTAACTGGACTGTATAATTCACTGTAGTTATCAATTGTCCTTTAGAAATCGTCATTAAAATGTTTATTAAGAAGTGTATTTTTCTTGTATAACTTTATTTGTGGCTGGAGTAGCTGTGCAGTGGAACTAGGGTCCACCTATCTTATTAGATGATAATCTGCATCCAACAGGCCAGGATTACACAAACTGCAACTCCAGGCTGGGAAACTTGGTATGGCTCTAGATTTATGAAGAGCTGTAGACACCAATAGTCTTCCCTCTACAGTGGCTATTTTCGTACTTTGAAACCTCGAGACAGAACCTGGAATGAAAGATAATTGCATTCCGTGTAGGCTCCAGCACCACTCCACATACACACACACAACATCACATATAAACATTTTTTCAGAATTTGTGCTAACAGTTTGCACAGGACATATAACTTCATTTCTCTTACAGCCAGTTCCATGTGATTATTCATTTCCTGTAACATCCTATGATAGCTTCCTTAGCCCATGATTGGCTTCCATACAATGCTTTGGTTAAGTATTCAATAGCAAGTGACAACTTGATTACATCATGTTAACAATTCCTGTACTCCTATCTTTTGAGCGTGAACAGTGTATAATTCCAGGTTGACTTATTCATTCATATACCCTATTAAAACTTACAGTCCTAGGTTTTGCCCTACTTACAAATATTATACAAATTTTTCATTGCTGGCTTTCGTTTGAAAATCACACACGTTTACAAGTAAGCCGGTCATGGCAGCAACACATTAGTCCTGTAGTTTCACTTTCTACACATCACCGAACACATAGGCGGGTATACACAGGCAATTAATCAACAATATATACAAATATATATCTTTCTTACCCTCAAGCAATAATACACAAGCTGCATATAGGCTTTCAATAGAATCTAAGTCTGCTTGTAGCTCAGATCGGCAAAATACTCTGCAAACATTTTGCGCTCGATACATGCCGCTTGGTATTTTCAAATTTAGTAGACGCATTCCTAGAAGTCTCAGTTCTATATATAGCTCCGTGTCGGCCCAATCGGAAGCACAGTAAGTATTTTTAAGAATCAAAACCTAGACGTGTTTAAGCCTGCCCGTATAAAGTGATTAATTTTAAATATTCTGTATCTATCTTATTACTGAGCCGATTTTAATTATTTCAAGTGATATTTAAACTGCTAATTTATCTCTATCGTTCTATATCTTTGTTGTTTAGTTATTACCTGTCATTTAAATCTATGCAGTCTTTAATTGGCTAAATCGGGACTTACCCTGATCTAGAAATATCACTAAAACCAATTTTTCTCTTTAAATGAATTACTATTATGAGGCCGTCTTAGTACCTACTTATTAAGTAATATCCCAGATAGTATAATAGTTATATATTTCTCTGTATATATCGTTATTCTTTAAGAAATAAAATAACTCCTTCCTATGAATTACACAGAATAGGCCCTTTCTGTCCAACATAAAATGTTTCTTTATACATTCTAGAAAAGGAGCGTCCTGATTGGTTATTTATTTGGTCTGTTTATCCTATAGTGAGCGCGGTAAATATGACCGTGTTGTCAAGACAGATTAAAAAATACGACACACTTTCAGGACCTCGTTACACATGAGCGATAAAGTTGCATTAGGTAATGTAAAAGAATAAAAAAAAATTGTAGAATATTATTAAACGATGAAGAGATACGGGTCTTGCAACATGTAATTTATATGGCTACTAGCAATAACCCGTCAATAATGACGGAAGTGAATCAAATGATAGATCTGTCCATACACTCTGAACACATATGGTCCACGTCCAACGAAGCAATCGATTTGGGCACCCATGGATGCAAAGCCCAAGACTGAATTATAGGAATGGATATTTTCCTTAAAATGTTGATGTTGTGGATGCGCTGGGTTGCTCAAAAGATCCTTGAGATACGGAGGAAAAGGACGTCTCCGCTCTTATTCTTGCTCCAACAGCACTGTAACTTTATGGCATCAATATTTGAGTGTACCATCGGTTGATCTTTCCACTTGAAAATTGAGAGAGTGACAGAACTGAAATTCCTGATCCACTGGGCCGCAATTGTGTACAGCAACTGCATTCTCATCAAAGGCATCATGATTTGGAATTGTTGGACTACGTGCAGCTCTTGATCGTCTCACTTGTTGTGCAGCTGCTGCTCTACGTTCGGTTGCTTCTTCTGAAGTCTCCTTTGCTCGTTGTTATGCTCTCAGCTGACGAATGCGAAAAGCTTCTGCGGCGCGTTGAGATTCATGCTCTTCTGCAGACTGATTTGCTCGATGTGACTGACGCTGTGCTTGTCTTTGTGCCACTTCATGTTATCTTCGTATTGCTGCTTCTTCTAGAGTCTCTCTTGCTCGTTGTGATTGACGCGATCGTCTCTTCCTCTTAGCATCTGCAGCTCGTTTTGCAGCCATCTTATCATTTTGATCCATAATAATAAGTCTGCAATACTTTAAATTAAAATTTTGTCTTGAAGAAACAATCAAAAACTTCCATTTTAATGTTATTTTTAACAAAATGATGAGTTAAATCCGTTTCCAGAATGAAACTGGGTTCTACGCCGACTTTTCTTCGTTGAGTGTTACTATTTTCGGGAGAGTACTTATAAGGGATACAATACAATTAATGTCTAACTTTCAACCACATTTGCATCCCTTAGATGTGACCGACGTACAAACGGCGAGAATTATGGATTGTGATTATTATTACAGCGTGAACTGTATCTTTTTATCGTTTTATAATGTTCTACCTTTTTTAATTCTTTTACACTAACCATATAGAGATGCATGTATAAATACATATCAGAACTTTTATTCTCCATAGAATACGTTATAATAAATACAGCATACGAGATAGGAAAATCACTAGAATTCAAGACCTTGTGGAATACGTCATTAAGACCTACAAGCTCAGAGAGCCAGAAGTGAAGACCAGATATCAGGGGCTTATTGCTACAGCAGTGAGAAACACAGAACAACAACCTGAAGACCTGGAAACACTCTAGCTGAAATTCAAGGACATCATAAAGACAGCTGCAGCAGAAGCATGTGGTGAAGTTCGACTTGGGAACAAGAGAAAGAGGACACCTTGGTGGACAGATGAAATATAAGAGAGAAGAAAAAGGCATGGGAACAATACTTAGGAGCTAAATACACAGCAGGAAAAACAGAGAAATATAGAGAATATATGATACTCAAAACAGAAGCAAAGAACAAAGTGCCAGCGGCAAAACAGAAGTCCTGGGAAGAATTTGGAGAAAAGCTAGAAAACGATGCGCAAGAAACCCAGAAATTGTTCTATAAAACCCAAAAGAATATGAGGAAGGAAAAACAATGCCCTCTTAAATTTATAAAGGACAAGCAAGGTAAATTGCTTACTGCCCCAAAAGAAGTAATGGAAAGATGGAAAGAATATTTTTCAGAACTCATGGATGGTGACCAAGGTCCAACATCAGAAATGGTAACCACTGGCACAGAAGAGGAAACCAATGGTGATAAAGATGACATACAGATGGAAGAACTGAAGGCAGCACTGGCTAAAATCAAGATGGGCAAAGCTGCAGGACATGAAAGCATAACATCAGAAATGGTTAAGTACATGGGAGCAACAGGCGACCTATTACTCTTAAGGATCCTAAGGTAGCGCGGTGCAACAAGACCATACCAAAGCATTGGGAGATTGCCATAATAACACCGGTTTTTAAAAAGGGCGATAACCGACAACGTGGAAACCATAGAGGCATATCCCTTCTCAGTGTCCCTGGTAAAATCTACTGTAGAATCCTTGAGCAGAGACTCAGACACCTAGCTGAGCCACAAATGGAAGAGGTCCAGTGTCGCTTCCGAGCAAATCGAAGTACTCAAGACCTAATCTTCACACTCAGATAGCTGAGTGAAAAGGCTCTTGAGTGTAAGAGTGAGATCCATCTTTGCTTCTTAGATATTGAAAAGACATTTGACAAGGTCCTCTGGAACAAACTCTGGGACTGTTTGGCAAGGAAGAACATTCCATCAACTTTGATTCATGTTATACAGAGCTTCTACAAGTCTTGCAGAAATTATGTGAGGACGGCAAACCATAAGTCAGAAGAATTCAGGACCACCACTGGTGTAAGACAAGGTGATATCCTGTCAACTTATCTTTTCATACTCCTCATGGACGATGTCATCAAGGCATGTAAGGACAGGACAGGAAAGTATTCAGTGGGGTACTGGAAGATGAAACAGGTCTGTATTTCAGAGTTGGCATTTGCTGATGATGTTGCCCTGATTGCTAAATCAGAAGAACATCTTCAATCCAACCTGCAAGTCTGGAAGGAAGAGCTGGAGAAGAGAGGGATGATCATAAGCAGCTCGAAAAGAAAAACCGTGGTGATATCACGAGAGGAAAGAAGACATTAGATTAATCTGGGAGAACAGGTCCTGGAGCAGGTCGATCACTTTAAATACATTCGAGCTGTCATAGACCGGATGAGAGGCATCAAAGAAGAGTCGGCTACCCGAAGAGCAGGAGCTGGGAGACTCTTTTAAGCCAAAAATCGAGGATTCCTCAGCAAAAGAGAAGTTGGTAAGAAGACGAAGATGGCTGTATACCGCACAACCTATGTCCCAGTTTTGACGTGTGAATGTGAGTCATGGGCAATGACTACAACCCACAAAAGCCAGATCCAAACCTCAGAAATGAGGTATCTGAGGAAGGTGGTTGAAGTGACAAGAAGAGACATGGTCCGCAACTAGACGATACGTCAATGTGACGTACGTCTAGTTTGACAAGTGAATTCTCCCTGATATGATGGATGATTTAAAGGGACTTTTAGCTTTTCATAACATTAGAACCCCTGAACATTTGTTTTAACTTTTCGTTTGCCAGAACTCATTCCACCGGGACTCATTTAGTATGCGGCACGAGATCAAAGAGACAGACTGAGGGATTTCAGGGGAGACTATCGGCGTTATCAAAGACAGTAGTGGTCCCTGCTACGAGACGCAGTTGCTTGCCGCTATTTTCGCGTCTCGGTGTCAATCGCAGAACCGAGCGAACGGGGAAAGCGAAACGTGCAGCAGTGAACGGAGATACGAAGACCAGGGTGCGGTTTCTTCTCTTGATTTGACGGTCAGATCCCCAAAAGTTCGTGAGATCAAATAAGCTGTCAAGTTTATCATGTCCCACTCAACTTACATTCCATTTTAGCTAAATAGACCATGAAGACTAGACACGTTAACACTCGCTGGCCAGACCTTTACAGAAGCACTAGCTTTATTGAAATCTTGTTATAGATTTTCCCCTGGATTATATATATATATTTGCAGTGATTTCTATTCTGTGCAAAGCGAGTGATCGTACCTGCGGTCCCAGCTAAATAAAGAAAGAAATAAAGAAATCATCCTATAAACTTCCAGTCATATTGAAGAAACATTTCTTTTAAAATATAATCTTGTGGCGGTCCTTGCGACCTAGCTGTCAGAATTAAATGAAATAAAGCCCACTCAAGAACATTTTAAAGAATAATCATCAAATTACCCTTACAAACCTGTAAGATAAACTGGAAGGTAATCATCGCCAGTAGCGATATCATATTTACTGTTTACTGTGAGAGAGTACATATTTTCCTGACTGTGACTGAGCCTAGTTTTTTTCCTCAATTGGATTTAATAAAACTATCATCACGCATTGAAGGAATTTTACCATAGCTGAGGATTAAAAGAGACCACTTCATTTTCACCCCTGTGCCGAACTGTGTTAGTGCCATCCCATAGACTCCTTTTATATATATAATAAAAACACGAGAACTCTTAGTCTTCAAGTCTTGCGATAAGTGAGAATATTTGTTACCAACAAACCCTCGCAAACATCTGGGGCGGGACATCGAAGGACTAGACAGTTCATATGTCAAAAGAGTACTTGCTGTTTTTATATACTTTTATGGATCGTCTGAGGCTGCATTCGGTAAGTGTGTGAATATATGAGTGTGGATCCTCACGCGTGTGCATGAATGACAGGAAATTTAATCGTTTTCTTTTGTAAACCTGTTGTTAACTTTCTTGCCTAGTAATATAATTTTTCTGTATTCCCTGCATTGTTCCTTTAAGGGGGAGTTGCTAATTGGTTAACTCTGTTTAAAAACCCCCTCCTTTCCATTTGCTTAGTAAAGGGAAGATTAGCTGGGAAGAACAGGTTTTTTTCTATCACCTTTACCTAACGTTGTAACCCCTCTTTCAGAGTAATTAACTTCACTGTTAGGTTAACGTACCTATGTTCCTGATATTATCTATCTCTGGACTGGGTTTATCTTTGTCTAATAAGCGGGAAGGGCTTAGTCGATACCAGTCTTCTTCACCCCTCCCAAATTTGTTATTTGCATTTGTGTACTTATGATAATTTATGTAATACCTGATATTTGTTAGTGATTGATGTTTAAAGTGAATAAAATCACATAAAGTCATTTAGTACGGTGTTGGACATACCCACAGCCCAACATTTCCCCTATTCGTTTAATATAGTTTGTATCTACATCGTCTGTGTGTGTGAAAAACACCAAATCGGTGTGCGCGCAGATGCGAGTCTGGAAAACTGGCAAATAATTGTTTGACCAGGAGAGCGGAAGAGAAGATTGAGAGAAGCGATTTGTCATAAATAAGTCTGTCTTTACTCTCCTCCAGCACGCTGTGAAGCAACTATTTAATATCTACATTTTCTATCACTGAGCTTTCCATCATCATTTTTCACTCTAAACCGGACCACTATTTCTGCGACTCTTTTCTCTCAAAATAAATTTACGACAGTCAAGTCCTAAAAACCCAACCCTTGCAGACCCAAGTAGAACAGTCCCAACTAAGATGGTTTGGCCATGTCTGCAGAATGGGAGAAGATTGGCTGCCACTACAAGCATGGGAAACTAAGAGCCAGGGATCCAGACCTCAAGGATGACCCGAAGCCCGCTGGGAGGATAACATTACACAATCTTTGAAGGACCGAGGACTAGAATGGAACCAAGCCAGGAGGAAGACAGCCGATAGAATAGTATGGCGCTCTCTCTTACAAACCTCTACACCCCATGGTAGAAGAGGAACGAATAAGTAAGTAAGTGGAAAACGTCTTATTTACTGTAGTTCAATATTAGTGTTGTGTGTGTTTTTTTTTACATCAAATATGTTCCTACTCTCTCTCTCTCTCTCTCTCTCTCTCTCTCTCTCTCTCTCTCTCTCTCTCTCTCTCTCTCTCTATATATATATATATATATATATATATATATATATATATATATATATATATATATATACATATTAGCATCTTTATTCTCCAGTTAAATATATTAACATACATACATACATACATACCTTCATTCATACGAGGGACGGTCAGAAAGTAATGCCTCGTAATTTTTAATTTCATTCAATAGGCAAGAAAACAGATAAAATTCACATTGAAATGTAGCCCCAAGTCTGAACTTCAAAAATGTATTTCTCAATGTAGTCTCCGTTATTTGTTACAGTTTTTTCCCATCTTCTCACAAGGGCATGTATCCCCGCACGGTAAAAATTTGTGTCCTTTTTCCTAAACCACTGGCGTACGACACGTTTAAGGGTTTCGGTGTCCTCAAAGTGATGTCCGCGAAGATCTTCTTTCAGTGGTCCAAACAGATGGAAGTCAGAAGGTGCAAGATCAGGACTGTAAGGGGGATGTGGTAATAATGTCTAGCCAAATTCTGCAATTGCATCAATGGTGTGTTTAGCGGTGTGTGGCGTGGCATTATCGTGCAACAGTAGTGCAGTTCTCTGATCTTTTAATGGGTAAAGTCGCTGAAGACGACCTCTAAGCTTCTTCAAAGTTTCAATGTAACGGTCTGCATTCACCGTGTTTCCCTGTTCGAAGAAGTCGAGAAGAATCACACCCTTCTCATCCCAAAACACGGAGGCCATAACTTTCCCTTCAGATGGTGAACTTTTGAACTTCTATCTTGTCGGCGATGTTGTCTGTCTGTCAACATTTTGGGTACCCACCGTGCACAAACTTTTGAATAACCCAGGTCTTTAATGATGTTCTGCCTTTACTAATGGACAGCTTGGAAGAAACTTCATCCAGTGTTACCCTACGGTCCCCAAGAATGATGCCAACAACTCGATAAATGTTGTGTGGAGTCACTGCGGTAGACGGACGGCCAGTCCGCTTTGCGTCAGCCATTGAGGATTGACCTACTTCAGCTTCGTCACAACGATGTACCCAACGTCGGACAGTGCTAACATCCACTGTTGAATCTCCATAAACATTCTTAAAACGTTCGTGGATGCGAATTGGGGTCTCGCCTTCAGCATTGAGGAATTCAATGACATAACGTTGTTTTAACCGAACGTCTTTGACAGCCATTTTTAAACTGTTACAGTGGTGCCACCTGTTACTGAAACAGGTTGGTAATGCTATACAGTGCAGAAGAGTGTTTGAGGAATCCTGCTAAATTTACAAATTGCACGCCGATGCAGTATTTACATACATAAAAAATAGGAGGCATTACTTTTTGACCTTCCCTCGTATATACCTGCATACATTAGCAGCATTGCGCTGCTGAACCTGTTCAATGTGCGTTCCATTTGAGAGTTTTATTAGGGGCCTATTTTCAAATCCAAACTCCTCGAAGTCTGTTTTATATTGTACAGATTTACAATAGTAGTTAACCTTTCTATCGCATGTTGTCATATTTTAATTAGTGCGTGCCTTGCCTCAGTAAGTTCTTGCGGTCTTGTTCAATCGGGATGTGTTTTAAGGTGTTCCACTAAGGCAGGGTTTCTCAACTGGGGATCCACGGAACCCTAGGGTTCTGCTAGAGATCGCCAGGGGTTCCGAGAGAGATCGTGGTTGAAAAACAAAAATAAACAGGTTTTGTCGAAGCCTTGTGTAAAACTGTGTTTTGTGCTATATTTTTTATTCTTATTGCTTTGGCCTCTGGTTTTTAGTAGCTTTACAATACAAAATTGTCAATAAATTCTCATGTTGTAAATAGCATTAATTAAAATCAATTTACAGCCTTTATTTAAATTAAATCTACCGAATCTACCTTAGAAAACTCGCGTCCCATTTTGGCTTAAGTCAGTTATTTAATAGAAATTTATAACGTTTGTCTTACGAGATTTTAAAATTTATGAAAGGGAAAGAAATAGATTAATTTCAAGAAAGGTATTATATTTACAACTTACTAATCACGCTAACGTATCGTGAGCTGTAAATATAATAATTTGTATGCAGGGGTTCCCTGAAACCTGAAAATTATGTCAATGGTTCCTCCAGGATAAAAAGATTGAGAATGGCTACACTAAGGTCTCACAGGGCTGACTTTTCCTGCAGATTTTCTCAAGGAACCCACCGAAAAGCTCACATCTTTTGTTCAAAAGGATTTTTCGCGACCCGTTAAACTCACACAACCATTATCTTATTTGTTTGGGCACATTTCCGAAATACTCTTAGTCAGTTCTAAGATATAACACACACAAAGTTCTTATAACATTAAAAACATCATTGAAAATGCATAAAATAAATAATTGTTAAAGACAGGTTAGGATATTGTATTTGAAATCACATTTGAGAAATGTATGTAACTCTTTCTGTACGAGGAAGTTAGTTTATCCAGGTGCCAAAAATGGTTGCCCATTTTATTTCACATATGTCGTAAAACAAACAATACACACGTACATATAAATAAATAAATAAATATGTATATATGTATGTGTGTACCTATGAGAAAATGTTGGCTATTACATATAAACTTGTAAACTGGTTGTAAAGTTATAATCAGCGTGATTATCTCTTGCAGGCAGGAATTTTTTCATCAGTTTTGCCAGAATTATTTTTGTACCTTAAAGCAGTACTTTTATAAATTCTAAAGTTTCTGAGTTATTACACAACAAAGACACACATATTATACATCACAGTAAAGATAAATGAATGTAGAATTAGAATATGAAGGATTTTTAGTGATATTCTACATGTAGTATTCAGTTATGAGTCATAATATAGACCACTTTCAAGAAAAGACTCATTTTGGTGAATAAAAAATGTACTCACCAACCCATGCATAAACACTGAAATATTATCCAGAGAGCTCCAGCATCTTTTAAAATATCACTAATCTATACATGAATATTATTTACAAGTGTCAGCTTCCTGTGATATTTTGTTAATGTTTTACAGACAATCCAGCGAACCATAAAACCATTATAGACATTTGGAAAGAAAAAGGACATTATAGGCCGCGAGAAGCTTTTAAATTAAATCATATATTGTATTGTTTTTATACAACAAAGACACACATATTATACATCACAGTAAAGATAAATGAATGTTGAATAAGAATATGAAGGATTTTAATGATATTCTACATATTTTATAGACTACTTTTTAATAAAAACTCATTTTAGTGAATGAAAAATGTATTCACCAACCCATGCATAAAAACTGAAACATTATCCAGAGTGCTCCAGCATCTTTTAGAATAACACTAATCCATATATGAATATTATTTACAAGTGTCAGCTTCCTGTGATATTTTGTTAATGTTTTACAGACCATCCAGCAGAGTCGTAGATTTTTGATAGGGGAATTAAGACTTGGGTTGGTCCCTTCTGAATAGATTAGAATAAGTGATAGTCACAGTGGGAAGTAGTAATAGCAATAGATTTCCACGAGTGAGATGGTAGAATGGGATTAAGAGGCTGTCTCTGAGATCGAGAAATCTTCTCTCTCTCACCTATCTTCTACGTCAGATTTCGAGGAGTCAGACAGTCTAAACACACACACACACACACACACACACACACACACACTCACACACACACACACACACATATATCTAACCACTCACGTGCACGCACATATATGTTGACAGTTGGACGTACAGACGTGGGAAAACTATAACAAATGATTATATAAATATTCTAGAACGAGCTGACAAACACGCTGCTTAATTTCAAGAGAAATTTTAATTATCATCTAAAATTTCTTCACAACACTTAGAAATTACATCAAAACATATAGAAATAGTCATAAAAAAATCAAGGAATTGCTACTGGCATGATAGACCCACAGTTAGATCTTATCCCTCGAGGTATGCTCACAGTCCTGTTGGAAGAAAGTGATAGCCCCAAGGAAACAAGGATACATAGGATTAGATCTAATATTTCCCCTTCTTAAGGTATGGACAGACTTGATATCTCTGCTCTATTTTAAGGGAAATATGATTAGCAATACTTGCATACAGAAAGTTAAGATATCAAAATGGGTGCCCAATTACAACAATAAAAAAATCACTCCGTCCTGCATTCACTTTATTCATTCAGCCGAGCACACGTGCACATGTTCAAACTCACAGCTTAGATAGCCACTTCTGGTAATACAATTTTTAGGACATTCACCTACAGACTCGTCAAGGGCAGTCTTTGACCAAGAAATCCCCAGTTCCAAAAAAGACAGGATGAATTCTCTGCTTTCCGGAAACGACTCCTTGGGTGTTCTTATTTTTCGGATGTCTGTTTAGGTCACATTAAAATTGTCCAGGCACGAAACATTAACAACGAGCACAGTGTCAATAGCTTAGGTTTCTAGAATTGAGGAATGTCAGATCGGTGTCTACTTTCAGGAAAGGAATATATTTGGTCACCACACCACTAGTCGAAACTCCGTCGGAATGTTACTGACGTTAATATGTTACTTGCCACAACGGCTAAATTTGTACATAGAGTTTGTGCAGAAATCTGATCTGGCTCAAAGGCTCAGTATAAAACAGTTAGTTTTTAATAAAACTCGTTAGTGAGAGTTGTACTCTGTCTATTTATGAAGACACACGCACTGTCAGACAGGTGTTAACTTGTAAACCCACGTGGTAAAAAGATAAAAACTGTTTATGTTTCTCACAGGTATGTCTCTGTACTAAACGCCGGCAAAGTTTTGGGTTACCCCAGTATTCACTGAATAGGGACAAAAAACCACAAATAAAATACTTATACATGCTACGTACTCGGATTATAACTTACATTTTTAAACTGCAAGCGTACCGCTTGACTTATCATTTAAACTTTCCTGTGAAATACGTTATATACATAAAATCAATCATCATGAATTAGGAATACCTACGTGTTCCGTCACCACTCATGAAGCATCTAGCATTATAAGTTAGTTAGAAAAATTTATTCTCGTCTGATTATTTTAGCAGTAAAATTAAATTCCTTAATAGCCGACTGAGTTTAAGCTAGAAATATAATTTCTGTTTTCCACTGTAACTCGTCACTATAAAATAATACAGACTATATAAATTAAGCGCTCTGCACCAAATCTAACTAGTGAAATAAAATAAGCGATTTAACACTTTAAACACTTCACAAAATACTAGATAATATGTATAATATTTACCTCCCCACACAGAACTACAGACTAAACCATGAACTAGAATACTGCAATCTAATGGTAGTCTAGAGCTCATCAAAATGGCCAAGAAACTCAGACTTCGCCAAAACACAGATATAAGATCTAGCACAGCGATCTGTCTACTGCAAAATTTAGGAGCAAGAATGAAAATCTAGTTCCAAACTCTGGTTATATCTATTACCAGACAAAGAGGTAAACGTTTAATTTCGCAAAACGAAGTACTCTCCCCTTTCCGTCTTTAACGCTTACGTTTAACACCTAAACGCATGCCGTAACTGCCACCTACTGACCGAGAGGGCGCGTGTCAGTTGCGAATCTCAGACAACCCGTCTCCAGTGCAGAAGCAGTTTTTCACACCTCCCCGAGAAACTCATCCTGAGAACCATAACTGACACTTTGCTTTCTCGCACCTTACGCCAAAACTGGCCGTGGAGCGTGAGTGTCATATCACCTGACACTGAGAATCTACCTTGGAAACTACATGTCAGATGCAAACTACCAGACAAATGTCTCCTCATCATGTCTGACGGAGTGAATTCTCACACTTCAGGCCCAGAAACTTAGCCGAAGAAACACTGTCCCAGGGGAAACTGTAGACAGCTGTCTGCTCCCCTGTCTGACGGAATGCATTCTAACACTCTGCGTCTCGTGTAGGGGCTGACACGTTACGTCATAACTGCGTTCTCAGTTTAATCAGCAATGAAATGCGTTTTTAAATGAGAAACGAAACTGGCGAAAGTGAGAATGGGAAAAATTTATTTCTCGCAAACGAATGGATGCGAAAAATACAGGAAAAAGGTAAAGAGTGATAATAAAAATAGAGGATACGGGTGAAAGAAAAAGAAGAGGATATAGGCAATTGAATGATCATAAAACCTCTGTGACAGAACGTCCCCCCTTTAAGATATGGAAGCAGTCCATGTCTACGTTATGGAATTAAATTTCCTATATCCGTAGCTTCAGGGTGTCTGTCTTTTCTTCCCTCTCATTTCCCCCCTCCATCTCTCTCAAATTCCTACTCACGTCTCCTCCCAAAGTTTCCTTTCTCTGGAATGTCTCCCATGCGCGCTTGAAAGAGCGTCGCCGCTTCTGACATTTTTGAAAGATTTCGTGTGCGTGCAGTGGAGTTTCCCTGCCACTATCGTCATCTTCGTCAGTTTTGGCGATCGTCAGGAGATGGTCGGAGGTTGGCACTGGTTTTTCCAAGTATCTCTTTAACAGATTTAAATGGAAAACCTTTTCCTTTCCTTGAATAGAGATCTGGTAGTTAGCCTAAGAAATCTTTTTCAGGACGGTAAACGGCCCTTGCCATCCGATCCTCAGTTGGTTGTTTCCGGTAGGGAGTAACACCAAAACTTTCTCTCCTGCTTCCAGTTCTCTCTCTTTCGCGACTTTCCTGTATCGGTTAGCGTGCTTTGTGCGTGCTCGCTTAAAGTTGGTCGTTGCTAGGTCCCATCCTAGTTTCAACCTTTCCTTTAAATCCGACACATATTTACTTGCTGAGACCACTGTCTCATCAGTCTTCTTGTCTGTCAGTGACCAAAGTAAGGCTT
This sequence comes from Oreohelix idahoensis, assembly GCA_024509875.1. Taxonomy (NCBI): domain Eukaryota; kingdom Metazoa; phylum Mollusca; class Gastropoda; order Stylommatophora; family Oreohelicidae; genus Oreohelix; species Oreohelix idahoensis. The sequence goes on from JAMPIV010009213.1 coordinate 120,554, forward strand.
CAAGCGGGCCCTTAATGGGTCTGCCGAATAAAAGCGTAGCTGGCGGAAATCCTGTGGAAGTATGAGGAGATTCTCTGTAGCCAAATAAAGCTGCCGGAATGCAACAATCCCAATCTTCAGGTTTCACTTGTGCCAGTCTACTTAACATCATGTTGAGGTTTCCGTTAACACGTTCTACTAGCCCATTTCTGGCCAGAGTATAAGGCTTAGTGTAGATGTGCTGGTTCCTCAAGATCTTGACGATCTCATCCATCAACAGGTTTCGGTATGGAGATCCGTTATCCGTCAACACTTGCTGAGGGAATCCCAACCGAGTGAAAATCTGCACGAGGGCTTCTGCGACATGCTTGGCATCTGCGCATGTTAGCGGGATAGCTTTTGCCCATAAAGTGCATGTGTCGACTAAGGTCAGGATGAATCTGTTCCTTCTTTTAGTCCTTTCAAAGGGTCCTAAAATATCGATCACAACCCGTTCGAATGGTGTTCCCACTATTGGCATTTCACCCAAAGAGACTGGGGGTGCCCGTTGCATGGGTGGCACACGTTGGCACTGGGCACAGGATTTGACATACCTAATAATCTCAGTATTTACTCCTGGCCACCAATAATGAGTGGTTATCCGTTGGTTTGTGGCGTTCTGTCCCATATATCCGCTGAAGGGAAGAGAGTGCCCCATTTCTAGGATTTGGCTTCGTTACTGTTTCGGTACTAGGAGCTGGTTGTAACCTTGGTCAGGCTTGCCCGTTCTGCGATAAAGTACGCCATCCTTAGAAAAAATGTCCCCGTGCTGTCTGGGTTCCTTAGCCATGGGCAGTTTCCTAAAGCAGGGTGCCAAAGTAGGGTCCTTTTGTTGCGCTTCTTTAAGTTCTATGGGTAACAAATTAGGCGCAGGCTCCCGTTCCTTCTTGGTTTGCCCTCTTGTAGTTATTGCTGCCACAATCGGCTCTTCCGGTTTCCCAATACACACGTATCTACCGCCAAGTATGACTGGGTAGATGGGATCATCCATAACAGTCGCTTTGATCACGCCTCTGACAAAATCGGAGTGGATCTCTACCAATGCGATGGGAAGCGCTGTAGGTGCATCACTCTTACGAACTCCACAAAGTTGGACGGTCTCTCCTGTCTCTTGACCGGGTTTAACCAGGTTTCTGGCAACAATGCAATCATACGAAAGCCCCGTGTCAAATAAACAAGAAGTTTGAGAACCGTTCAATGTAACAGTACCTCGCGTTGAGGGTGTATCCCCAACAGGTTGGGAATCACTGTCAAAAATTCCACCTTGCGAGACTGTTAATAAGCATCCGATGTGTTTAGGCTCGGTGTGCTCGGTCTGATCATATGTCCCGTGCTCAGGGGTTCTCCCTTTGCCGCCTTGACCTTTCTGGCCACGCTGCCATGAAGGGCGGTCGGGTTGATCAGACTGTTTACTGTGGTTGGGGTACTTGTTTTTGTAGAACTTGGATTTTTCAGGAGGGGGGTTTTCAGGTCCAGTTTCTCTGTGGTTATTCTGATTAGAAGCATGAGAAGATTGGTCTAGATTATTTTTCCGAAAATGCTCTTCTGTCGGTTTACGTTTTGTGGCTGGTAGTTCAGCCAGCGCATTGTGATATCGCTCAGACTTTTCTAAGATGTCTTCAAGCTTTTCTGCCCCCTGCTCCGCTAGAAATCTCCGGGTATCAGCAGACAAAGTGTTCTTTATTTGTTCTGTTAAAACAAATTCCTCCAGACCTTCATAGGTAGAGGGGAGCTGTGAAAGCTCAAGGCACTTCGTCAAGTATCCCTTCAAACGCGATGAAAACTACTGGAAAGTTTCAGAGCTCTCCTTCCTGCTGTTGCGAAACAGTTGCACAAATTTGCGAGCATTCATTTCGAAGCGCTCCAGTAACGCTTTCTTCAACACATCATAGTTGTCTTGTTGGCTGCTTTCCAGTTTGGAGTAAACATCATACGCACTGCTTTTCAGCGCCTGAGAAAGCTTCATATTCCAACGCGACCTCTCTAAACCGTACAGAGTTGCAATTTTCTCAAATTTGTTTTAGATACGTGTCAATCTTCTCATTAGGACACGGGAAAGATTCTAGCGCAAAAGACATAGCGGTGAGATGAGTAGATTATGTGTTAGAAGGATCAGTTAAAGAGGAATTAGGAGAAGACTCTCCATTGCTAGAGGTAGAGGCAGCACCACGACTTTGAAACTCTAGAGTCTTAAGCGCCAATTCATGCTGTCGTCGTTGCTCATTTTCTCATTCCTCATGCTGTCTCTCCCTCTCCTTCTCTCTTTCCTCATGCTGCATCTGCGAATTTCAATTTCCTCATCCATCTTCTTCTGTTGTAATAGACGGTCTTCCGCTTCTTTCCTCTCCGCTGCTTCTTCTTTCCTCCTTAATTCTTCTTCTTTCTTCTCTGCGTCATATCTCTCAAGTTCGTCCCTGACAAAAGCTTTCGCTTCGTCTCCGTCCAAACCTTCTTGTCTCGCTTCGTCCCTGAGCATCTGTCTAAGCTTCGCCCTCTCTGCCATAATTTGTCAGTGACTGAGACTACTCAAGAAAGAAAAGAAGAAAAAGGATACACTAGTTCCTACCACTTACGAGAAAATACCAAAATAATTTTAAAAAATGATATACTATAACCTGGGATACCTCCTCCAAAATAATAAAGTATCTAACTATCGCTGCTATTAATCGGCAATAAAGCACGTAATGCAGACGACTATGCCAAATAAATGGTAGTTAAGATTACTCACAGAAAATATAAGTTGCTACAGTGGAAACAAAGTAATTATTGCAAAAAATTTAAGGAGAAAAAAAAATCCCCAAAATTTTAAATCCACTATCAAGTTCACCCCTGAAGATAGTTATGGTAAGGGAGGCAATTACAGGACGTATAGTCTGATCGCGCTCCTTAGCTTAGCTCAAATACCTACTTCTTCAAAACCCTGTGAATGTTATACCCTCACAAAACTTTACTAGCGTTTAGTATTACAAAATCAGTAATTAACATATATTCCGACAAAATCAACCTGTAAACCAAATGTATAATGCTCAATAATGCTGTGGAAAAAAAACAATTATTAGCCGTGTGGTCAGCACGCCCATAAAACAGATCGATATGTCTAGGGGATAGTTATTTTTTTAAAAGATACACAACTCACAAGACATCACACTCTTACTATATATCAGAATAAAGAAAATTAATCCTGCAAACGAGCTGATATTCGTATTTGCTCAGGACTAGAGTTCAATTCCCGGAAAAACGAGCCACCATTCTGTCATCTCGTTTTCCTGTTCCAAAGTTCAAAATCCCGTTAGACGAGCCAACCATTCTGTCGTAGATTTGTGATAGGGGAATTAAGACTTGGGTTTGTCCCTTCTGAATAGATTAGAATAAGTGATAGTCACAGTGAGAAGTAGTAATAGCAATAGATTTCCACGAGTGAGATGGTAGAATGTGATTAAGAGGCTGTCTCTGAGATCGAGAAATCTTCTCTCTCTCATCTATCTTCTACGACAGCTTTCGAGGAGTCAGACAGTCTAAACACACACACACACACACACACACACACATATATATATATATATATATATATATATATATATATATATATATATATATATATAAAACCACTCACGTGCACGCACATATATGATGATAGTTGGACGTACAGACGTGGGAAAACTATAACAAATGATTATATAAATATTCTAGAACGAGCTGACAAACATGCTGCTTAATTTCAAGAGAAATTTTAATTATCATCTAAAATTTCTTCACAACACTTAGAAATTACATCAAAACATATAGAAATAGTCATTAAAAAATCAAGGAATTGCTACTGGCATGATAGACCCACAGTTAGATCTTATCCCTCGAGGTATGCTCACAGTCCTGTTGGAAGAAAGTGATAGCCCCAAGGAAACAAGGATACATAGGATTAGATCTAATATTTCCCCTTCTTAAGGTATGGACAGACGTGATATCTCTGCTCTATTTTAAGGGAAATATGATTAGCAATACTTGCATACAGGAAGTTAAGATAGCAAAATGGGTGCCCAATTACAACAATAAAAAAATCACTCCGTCCTGCATTCACTTTATTCATTCAGCCGAGCACACGTGCACATGTTCAAACTCACAGCTTAGATAGCCACTTCTGGTAATACAATTTTTAGGACATTCACCTACAGACTCGTCAAGGGCAGTCTTTGACCAAGAAATCCCCAGTTCCAAAAAAAGACAGGATGAATTCTCTGCTTCCCGGAAACGACTCCTTGGGTGTTCTTATTTTTCGGATGTCTGTTTAGGTCACATTAAAATTGTCCAGGCACGAAACATTAACAACGAGCACAGTGTCAATAGCTTAGGTTTCTAGAATTGAGGAATGTCAGATCGGTGTCTACTTTCAGGAAAGGAATATAATTGGTCACCACGCCACTAGTCGAAACTCCGTCGGAATGTTACTGACGTTAATATGTTACTTGCCACAATGGCTAAATTTGTACATAGAGTTTGTGCAGAAATCTGATCTGGCTCAAAGGCCCAGTATAAAACAGTTAGTCTTTAATAAAACCCGTTAGTGAGAGTTGTACTCTGTCTATTTATGAAGACACACGCACTGTCAGACAGGTGTTAACTTGTAAACCCACGTGGTAAAAAGATAAAAACTGTTTATGTTTCTCACAGGTATGTCTCTGTACTAAACGCCGGCAAAGTTTTGGGTTACCCCAGTATTCACTGAATAGGGATTAAAAACTACAAATAAAATACTTATACATGCTACGTACTCGGATTATAACTTACATTTTTAAACTGCAAGCGTACGGCTTGACTTATCATTTAAACTTTCCTGTGAAATACGTTATATACATAAAATCAATCATCATGAATTAGGAATACCTACGTGTTCCATCACCACTCATGAAGCATCTAGCATTTATAAGTTAGTTAGAAAAATTTATTCTCCTCTGATTATTTTAGCAGTAAAATTAAATTCCTTAATAGCAGATTGAGTTTAAGCTAGAAATATAATTTCTGTTTTCCACTGTAACTCGTCACTATAAAATAATACAGACTATATAAATTAAGCGCTCTGCACCAAATCTAACTAGTGAAATAAAATAAGCGATATAACACTTTAAACACTACACAAAATACTAGATAATATGTATAATATTTACCTCCCCACACAGAACTACAGACTAAACCATGAACTAGAATACTGCAATCTAATGGTAGTCTAGAGCTCATCAAAATGGCCAAGAAACTCAGACTTCGCCAAAACACAGATATAAGATCTAGCACAGCGATCTGTCTACTGCAAAATTTAGGAGCAAGAATGAAAATCTAGTTCCAAACTCTGGTTATATCTATTACCAGACAAAGAGGTAAACGTTTAATTTCGCAAAACGAAGTACTCTCCCCTTTCCGTCTTTAACGCTTACGTTTAACACCTAAACGCATGCCGTAACTGCCACCTACTGACCGAGAGGGCGCGTGTCAGTTGCGAATCTCAGACAACCCGTCTCCAGTGCAGAAGCAGTTTTTCACACCTCCCCGAGAAACTCATCCTGAGAACCATAACTGACACTTTGCTTTCTCGCACCTTACGCCAAAACTGGCCGTGGAGCGTGAGTGTCATATCACCTGACACTGAGAATCTACCTTGGAAACTACATGTCAGATGCAAACTACCAGACAAATGTCTCCTCATCATGTCTGACGGAGTGAATTCTCACACTTCAGGCCCAGAAACTTAGCCGAAGAAACACTGTCCCAGGGGAAACTGTAGACAGCTGTCTGCTCCCCTGTCTGACGGAATGCATTCTAACACTCTGCGTCTCGTGTAGGGGCTGACACGTTACGTCATAACTGCGTTCTCAGTTTAATCAGCAATGAAATGCGTTTTTAAATGAGAAACGAAACTGGCGAAAGTGAGAATGGGAAAAATTTATTTCTCGCAAACTAATGGATGCGAAAAATACAGGAAAAAGGTAAAGAGTGATAATAAAATAGAGGATACGGGTGAAAGAAAAAGAAGAGGATATAGGCAATTGAATGATCATAAAACCTCTGTGACAAGCAGACCATACCATCATCATTAAATTAAAAAAGAAGATATTCAAGGCCGCGTGAACTTTTAAATTAAATCATATATTGTGTTGATATTACACAACAAAAGACACACAGATTATGTTTCACAGTAAAGATAAATATATTTAGAATTATAATATTGGGGTTTTTAAGTGCTATTCTTCATATTACATTAAATTATTAGTAATAATGTAAACAATTTTTTTTTAAAAATTCATTTTAGTGAATGAAAAATGTACCCACCAACCCATGCATAAAGACTGAAATATTATCCAAAGTGCTCCATAGTTTTTTTTTAAATAACAACTAATCCATTGTCACAGAGAGTTATGATCATTAAATTCTCTAGATACTCTTCTTTTCTTCACCCGTGTTATTATCACTCTTTTATCCTTTTTTAATTTTTCGCATTCGTTCGTTTGCGACTTAAACATTACTATTTTCCCATTCAAACTTCTGCCGAGTGTCTGTTCTCATTTAGAAACGCACTAGTGATGTTATTACGTAGATGCAAGGCTCGGGAGGTTATTGCGTCGTGGACGAAACTGTGAATATTCGCTTTCGCCAGACCTATAGGCGACATTTTGTCTGCATTTTCACCTGCCACAACGAGTTGCATCGGCTGAGCGCTCAAGTGAGGCGCGATAACCGACATCTCCTCGGCGCAGTTTGAGACATTTGTCTGGAAATCCCAGCTGACAAGGCACTCACTGTTGGCCCTGGTCAGCGTGAGGTGTGAAAACGCACGAGTGTCAGTTCATGGTAATCTTCTAGTTTATGTAAGGTGTAAGAATGAGAAGGGGAGATTATTTCGTTTTGCGAAATAAGTTGGGACCCCTTTGTCCTGGTTTAAGATATTTACCGGAGTTTGAAACTAGATTTTCATTCATTCTCAAAATTCGCAGTAGACAGGTTGTTCGTGAATAGAATAAGCTGTATAGCGAAGCCCTAGTTTGTTCGGAAATTTACCGAGCTCTAGACTTCAAATAAATATATCAGCGTATAATTCTAAAGTGTGCGATTACCTGTAGTTCTGTGTTGAGGTATATATTATATTTATTATATCTAGTATTGTGTGAAGTGTTTAAAGTGATAATATCTTATTTCATATTTCACTAGTTAGATTTGGTGCAGAGTGCTTAATTTATAAAGTCTGTATTATTTTATAGTGACGAGTTACAGTGTAAAACAGAAATTATAATTTCTAGCTTAAACTCAGTCGGCTATAGAGGAATTTAATTTTAGTGCTAAATAATCAGACGAGAATAATTTTTCTAACTAACTTATAAATGTTAGATGCCTCATGAGTGTTGACGGAATACGTAGGTATTCCTAATTCATGTTGATTGATTTTTTTATATATAACTTATTTCACGGGAAAGTTTAAATGATAAGTCAAGCTGTGCTCGTTGTTAATGTTCGTGCCTGGACAATTTTTTATGTGGCTTAGACAGACATTCGAAAAAATAAGAACACCCTCGGTATCGTTCCCTGAAGCAGAGAATTTCAACCCGTCTTTTTTGGAACTGGGCATTTCTTGGTCAAGACTGCATTTGACGAGTCTGTATGTGAATGTCCCTAAGAATTATGTTCCAGATGCTGCGAACAAAGCTGTAAGTATGCAAGAGAGCACGTGGCCGCGGCTGAATGAATAGAGTGAGTGCAGGTCTGAGTGATTCATTATTATTGTATTTTGGCACTCATTTTGCTGTCTTAACTTTCTTTATGCAAGTATTGCTAACCATATTTCCCTTAAAATAGAGCAGAGATATCAAGGAAATATTAGACAAAATCATATGTATCTGTGTCTCTTTGGGCCTATCACTGTCTTCTAACGGGACTGTGAGCTATACATCGAGGGGAAGGATCCTACCAACGGGTGTATCATTTCTTGTAGCAATTCCTTGATTTTATGACTATTTGTATATGCTTTGATGTAATTTTTATATGTTGTGAGAGAAGTTTGTTATGATAATTAAACTACTCAATAATTATTCCAGCGTGTCGATCAGTTTCGTTCCAAAATATCTATATAACCACGTCTGTGTGTTTAACTGTCGTCACTTGAATGTGCGTGCACGTGAGTGGATAGAGATATATTAATATATATATATATATATATATATATATATATATATATATATATATATATATATATATAGATATATATATATATATATATATATATATATATATATACTTACTTACTTACTTACTTAGTCGTTCCCCTTCTACCGTGAGGTGTAGAGGTTTGGAAGAGAGAGCGCCAGACCATTCTATCAGCTGTCTTCTTCCTGGCCTGGTTCCATTCTAGTCCTCGGTCCTTCAAAGATTGTCTAATGTTGTCCTCCCAGCGGACTCTGGGTCGTCCTGGAGGTCTGGATCCCTGGCTCTTTGTTTCCATATATATATATATATATATATATATATATATATATATATATATGTGTGTGTGTGTGTGTGTGTGTGTGTTTAGACTGTCTGACTCCTCTAAATCTGTCGTAGAAGATAGGCAGAGAGAGAGCAGATTTCTCGATCTCAGAGACAGCCTCTATCACATTCTACCATCTCACTCGTGGAAATCTATTTCTATTATCATCTCCCACTGTGACTATCACTTATTCTAATCTATTCAGAATGGACCAACCCAAGTCTTAATTTTCCTATCAAAAAATCTACGACATCCATATATGAATATTAATTACAAGTTTCAGCTTTCTATGATGTTTTGTTAATGTTTAAGAGACTCTCCAGCGGACCGTACCATCATTATTAAAATTTGGAAACAAAAAGGTCATATTCAAAGTAAATTATATATTGTATTGTACTTACATTATTATGCATAAACAATCTGTACACAATTTTATCTGCAAGAATAATTACATTTTAGTCAATGGTGGCTTGCGTATGCCATATCTTAAGGCAGTGTTTTGGGTGGAGGTGAGGATAATCATCGCAACCCTCGCAAATAAAATTTGTTCTTTTTGGAGAATCTGGTTTGCTGCAGACTCTACATCTTCTGTCTTTTTCTGTGTAAGCTATCATCTGCTTAGCTCCTTCAAGCCTCTGAATTGGGTTGGCTGTCCTTGGTCTTCCCGGGGCTGCCTTGATACTCCTCTGTGGCTCGGGCATTAGATCTGCGGCCCACTGAAGCAAAGCATCAATCAGAGATATTCTGAACTGTTTTAATGACATTTTTCTACTGCCTGTGAGCCTATAGAGGATGAAAGCATTGGTACAAGTAATTTCCATTATCCAGTAGAATATTTTTTCCACCACTTGTTGCTGCGTCGTTTGTGAATGCCATAATACCCAAGCATTTGATCAGCACGGTCACATCCATTCATGCTCTGATTATAGTCATGGACTGTTATTGGCTTTGGTTTTGTCGTGGTAGTCATTCCTGTATTTGTTTTGGTGGAAACAATGATTACTTGCTTTTTTGCTTTCTTATCCCTCCATCCAATACAAAGCAAAGATGAATCTTTAGTTTGCCATCATTTCCGTTCCATGTGTGGTATGGATACTGCTTTTATTTCTAATGGAAAGCCCATTCGGTTTGACTGGAGGGTGCCAGTATAGTATTGCTTTTGCTGAAGCAAATAATCAATGAGTGTCTTGGTGGTGTAGAATTTGTCTGCAAATATATGATAACCAGTTCCAATTTGCTGTAATAGAGTTCCAAAGACTTTTATTGCCATCCCACTATTGGTGTCTGTGCTTGGATCGTATGAGGTATTTGCTCCATAATACGTAAGCAGGAATAAAACATACCCAGTGGTACTGTCAACAAGACCAAAACTATTTATATGATACTTACTAGGCTTAGTTGCATTAAATTGCTTGTATTTCCATCTCCCTTTAAATCCTACAATCATTTCATCAACCGAAACATTTTCAAAGGGCGTAAAGGCATTATTGAAATTTTCATTCAAAGAGATGATGAATGGCTCCACTTTACTTTTTCCCTCAGCATCAGGCTGTCCCACATGCAACATTGTTTGATAGATAGACAAAAATCTATCTCTTTCAAAGCTTTTGTGATAAGATGGAGCATAAAGGCAATCAGTTTCTGATGAATAATAGTCTCTAATAGAAGGTCTAGGATCAATGCCTATAGCATTTATTGTAGCCATAAATTTTAACAACTCATAGTTTGATAGTGCTGTCCAGCTGGAAAATCTTGATCTTTTTAGGGATGGATTATTTTTAAGAACTTTAAGTTTTGCATACTCATTTACAGAATGTACTATTGAATTTGCAATGTCATCAGTAAACAATGTCCTATAGCAGTCAAAAGGAGTTGATGCATCACTAAGACCTAAGTCATTGTGTACTCCTGGTTTGCGACCATATTTGGGAAGAAATCTGAATGCGTTTTGGGTCTCTGTAATACTGATGTTTGGTACTGAAATCCATTCATTACTAATTGCCCCTTGGTACTAATGCTTTTCCCCCTTTTTGTCGATGATTTGGTCAAAACATTTTGTCGTTTTGCAGCACTAGGGCCTGGCTGTGACCACGCCCCCCTCTTCATTAGAACTAGCTTCTTCGTTAGCCTAAGTTCAAATTCGAAATCATCATTTTCACTTTCGGAATCATCATTTTCACTAAACTCGTCAAAGATACACAGCTCCCTAGCCTTTTCTACAGATAAAAAAGACCTACGTTTTGATAAACATGACGTGGTTGGTTCGCTAGACATTGTCTGTATAAACAACAATAATCGCCGATCGAAAGCTGACAGATTTACCGTTTTTTCACAGTAAAATTCATACATGCCACACCTCGGGGATGAAAAACTTGTACAAAAAAGTCCAAAACCCTGTACAAAGACCCGCAAAACCTGTACAAAGACTGAAAAAACATATAAAAAGAGTTTATTCATGTAAAAATATTTTCAATTACAGATGGTTGCATTATAAATGAGGCACGGGGACTTTGCCTTTTAAAGCAGGCCTTCACTTATTTTAAAACCCAAACAATAAATGTCTGAGTTTATTTTACACTGTAATAATAATGTCATTTAGTCTATTTTTGTGTTTAATTATCACTAACAGACTGGGAAATCCTGTGTTCAATAGGACCTTATAAAAGAACTCTGAGACACAGTAATAAGGGGAATGGGTTAGAAAACCTGTACAGAAATTATGTACAGGGTGTACACAATAGAAAACGCAAATACCTTGTACAGATTATGGGTAAACCATAGCATGTGGCATGTATGGAAATTAGCTAGAACAAGTGTGTTTCAGAATCACAACTCAAAGATAGCGCTCTTCTGAATAAAAGAAGAGTAACTTCCGTTATGTTAAAATAAATTACAAAAATACGGAAAATATTTTACGGAACACAAAAGTGACGATCCCCAACGTCGTTTCGGCTTCTAGGGGTTTTGCGGATGTACGCTACCAACGTCGTTTTGGCCTTTTTTTTTTGTTGGTGTATGTATTGTTAAGAACTTGTGATAAAATCAGACTATAATTAAACTTTGTTACATGATGGTGCTGGACAGAATAATGCGCCATAAGTGAGCGCCATAAAGCTTGTGGTGTAGAAAGTATTCAATAAGGGCTGTAAATAAATGGAGCTGACACAAACTTAATTAGTACGTTGACGGTTTATCGAGTTGCGAGCAAGTCCATACATCTAATCAGTGCCGAAGAACGAATTAAAGCTAACTTCTTAACCTTTCATCGTGTGTAGCAGAATTAGCAGAGCGAGGATTTTGCTTGGAACTCAGTTTGTTTATTCGGAACGAAGTTACTTTATACATTAGTAAAGTTTCGAAAAAGAATTTTGATTTTCGTCCCCTTCTTTTCAAGGGAGGCCGGTTTCTCCCTTCGCTGTCCAAGGGAAACAATCAAATTATTAAATATATCAGTGGATATATGATTTTGTAACATTTGTCCTAAACATTTCTTCCATTTATTATTATAAAGTAAAATAAGTACACAGTTATTTGTTTTTGTATCTAACTAAATTAAATACAATGCAAATTATTCTTACAATCAAATATCTATGAGTTAGTTTGTATTACAAATTAAAAGCGTCATGAAATCACTGATTTTTACCATCTGTCGACGGGAGTCCCACTAACAGCGCTGAACTGAATTTTTATACCATGAATTAAATTAGTTTTTCATTTCTTATATTTGCAGCTCGATGATGCCCCATATATTCAAGTCAGCGTTCATTATCTTGCTTGCTTGTCACATTGCGAGGTCACAACACGGGACAACGCTGAATTTGGAGGAACTTGTAAAAGGTCGATGCCTCAACTACAGAGTCATTAAAGCCGGTTACCTGGCTGAAACGTAATCTCCCAGCAAATATTTATTAAATATATTTGGTTGCTTTTTTATACATCTGTCGCAATATTTGTCTCCGCTGCTCTGCAGCAGTGGTCTAAAAATGTGTAAAGAATGAGGGTCTTCATAGTATCAACCTTCGATAAGATTACTCTTGGCAGAGATATAAATAGAAGAATCATGCTTCTATTTCAGGGAGCTTCACGTGACTTTTACAGAATGACAAGCATAACAACTGAGATCATCTAAGCTTCTATGAACTTATTACTCTCCACCCATTCTGTGAGGAAAATTATTGACTCGTATTTTTGAGCCCACAGCTGAAGGAGATTCAGCATCCGTTAATTGACTAGCTCTGTATGGTTAGGTATTTAAAAAAGCGGAGTCATACGGGTGCAAATTAACCCAATAATGATTAATTTAACTTTAGTTTTATATTTATATATAACATGTTTAATAATCAATTATTTGTTAACAAGATAAAAACAAATAAAGTTATTTTAACAAGGACAACAAACAAGTAATTGTTCTCACCATGGGATTATTGGGGTGGATACTCTACAGAGTCTATATACTGGGCCAGTACTTCGATACTTAACTGGCCAGGTATTGAAAATGCTTCGTCGATGATATCGGGTTCACTCACTGCTGGTTCCCAGAAGTGTTTTTGACTGTTTCTTCTCTTCAGGAGTCAGATACTGTGGCAGCAAGTTCCTTGCAGCGTGGCCGGGGTAACTACTTAGATTGTCCAGGCAAGCATCTTCAAGACCCGTAGGATGTAGGTGTCTAACGTTGACTGCTGGCAAATTTGGACCACAAACTAAGAGGAAACAAATGCCTCTTTTTAATTTCAGGTCTCCCGATAAGAACATCAGGCGACCTTCGCTTCTATCCACTCTTTCATCCTCCTCATAATTTTGATTATCTCTGAGCATTAAATTTGGACCCATTGAATGGAATGGAAGTGCTCTTGGACACGGAAGACGACAGTTGAAATATGCTATACATATATGTATATACAACTTACTACAACGTTAGTATAATAAATATATACACCATGATATCATCATCCACTCCATGCTCTCTAGGGAGCATGGGGCAACTTGTGCTTATTGTTACTTGTGAGGAAACCCGTGCAAAGCAGTCACCAGCTCTTGCAATGGTATTTCATGAGACAATTCTATTTAAGTGATGAGGTTGCCAGCCCCATGTGCAACTGTACACCCACAAACAATTTATACACGTCGAATGCAAAATATAAAACGATAAAATATACATATTACAACTTACGCCTACGTTCGGGAGAATTACAGACTTTTTGCAACTGTTTTAAGATGCCGTCTCTAAGATGGTTAGGTTTACTGTATAAAGTGTAATTCCAACTATTCACGCTTTAGGCAGGCTGCGAGGACTCGTGACTTCCAGTACTATAGTTGATGTTTTATCCTTTCTAATTTTAGAAGATCCTCTACTACTCTGTCCTGTCCTACACTGGAATCATGATTCTATTCGTTATCCTGGCTGACTGAGATTTATCTCTGATGAGATGGAAATGCAGCGTGTAAGTCTTAAAATATTCAAAGTTGTAAGCGAATTTTCGCTCCCACGCACATGTCTCTCTGTTGGGAAAAAATTCAACCAGAAGCAGTTTAGTCAACATTCCGATACCAAACCAACTGCAAATAAGCATCTGAGTTTGGTAGGGGTTTCACCGACCCTCATGTTGAACATTGCTATATGACACATAATGTATTTCCCGTACATGTTATTTTCAAAATCATCTGAACATACTTTATGACCATATAAGGTCTTGCCACTTCCGTGTTGTTATGTCTAACAAAATCACTACATCATCTATTTATCCTTGATTATCTCTGATAACCTCTTACAAGATGTTACTTTCTCGTAGTTGTATATTACAACAATGTTATCTACCGGAAGTGTTAGTTAATTTTTTGTATTCCACTCCTTTCCACCAGGTCATATCTGCAGAATTAATTAACATATTATCTTAAAATACCATCTGTTGTCCAGGTTGGAATACCCATGGCGACATGGTTTTGTGGTAATTGTCTGCAAGCCATGTTCCCGAATCAACATTCGTTATCGACATCCACAGACACAAGTCTGGTTTTGTCGCCATATGCCAACTGGTGTGAAGAACATTACACTGTTATCTCTCAATCTTGCGTCCGGCTTAACAACAACAATGTCGCTACCTGTAAACTTTTAATCCGTCTGGTGTTGGCGCTTAATCAAACAAACGCGTCTACGTCGCTTCAAAAAACGGTCAGGTAAACCTGGTGGGCGTGACAAGATAACCCTGAGTGATGAAAGCGTACATAAAATAATAAAAAAAAAAGGAGTATCAGCAGGGATAGTACAGTAACCTTACGGAGAAGATTGAAGATAAGAAAAAAGGGCGAAAGAATTTCGTCGCAACATCCGTACTGCATTCATTAATCTATCTCCTTGCATATTAGTCTTTTCTCCCTATCTTACATTAATCTCGCAGCTTGTCTTCCATTGATCTTGCCTTATGCTGTTTTCTATCTCATTCTCAGTCTATATGTCTTATATCACTGTTCAATGTGAATTCTCATTTCTTCTGTAGATCTACATTTTCTCCCATCCGTGTCTCTGTTATTTGTCCTCCATTTCCCTCTCATGATTTCATGACTGCTACCCCCATCTGAATATCTGATTCTAATCCCTCTTATCTGTCCACCTTCAATATATCTCTTTCCTTATTGCTCTCTTATTCCCCTAACAGCATGTTTTCAATCCATGTCTCTGTCTCTAACCCGTCTTTAAGCTTTCGTTGATTCTTTATATTTTCCACCTTTCTCAGCTAATCCGTGAGACTGAGAGTCTCATTGGAAACTGAGAGGCAATACGTAGTCCCTAGTGAGTTCATTAGATAATATAGAAAACATTTAGAAGTTATGAAATGCAGAGTTCTGCATGAAGGACAACTTACAGAGCCCGTTGAGATAAGAAGTGGAGTTCGATACTGATGCTTTCCTATTTGTTATAGATTAAGTTTATGAAAATAACAGCATAAACTTGAAATAGAATTAAGTGAAAAAAAGCTCCATGGTCTTGATTTTTGCCAATGAGGTTGTCCTTCTATTCCATAGCCGAAACCGGATGAAAGACATAATAAAAATATTGGATGAAAGGCCGCAGTAGCGGGATGTTGAAATTTACAAATGCTGCAAATAATAACCAAACTGTGGACTCATGCATATGTCTTGTTAGTAACATGGATAACGACGTAGGAACGGGGTATGATATCATCCTGTACAAGGAAATCGACATAAATAAATAATTACAATAAGAATTTTCATACAAAATGTTCCGGCACTCATGTTGTAGGACTCTGAATAATGAAGAGAAAACAAAACAACAGCATGATATTACAGGCTTTCATAAATGTGTACTTGTGTAGAATAGTACATGGATTAGAATGGTTAACAAGATCACCCGTGTTAACCAGAAAAAGTCAGTGAAACAAGTGATGCTGGCAAAGCATAGCGTTGAATAAGAAACACACTGAGGGAAGTAACTGAGAGTTTTACAGGACAGTTCGCGTACTGGAATGTCCAAAGTAAAAAAAAAAAGGAGACAGAAGTACACAGAGAAGAGCAACGAAGACACATTTATAAATTATAAAGAAAACATGGAGAGAACTTGTAAGAATAGCACATGACATGAGCGCTTGACGTCAACTGATGGAAGGCAATTTTTTCTCAGGGATGTGAAGGGTGGTAATGATGATAATTGTGAAGATCTACGTTATTTGTCAAAGTTCTGAGGAGCCATATTACTTCAGCAGTAAAAGTCTACTAAAACATACAGTTATTAATTAGCTTAGGTCTATGAACATTACCAGGCAGACTTTGTTTTGTCATCCCCAAGGCAAGAAAGATAGCTCTAAACACGCGAAGATGAGAACTGGCGAAAGTCATGAAAATGATAAAGGACATGGAGAGATCTTTTGCTGATGGCAGGCGACAGGGCCATGGCATATGTTTGTTGACAGCCTATGCTTCTTTGAGAGCTGAAGAGAAATGAACAAGAATTTCTTAAACTATATGTACAAACCTTGTTTTAAAAGTTGTCTTAGTATTTCAATCGTTTGCACTTGTGTTTGCGTTACTTACTTATTTATAAATGACCTAATGTCACTTGAGTAACGTAGAAAAACTCAGTTGTCCCGACTGTGGGTTTGAATATCCCGGCTATATTAATGTTATATCACAGAGATTAATCTTCACCTCTTTTTCCATACATTAGTTCTGTCACCGCCTTCCTCCATTCTAAGCTTTTTTTCACGCTCAGTTTTTTTTTTTTTTTTTTTTTGCGTACGCCCGCTGTTACTGGAGGCGAAATCTCAGGTTAGTATGTCTAACCTGAGACTGATTTTTACGTGAGTATCACTTTTTTTCTTGTACATAGACAGGTGTCCCTTGCCATTCAGGCAGACACTTGCCGATTTCGGAGGTACCGATTAGAGCAGGGTCGGCTCAGGAGCCGCCATTCCCTGGTCGACAACACTTCTTCAAATGTTCTCTCCAGGGCTCGACTTAATCCAGTCCAAATCCCGGTCGATGAAAATCTTCGAATGTCCTCGCCCGGGTTTGATCCTGGGTCACCCGGTCGCCAGCGCAGTTTGGTAACCACCACACCAGCGCGGCTCCCACGCTCTGTTTCATTCATGAATACACGTTATTACAGCTAAAACCTTTTATCCACTACTACAATCATTAGTTTGTTTAAGATACGTTCGTTTGTCTCCCAGTCCTTAGTTTCATTTATGATTACTAACCTGTTTCTTTACCCATTCTGGAGATTGACAGGACACACGTTTTGAGGAAACCTTTTGTTAGCATTATCAGTTAGTCCTTGTTCTGGAATCCCCAAGGGAGATAAGAGTGAAGACCAAGAAGGAGCACACGGTGAAGAGTTATAACACTTAAGGAAGGGAAACCACGAGGCCTGTAAACAGTAAATTAATATGAAACAAATATAAAGGTATGTTATAAGGCACTCGTAGGAAATAAAGAAGTAGAACACTAGACAGAAAAACAACAGACATGAGTGGCTTACCCAGGATTTGAACCCTGGACCTTCCGTGCGACAACACCGCCTAGCTATGCAAGCGAATCACACTGTCCTCCCTGCCATCTACGCATCCCCAAAAAAAGGATGTTTCAATGACAGGTCATTAGTGCGGTGACAGACGTGAAGGGGATGAAGAAGACACGAAAAGACCTTGAGCTGATGGCACGTGACAGGAAGACGTGGCATAAGTTTGTTGAAGGCTTTTGCTCCTTGGGGAGCTGTGTGGCAGTTGTCAACCCAGGTTCATTTTGCTTGTGAGAACAAGATGCCTTGTGCACCATACATGATTTTGTCAACAAAGGTTTTCAATAAACTTATGATGTATGAAACGTTGACCTCTGACTTGACTTATATATGTTTCAGGGACCCAAAGATGCAGCAATAGAGAATGCAGTCAGCGACCCATAGCTTGACTGCTTGCGTCAGGGTCAGCGAACCAGAGCTGACCAAGACCCTACTCCACCTCCACGTGGTGGTCCTGGAAATAGGCTGCATCACTGCAGTCTGGCTGAGAGAGTAGGGATCGAAGAGGGAAGGCAAACCGGGTACCAAAAAATGCTGTGCTGAAGTCGGATGTGTCGCCCGAAAGGCGCAGATATCGCAGCTCCTGTGTAAACGGACACAACGCAACCAACGTCCTTTTCAGGACGAACGAGGAAGAAGAAGACTGAACGGGACGCGCCTCGCCAAAACGAGGCAAAAGTTTTACATAAAAAAAAGTCTTCTATCAAGTGTTGATGGAGGTAAAGGTGTCTTCTTCTTGGTGATACAGTCCATCTTATTAACATGCTTATATTACTTGTCTGCGTAAGACTGCCGACTCTTAATACATCGACGGATAGACAAAATTCTACGACTGCAAATAACTGGATGACACGCTGATGACGATCGTTATTTTATTGGTGTCAGAAAAACATATTTACATCTGGCAATCACTGTGCCGAAATAAAATGGTGATAAAGTTACACATGGCTTCTACGTTGGTACCTTCATTCAGCATACAAATCACCTGGTCAGGAAGCTCGTTGTTTAACACTTGTCTAATTCTTTTATTTCTATTCTGACTGTGGTTCTAAGGTTTATGATATTTCTTCATTATAATTCTACTGGCTCGGATGTATTTACTGGATCACTACCAGAGCTGGAATCTTTATCCTCTAGCCATCTTGGATAGTTCTGCATTAACTCTACACTTTATGTCCGTCGCTGGACTAACTAACACTGCAAGCACGTGTTTCTCTAACTGTCTTCCCGTTTTATAACCAGCGATGATTTACATACCAATTGTTCCTTGATGAAATGCTGGAACAACATAACTTGACGCAGCTCGAAAACAACATTCTGTTGTCATAAAGAAACCTGTCTTGTCTTCCCGCAAACTGCAGTTGGTACAACTATTCACAATTGTACCCGACCTTGTACTAACTTTACGTTACGCAGATGGTTGCTTCAGTTAGCCCATGCTAACCTTCCTCACGCAGAATACACGAGCAGAGAGAGAGAGTAGTTCTACGTCTGCTCACGAGTTTTATAAACCTATGTCACGTGATCAAGTCCCGCTACTGACTAATTGCTAACATCGTTATCCCAGTCTCAGTTATCTCCCTTCCTGACATTCCTTCCACAGGTGAAAGCGTGATGATGATTACTTTCTTCATTAGTTCTGGCACCACTCACCCGTTTTCTTGCTTTCCACATCCTCAGCCCTGATGTAGACTGCAACGCCTTGTGGTCTAACTTTACTAGCTCCTGGACCTTCAAAGAGCCATGTGGCCAAAACACCAGCAGTTATGACAACGTCTTTAATTTGGTCAATCTTTCTTGGCCAAAGGATAAGGTTTGTTGTAAAGCATGAGAATAACTTTGCTGTAGTTCTTGGTGTTGGGATTTGATCTTGTTACTGTGTCTATTTTTAATTGATTGAGCGGGTGTACTATAGTATGAATTAGTGATGCACCGAATATTCGATTCGGTGCCGAATAGTGCATTCAATGAACTATTCTTATTCGGCCGTATAGTACGCTGCAATCGAATACGAATAGTAGGCAACACGTTTTCAGACAACAGTTGGCAGAAAATGTTGAGAGACTCTTTTTTTTTTTTTTAAAGCGAATGCGTGTTTCAAGCAGCAGTGAATTTTGAACTGAATTTAAAAACTGATTAGTGGTAAGTTAGTAGCATTAAATAATTTCAAGATGTTAGCCCCATTTATGTAACGCTGGAACACTTAAACGTCCTATGTATGTTGTTGATTACTTTATAATTAATAAAAATGTCAGTAGACCTATTGAACACAACTGTTTATGCCAAACATTCACTCACTATTCGTATTCGGCCGGTAATAGTTAAAGGCCTCTATTAGTATTAGGCCGAATAGTAAAAACCACTATTCGATATATTGCTACTATGAATTACCTAACAAACTAAAATCATCGCGTGAGCTACGTGGATCGTGCACCGTCGCCAATGCCTTCGGCAACTGCAACGAAGAAATATGGATGCAGAAGGAGAGATAGGGAGAGAAGGGGAGAGAGAACAAGCAGCACGCAACAGAAACAGTTAGCATTCATACCCTTCGACATATATTATGGGAGACCGAGCACCTACAGGTTTTTCCCGGAGTGCAATACTATCGATTCTGTTCAACAATAACAATAACGAGTATTCAGAGTATTGAAATAAATGTACGTTATGAGCATGAGATGCCTAAGAAAAATTCACCGAATTTTTTGGCGGAATACCATCACCAACCAAGATCTGCTTACTCGGAGCAAGCAAGAAGACATGCACACCATCATAGCTGGCAGACGCTGGAGCTGGGTTGGCCATGTCCTCAGAAGAGACCCCGATGTTATCACAAGAACAGCTATGCTATGGACCCCTGTGTCGTAAAACGTGTGTGTAAACCCACTTCTTAGTTAATACACTGTGTCGAGATACAAATATGCCCCAGCCAATCAACGAGCAACGTTCACCAGTCTCTGAGCCAGAATAAATTAGGCGTAAGCCCTGTTTTTCAGGGACTCGGTCTCGGTCACGGCCATCTTGTTCTCGCAATATGGCGGCAGACAGAATAAAATTAGGCATAAACCCTGTTGTTCGGTACTCGGTCTCGGTCACGGATTGTACCAAACCGCATATAACCAATCAGCTTGTCACGCCGAGACCCAATCAAAAGCATTCCTTAAGCAGTAAAAGTTACCTGCATCTACCTATATATACGGGCTAGTTTTATTCAAAATCACACACACCAACACGAAGCCAGCTAGACTACATACTGGGGAAGAGAAAGCTGTCACGTTTGATTTATTGCTCACCTGCATTGACCGGGCAGACTTGCTTCACTAGTCGAGTCAATATCTAACTTGTATAAATCTTAGAGGGTAAGTATACTTACTAGAAACTTGTAGGAGAATAGGCCTACAGCAGATATATAATGTTTGTATTTGTTGTGTGTCCTTTATACTACCTACACCTGTATATATTTAATATATTTTGTTTCACTATGAATTTTGTCTGATTGTGTCTTAGGGAATTAGGTATAATGATTGTATTTCCTGATATGATTGATGAAGACGAAAACCAACTGAAATATAACCAAAACAGTCCTTGTTAGGACTCATATAACTCCAATCTATTGTCTCATATAACTCCAATCTATTGTCTCATATAAAACCAACTGAAATATAAACAAAACAGTCCTTGTTAGGACTCATATAACTCTAATCTATTGTCTCATATAACTCCAATATATTGTCTCATATAACTCCAACCTGAAATATAACCAAACAGTCCTTGTCTCATATAACTCCAATCTGAAACAGAAAATAGCCTACGTCTGTATATTTTTAATGTAATTTTAGTTTTTGTTTTACTATGACTGTATCAGAACCAGCCAGTATAGTCCTGGTATATTATAGGGGGAAGGAAACGGTTGTATCACACCTAGGTGTACAGATTATTGGATGTATTCATGTATTGAATTTATATTATTGGACGTATTCATGTATTAAATTATCAGACAGAATGTTTTGCAAGTAGACTTGTCTCGCTATTGCTAAATCATACTGAGCCATGTTGTCATTCATCCTACATGCAGATACCTGAGACACGCTCATCTCATATACAATAGAAATAGGTGGGCTTGAGGACAGAAATTAGCCCCTATTTTTACTTGTTACAGGTTTTATTCGTGTCATCCAACCTGAGGTCGTATGTCGAGTCAATCCAGCTGCCTGGAGCTTCGCAGGAGCACAGTGATTGTACCGGAACTACCTCCTTAGTCCCCCTCAGTCTTGGGTGGGCTAAAAGAACAATCCTCAGCAGGTGTCGTGTGAACTAAACTAAGAAGGACAGAACTTTTGAGAGATGAGTACACATTAGTACCATTTCCGTCGGCAATTGTGAGCATTAAACGGTCAAGAAAGAAAAAGTGATTTAGCGTAGAAAGAGACAAGATTAACAGCATAGCTGATAAATTTTATATACTTAATTAACAGCACAGCTGATACATTTACTATCATTGAGTAACAGCACAGCTGATATAATTTTTGTTCCTATAATTGTAAGACATGTTATATATATATATATATATATATATATATATATATATATATATATATATATATATATCTATATATATATATATATATATATATATATATATATATATATATATATTGTAACTGTCTTTTTTTTCTTGTTGAGGTGATCACTGGCCCAAGACAGTTTACATGTTGTTAGATGTGTAGTGCGAGCGTATGATGAGTTGAGTGTGGGTGCGAATGAAGACGCGAATGTGTTTAGGCTCGTATAGATGTAGATCCTGCAACCCATACTCTCACATGCAGTAATCAAGGATGCTTTGACACTGCAGGCATGTTTCAAGACATTTATTGACGGGAACACACATAATATCAACAGGAACAGTCAGTGTAACAAGGTCATGCTGACCTGACATCGATAGGTATACATTTGGCATTCAAAAAGGTAAACATCAGAATAGACGTGCATGGTCAATAGCAAAGTTCTTCAATAATGACAGTTCGTAGCGTCGCCCTTGGCGTCTCTGACTAAACGCGTCAGATGCCTTAGTTACCTTGACACACAGGTGCAACTTGGCACTCCCTGCCAATTGCACATATCAGGCTGTAGTATAATAGCCGGAAGCACAGGCCTCGTCCTAACGTCGGCCGTGTACTTCTGTTAAATAGGTTATCATCAACCCTGCAGTAATACTTATTGTAGATAGAAGTTCCGCCAATCTGCGGCTCCCACAATATATCTTCGTCACTGGATTTCTGGACAATATAAGACTAACAGTCTTGGATGGCTACCTCGAGCACAAATATATAAGTTCTGAAATGGCGGATCCGTGAACTGCTGTTCACCCTAGGTAATCCTTTACATGTTCTGCCACCGAAAAGCGTAATAATGCATAAAGGTCGGTATTACCTGGTAAATGAATCCTCAGAACTACACAAGGAATTCTGTCGTCATCCCGACGCACAGAGATTCACTGGGGAAAACTGCCATAGCAGTTACTTCGAAGATTCTCCCCGAAAAACAATGGACTCTTGGTCCCTTCAGAAAAACAGGACCTCCCGGCTTCCCGGAAGTATATCTCACTCCCGCTTAAAAAACCTTCCCATAGGCCTACGCCGAACTGTCAACCTCTGACCCTAAAGGTCAAACACAATGAATGAATAAACAAGGGAAGACAACCCCTAATCAACCTGACATCGCAGGTAAAGACACAATTATACTTATGATACAAACATAAGCAAATAACTTGACAGATGACTCCGTCGAAAATGACAGCAACATTACTACCACCCCCCTGTAAAAAAAAAAATGCAATTTTTTTTTTTTAATATGTTCATGAGCAAGATAGCACCAGTATCACTTCTGTGCTCATGCAAACAATGAACCTAATATCAGGTACAATAGAAGAGGGTACAAATCATCTCCCAACATAGGAGAAAATATTTCCTTTAAGCCAAACAAACTAAGGGATACCATTCAAGAAACCTAAGTTGCTGGCAATACCAATCATATATCAAACATTACTAAATAATATAATCATAGCAATATACAAATGTCAATGCTATTTTAGCAACATATCACTGATGGATGGACAAAATGAAATTTGTTAAATTATCTAAACATCATCCAAATACATTTGTATTACAACATATTATGATATTAAGGACAGACCTAAGTCTGAAAATATATCAGGAAAAACTAGGACACAAGATTTAACTGGAATCATGTGGGCATCTAGACAATATGTCCGCCATCACATTATCCGAACCACGGATAGCTCGCACCGTGAAATGGAAAGGCTGAAGAGCAATAGCATAACGAGTAGATCTCGAGCTCTTCAAATCCTTACTTTGCATAGCCGTAAGAGCTTTTTGGTCGGTTTCCATAAAGAAATGCGCGCCCAGAAGGAACCTTTGTAGCTTAAGAATGGACCAAACCATAGCCAACAATTCACGGTCCAAAACCGAGTAATTCCTTTCTGCCGCATTCAGCTTCCTAGAAATATACATTACAGGATGCAGAGTTCCTGAATATTCCTGCATTAGTGCCGCTCCAATGCCAGTGGAAGAGGCATCACTACGAAGGACAAAAGTCTTATCAATCGTCGGTAGTCTTAAGATAGGATGAGATGAGAACAAATTCTTAACCTGATCCAATGAAGATTGGCATTCTTGGGACCAACGCACCATATTAGGAGAACCTTTTTTCAATAACGTTGAAAGTGGTGCCATAATGGAGGACAGATTCTCAATGAATCTTCCATAGAATTGTATCAATCCCAAGAGACTACGCACTTGCTTTTTTGTCTTCGGAACCGAGATATTTAATATCTTTGAAATGTTTTGGTCCTCTGTCTTCAACAGACCATGACCAACTCGATGACCTAGGAAGGAAATTTCACTAAACCCAACAAAAGCTTTAGAGGGTTTAGCAGTCAAACTATGCTCACGTAGAGTAGATAGCAATTCCTTCAGACCCACATAGTGTTCTTCCCAAGTATCGCTGAAAAGACAGATGTCGTCTAAATATGCAATGACATCTGCACGATCTGATAGAATTCGTCGCATCATGCGCACGAAAGTCGCTGGGGCGTTCATAAGCCCGAAAGGCATAAAATTCCATTGAAACAGACCCCTAGGTGTCGAAAAAGCAGTGAGAGGTTTGGCGTGTTCCGTCAATGGGACTTGCCAATAACCTTTCGACAAGTCTAGTTTAGTAAAGAATTTAGCTTTAGAAAGTCTAATAAGTAGATCATCTAATAACGGCATAGGTTCAGCATCGAACTTCGTAACTTGATTTAATTTGCGATAATCAACGCAAAGACGTATGTTATTGTCTTTCTTTCGAACAATAACTATCGACGAAGAATAAGCTGAAGTGGATGGTTCAATTATTTGTAGTTGAATCATTTCATCCAATTCTTTCTCGACTTGTGCTTGAAAATGAATAGGTATTGGGTATGGTCTTACTCTGATCGGATTACGATCAGTAAGTATGATGTCATGTTCTATGACATCTGTGTGTCCAGGAATGTCGGTAAGGACATCCTGATATGATTGTAACGTAGAGGATACTTGACGTTGTTCCTCAAAAGACAAGTTAGAAGAGACTGTAACGTCTCTCCACGATTCCGTTGAAGTAAGTGGAATCGTAGGAAGAGGTAAGTTCACGTCAGAAAAAATAGTTTCCTCATCCTGTATAACGGACAGGGATGAGATGTGACCATGTTGAACTGGAGAGTCGTCCGTCGCCTGGAAAATAGGCTGTAAATAGTCTGGACGTTCAATAAACTCTGTTAACATATTTATATGGAAGGTTTTATGCCTTCCATCCACATCGACAATATAGTCGACATCAGAAATTTTCG
The DNA here is from genome assembly GCA_024509875.1 of Oreohelix idahoensis. Lineage (NCBI taxonomy): Eukaryota > Metazoa > Mollusca > Gastropoda > Stylommatophora > Oreohelicidae > Oreohelix > Oreohelix idahoensis. Next base: position 145,994 of record JAMPIV010009213.1, read on the forward strand.
AGACTATAGTGTATGGACCCTTCCAAGAAATGAGAAGTCTATTCTCTCTTGAGGGCAGTAAGACATATGCTTTGTCTCCAGGACAAAGTTGACGTAGGCGTCTTTTCTTATTAGCAAATCGCCTAGCTTTTTCTTTCGCAAATTCGGAAGATGAAGTTGCTAACCTGCACGATTCGATAATCTTTTCTCTAAGAGCTATAACATATTCATATGACGATTGTGTATCATCGTCAATATTATCGGAAGTTATCAAATCGTGTAACAAGGACATTGGCCCGCGCGGTTGCGCGCCAAAGACAAGTTCGAAAGGAGAAAACCCTGTATGCTCGTTGGGAACCTCTCTATAGGCAAAGAGGACTGCAGGTAAAACCCTGTCCCAATCTTCAGGATGATCCTCCGTTATCTTGCCAAGTAAGTTCTTTAGTGTCCTGTTAAGACGTTCTACCAATCCATTGGACATTGGATGATAAATACTACTGAGAGACCTTTTAATGTCTAGCGTAGCCATTACCTGAGACATAACGTCCGAAATTAACTGAGTGCCGTGATCCGACAGTATTTCTCCGGGGAATCCCAGACGAGAAAATACGAGCCAAAGAGCATCAGCGATATCGACAGTTGATATGCTCTTCAGAGGAATAGCCTCTGGCCAACGCGTGCACATGTCCACGCAAGTGAGGATAAATTGGTGTCCTCTGGCTGACTTAATTTTGAACGGACCAATGATGTCTATAGCCATTTTCTGAAACGGCCGAATCGGAATATCTGCAGCCTGAATAGGAGCAGCATGTCTCGGACCCCTAGACTTGACCTCTTGACAAATTTTGCAAGATCGGCAATAAATTCGGATGTCTTTATTCACGAATGGCCAAAAGAATGACGCAAGGACTCTAGTTTTAGTTCTGGAAAAACCCATGTGTCCCGCACACTGAGAATCGTGTGCATGCCGAAGAATTAAGGCTCTCATACACTTAGGCACAAGAATTTGCGAGTGCATAGACTTGTCCGAGTGTTGTACCATTCGTACCAATATACCATTCTTCATAGTGATATACGATTTGTGATTCGTATTTTGATTGGGATCCCCTTTCTTTGCAAGAAGGAAGTATTTCTTCAAAGAAGGATCCTCTTCTTGACGTTTAACAAACGAGTCATGGGAAATCACCAAGTGCTCGTCTTGGCTATCAACTTCATTACTATTATCAGATGAAGTTGGGGGATTAAGAGCTTGAGCTCTTGTCACCACTGCATTGACCGTTTGAATGTTTTTTTCTTCCCAACTAGAAATTTGTTGCGGGGTGCATTCCTTAACCCCATGAATACGACCGATTATAAGATCCGCAATAGGATTAGGAAGAAGACATGCATGGACATCTCCTGTGAAGAAAGGAGTGTCAATCCTAATAATAGCAGTAGGATAGCTTTCCATAGTACCACCAAATGTAACACATTTGATTGTTTTTCCAGTGGCACAGCAAGGATCTATCAGAGACTCCTTAACCCCGACGGTAGTACATCCCGAATCGAAAAGTACTGAGACTAGCCTATCATTTATTAGACCTTTATGTAAGATGAGAGATCCTCTCCCATCATGCGCAACTGTAGCAGGTAGAGCAGGAAGAGGGTGACCACAACTTAGCGTAGATACAGTTGATGAGTCAAACAATGTTAAGCATTGGGGGCATTCAGTTGCTCTCCCAAAATCGAAAGCACAACCAGTGATAGCCCTAGAGTTACCACTATCATTTACTGTATTACAGGCTCCATCAAACTCTTGTTGCGCAGAGTTTGCCTGTTGGTAAGGTCTTTTTTTGTTAAACCTAGGTCTACCTCGATTATCATTTCCCCTGTAATTATTTCGACTATCATTTCCCCTGTAATTGTTATCATATTGCCTATTGTAATCATCATTCCGGTTTGAATCCCGGTTTCTAAATTCACCATCGTCATAATCTTGACGTCGAGAATGATTACCTCGAAAATTTGAATAGTTATTATTTGGATAGCCTTTACGAAAGTGTCTCAAATTATTACCACTAAAATTACGAGAACTACCATCTTGTCTCCACTGCATAGACGAAGAACCATCATGTGTTGGATTACTCCGCTTCTGAGTGTAATTTTGATTACTTCCCCTATTCCAATTTTGTTGAGCACCCTGAAATTTTTTTCTGAAATTAGGGCCATATGGTGTTGCCGAAGCAGCTGGCAACCCTTCTTTCACTTTAGAATTGCTAACTGTAGCATGGGGATGTGCTGTGGCATACTGACAACAGTATTCCTCCATTTCTTTTAAGTTTTTAGGCTTACGCTCATGAAGGAATGCAAGAAAAGAATCATTAACAGATGACAAAACCTTATCTCGCAATAATAAGTCCATTAGACCTTCATATGTTTTCTCAATCTGAGACAACTCAACCCATCGTGTAAATGTACGACGTATCTTTGTAACAAAATCAGAGAAATCTACTCCATTTTCTGGCAACATTGTCCTAAAACGAAGACGATAGTCTTCTTGTTTTAATTGGTATTTCTTTAGTAATGCTGCCCTGACAACATCATAATTAGTCCTCTCATGTTCGTCTATTGTCATAAGAGTAGTCACTGTGTCACCTGTAAAAAATGGCATCAGTTGTTCAACATATTTTTCCTTTTTTATGTTATGCGTATCGCACAAAAATTGGAATCTATCTAGATAATCTGCTACGTCATCCTTTAAAGGATTGAAATGAGGCAATTTAATCCTACTAACAAACTCCTTTGTCGTACTCGAAGTTGTTTGCTGAGCACCCGTACTCGCCAATTTCAATTTCTCTAACTCCAAAATTGCGAGTTTTTCATCAAGTTCCATCTTCTGTTTTCTTTCCTCATGTTCCATTTTTCTAATTTCAGCCTCAGCAGCAGCTTGAAGTTTTTTTTCCTCTGCAGCAGCTTGAAGTTTTTTTCCTCTGCAGCAGCTTGAAGTTTTTTGTCTTCCATTTCCATCTGGAATTTTCTTTCATCAGCTGCAGCTTGAGCTTTCCTCTCCTCAGCAGCAGCTTGAGCTTTTCTCTCCTCAGCCTCTCTTTGATACCTTCTTTCTTCAAGTTCTAATCTTCTATTCTCAGCTTCTAGCTTCTTTAGTTCAGCTTCTGCTTTCAATTTAATTTCCTCTTTTTGTTTCTTTTCTTCTGACTTTAATGCAATGGCGAATTGAGCAGATGAATATTCTTCCAATTCTTTACCAGACTTACCAAGGGTCAACCCTTGCTGGATGAAGAAATCCAATGTAGACATTCTGTCTAATGAGATCAGAAACCTGAAAAAAAATTAAATAAATTACCTTATCCCACTTCAATGGGAGACAAGTCTGAAATGCTAGACTTGTATACTCACTTCACTTTATTTTACTGTCTTAATCTTTGTAGATAACAAGTCTTTTATCAAAGAACTTGTATAAATATCTTATATAATATTATTTAACAAACTCTATATGAAGAGTCTACCTTATCAATAATATCAAAACATGACCAAGTATGTGTATGTAGACTGTGCATGACAGTAATGTAGTACAACCAAAAAAAAAATACAAAGACAAAAATACAAAACAATACAAATGGCAACACTGTTTTAACCAAAAATGTGTAGAGAAATACACAAGAAAGGAGAGACCTACAGAATACAAACAAAACAAATCGACAATCAAAACTGAAAAACAGACAAAATATTACAAAAACAACGTTAAGTACAATTACATCACAGCTAACATCAATAGCGACCAATTGTCACTAGCAAATTTCCAAATTAAGAAAATTTGCACCTACAGACCGCTTACAGTAAGCCTCGATCAAGTGGCATATTTACCGTAAGACCCACCAACCGAAAAACCCGCAGAAAAATACACAAAACAGTAGAAGTGACATAAACATATAGCAATCAATTTCAATGTGTTGCAGAACAAGTTCAGTCACAGCTGAAACTAAAATAAATTTCTTGCTCCTTGCGAACACAGAAACGAAATGTCAAACGCGCACTGAACGTCAAATCCACTGTAACATAAAGTGGTATTCACGAACCAAAGTTACTATGACCTTCTCAAATTAGGGCTTGCACATTGAATGTTTACAATTTCACGTACTGTTTACAGACACTTGACCTCCAACAATGTAGCTTGAATACTCTGACCTAGAAAAGTCTGTTGTTGAATGAAACGTGTAACAACCCGCACTGGAGACTGGAGACATCATACATGTAACAGCCAACCAGGAATGTAAATTTCTGGATCCATAAATGTCAACAATAATGTCAAATGCTCGCTCTGTTCTTTTTAAACCCACAGATCTGGTCCATCAGAAATGTAAGTTTCTAGGCCACATTGGCGACAAGAAATGTATCATAAGAGCCCACGTAACTGGGCCACCAGAAATGTAACTGTATTTTTTTTCTTGTTGAGGTGATCACTGGCCCAAGACAGTTTACATGTTGTTAGATGTGTAGTGCGAGCGTATGATGAGTTGAGTGTGGGTGCGAATGAAGACGCGAATGTGTTTAGGCTCGTATAGATGTAGATCCTGCAACCCATACTCTCACATGCAGTAATCAAGGATGCTTTGACACTGCAGGCATGTTTCAAGACATTTATTGACGGGAACACACATAATATCAACAGGAACAGTCAGTGTAACAAGGTCATGCTGACCTGACATCGATAGGTATACATTTGGCATTCAAAAAGGTAAACATCAGAATAGACGTGCATGGTCAATAGCAAAGTTCTTCAATAATGACAGTTCGTAGCGTCGCCCTTGGCGTCTCTGACTAAACGCGTCAGATGCCTTAGTTACCTTGACACACAGGTGCAACTTGGCACTCCCTGCCAATTGCACATATCAGGCTGTAGTATAATAGCCGGAAGCACAGGCCTCGTCCTAACGTCGGCCGTGTACTTCTGTTAAATAGGTTATCACCAACCCTGCAGTAATACTTATTGTAGATAGAAGTTCCGCCAATCTGCGGCTCCCACAATATATCCTCGTCACTGGATTTCTGGACAATATAAGACTAACAGTCTTGGATGGCTACCTCGAGCACAAATATATAAGTTCTGAAATGGCGGATCCGTGAACTGCTGTTCACCCTAGGTAATCCTTTACATGTTCTGCCACCGAAAAGCGTAATAATGCATAAAGGTCGGTATTACCTGGTAAATGAATCCTCAGAACTACACAAGGAATTCTGTCGTCATCCCGACGCACAGAGATTCACTGGGGAAAACTGCCATAGCAGTTACTTCGAAGATTCTCCCCGAAAAAACAATGGACTCTTGGTCCCTTCAGAAAAACAGGACCTCCCGGCTTCCCGGAAGTATATCTCACTCCCGCTTAAAAAACCTTCCCATAGGCCCACGCCGAACTGTCAACCTCTGACCCTAAAGGTCAAACACAATGAATGAATAAACAAGGGAAGACAACCCCTAATCAACCTGACATCGCAGGTAAAGACACAATTATACTTATGATACAAACATAAGCAAATAACTTGACAGATGACTCCGTCGAAAATGACAGCAACATATATATATATATATATATATATATATATATATATATATATATATATATATATATATATATATATATATATATATATATAAATAATTTGTAAACTTACAAATCCATTACATTCCATCTTCCAACATTCACCCTTCAACATAAGAGTAGATAGTGTATATACTAAATAAATAAGAAGGAAATTGTATTTGAACGACTTGTCAATTTTATAATTGTTAAGTGAAATCTGTTTCGTTGGTTTTTTTAATATCACAGTTAGTTACACAGCGGGGGTGGCATTTTATGACTGTCTCCACTCTACTAATTTTTTCGAGATCAGCTCATTCACAGCCGTAACTAATTTGTGATACCAGTAGTTCTCTCAGACACTGGGACTTCACCATTTTCTGCAGAAATTCTATTTCTGTAATTGTCAGTACTATACTGACCCTAGAGCCAATAAAAACCTCACGCTACACCCTGAAGGAAAACGAAAGAGAAGCCTACCAAAAACAACTTAACGGAGGACTGTGGAGGCTGAGATGCAAAGAATGAACCAGAGTTGGGGCACTGTACGAAGGATGGCCACTGACCGAGCAAAGTGGAATCAATTTGTTGTTGCCCTACAAGACGCCACCAGGCGTGATGGCCACTGACTGCTTTGACGGTCGGCGGCTAAGGATCAAAGAAGAAGAAAGATGAGCATGAGAAGGTATGGTAATTTTCGATGACGGAGATAACACTAGAAGAACAAACTTCGTAAAGAAAAAACAAAAATACACAAATTGAATTTGGAAACAGTTACTAATATTCTTTTCTTTTTTTTTTTAAATTCTGATGCTAGTCACTATTTTGGTCTGGCACGATGAGTTTCGCACACAGGCTGTCCAACAATGGCAGGCGGTACGTTGCTCTAGAGGACACACTATTCGGTTACATAGCCAACGGTCTGTTTTGGTGCGGCCAAGTACCTGCTCCTGGTATAAATTACAGCGCCTGTCCGTCTTATGGGTCGTGCCCTGGTGAAGCTGTAAACACCTACTGGACGAGCGTTTCAAAATGGGTGAGCACTTTTAATTCTGGTATTGTGTGAAAATGCAATACAGTTAGTCAAACGATCAGATTAAAATTTAGCATAACTGGTCCTGAAACCAGGGCTAGCAATAAAAATGGGACAATCCAGACTAATTGTTTAATAGATACTCCCCCATTATCCGCCACGCATTAAAAAATGTCAGATGAACTAACAAAGGTCTAGTTTCGAAATATTTCTAATTTGTTTATGAATTTCTGCCCGCCATTTGAAACTTGTAAAGGTCAAAAGAAGATCTGTAAGGAGACACCATTGCTGTAATGTCTCCTGTTTTTGTGATATTTTGTTGGAATAATAGGAGAGAAAAAAATAGTTCTTATGCACAGGATTTTCTTATAATCTTACGCCAAGATTTAATTAACTATTTTACAGTTCGCATCTCAGGCGGCTGGGGAAATTCGTGTTGCTCTGAATGGATCCAATCCGAGCAGAAAAGCATACAGGAAACAGAGGTGGGTAGCTAATTCTGCAACATGACCACAACAACCACACACATATCATCAATATCTCCTTCGTTCTTATGACATGTCCAACTCTGGGGTTATTTATTAAAACGCACTCCTTACTACGGTATTATCTTTTTGCTGGAGCTCTAGAACAAATTAATTATGTTCTAACTACAGTGACGTGCGCTTATGGGACAAGATCAGCTACCACGACAAATATGGTGTCACGGGATTGCCTCCCCTTGCTTTGCAGTAGTGGCCCACTTATGGCCAAAACGAAAGCGTATCTAATGTAGGTCGTCCAAGGTATCTATCTTCGGGCAAGATTACTCTTGGCAAAGATGTAGATAGAAGGTGAACGGTGCTTCTACCTTAGGGGAGGCTTCACAAGATATTACCAGAAGTCAAGAACAAAAGCTGCTTAGGGTTAAGCAATTTGTTAACTTATTATCTGGTCCGTCGCCTTTTTTAACGTGTTTAAGCAATGGTTCTGGCCCGCTAAGCTGCCAGCTGGTGTAATCCAACGAATGCTCTCTTATAAGTAATGGCTCTCTCTCTCTCTCTCTCTCTCTCTCTCTCTCTCTCTCTATATATATATATATATATATATATATATATATATATATATATATATATATATATATATACAGTAGAACCTCCATAGTTGACCACCTCCCTACATTGACCACCTCCCGAAGTTGACCACATTTTCATAGACCGGACACGCACCACATGTACTCAATGGAAGACGACCTCTATAAGTTGACCATCTCTGTAAGTTGTATCTTGACAACTTGGACTATGACACACAATAGTAATTTACCCTCTATTACTTGACCAGTTTTAAAAAAAATCAGTGTCTTTGAATTTTGTCGGCACAGGCTTTCTGACCGCTTTTCGAATGATGCTTGCCGACAAAGAAAATTAACCTAACCTCTTTGATTTTTTCGCAAACATGCAGTATAAAAAGACCAACTTCTAAGCAAAATCTTCCTTCTTGCTACGACTGCCCTGCCGGTTGATAGTAATTCAACTACTAAACTGTAAGTTCTCTCTCAGACTGTGTTTTATACACTTTATCGTTGACAAAATTAACCTAACCTTTTTGATGGCCCAAAGGAAAGAACTCAAGGAGCTGACAATTAAAGAAAAGGTTGATATTCTACATTTTCTGGAAAGCAGCCGCCAAAGAAAGACGGCAGAACATTTTGGGGTTACCAAGACCACAGTTAGCAACATCCAAAAACGTAAACATGAGTACTTGGAGAGATGTGGTAAGGAAAGTGGAGAGCAACAGCGGAAAAGGAGGAAAACTCCCCTAGATGAAGTCAATGAAGCCACATTAAACTGGTTCAAACAAATGAGGGCAGTTAACGCCCGAATCTCCGGGCCGATGATTCAAGAAGTTGCTAAAAAATTCGCAAGGGAATTCGGGGTGGCAGAAGATTTCCAAGCATCAAGTGGTTGGCTCGAGACATTTAAACTGCGACACGCGATCTCCCAGAAAGTGTTGTGTGGTGAATCCAATGAAGTTCCAGTAGAAGCTGTAGAAGAGTTCATCAAAAAGTTTTCTTACTTCGCCAGAGGCTTCAAAGACGACGACATCTTTAATGCTGACGAGTGCGGACTCTTTTTCAAGGCGATGCCTGACAGGAGCCTCGCCATGAAGGGTGACAAATGTAAGAGCGGAAAACTTTCCAAAGAACGTTTCACAGTTATGCTTTGCGCTAGCTCAACCGGAGAGAAACTAAAGCCCTTGGTGATTGGTAAATCGGCAAAGCCACGCGTATTCAAGAACCTGAAGCCCGAAGACCTCCCCGTCACTTGGAGATCAAATAAATCCGCATGGATGACTGGCGCCCTATTTGAGGAGTGGGTAAGGGGCATCGACTCACAAACGTGACACTGAAATTTCTGCCTCCAAACACGACCTCAAAAACCCAACCTCTTGACCAAGGCATCATCAAAACATTTAAAATGCTTTACCGGGCCCAGCTCCTGCAGTGGGTCATTACTAAAACACAGATCTGTGGTCCGGCTGTGGAAGCAACTTCATCCGCTGCATCAGTTAACGCTCTGGATACTGTCCTCTGGATCAGTTCTGCTTGGAATAAAGTTGAGCCGGAAACGATACAGAAGTGTTTCAAGAAATGTGGATTTTTCACAACCCAAGAGCATGACGTTTTAGCCCCATCGGACAGTCCATCGCCAATGGCAGAATTCGAAGGAGTAGATTTTGCAGGTTTTGTTGCAATGGATGATGAGTGGCAACCTGTAATGAACCTGACCCAGAAGGAATTTTCCAAACGATATTGACCGAAGTACAGACAAGCATAACAGTGCATGAAGCAGCTGGTGAAGTTGAAGAAGCAAGTGACGATGACACGTAAATTGCAGAGACTCCAAAAGAAGAGGCTGTCAGGCATCTGATAATGCAGTTGAAGTCATTTGCTGTGGAAAAATGCCCAGGTATGTTGAGTGGTGTAGCCAGCGTTGAGAGTGCTTTCTCCACTTATGTTTGTAATAAGAATAAGACACAAACCAAGATTGACTCCTTTTTTCAGAAAGAATGATTAAACCATGATAAAACAGATGTTGATGATTTGATTTGATGTTGTGATTATGTATGATTTCGTATGATACTGTATTCTCCAATATAAGCTGTTCAAGGAAGTAAAGTATCAGAACAATAGGCCTCGTTCCGTATGTTGACCACCTCCGTATGTTGACCGGTTTGCTACAGTCCCTTGGGTGGTCAACTTATAGAGATTCTACTGTATATATATATATATATATATATATATATATATATATATATATATATATATATATATATATATATATATATATATATATACATATATGTAATTATTAAATAGCCTTGCTCATACGTTTGCTTTATACTTCTAATGACTGAATAAACAATTTTTTATTTAGTTTAAAATAAAATACAACAAATGTAATAGTCAATTAGGTCAAAAAGTTGAAATAAGGATTAAATGGGGGTGAAAGGTAAATTAAAATTTTCCTCACAGAGGATGGATCGGTGCGCTATTAATGTCCGTGTTTTGCTGTTGCCTGTGGCCAAAAAAAAACAACTTAACTTCATATGAGTCCTGCAGCTGTGGTTCATCAATTCCGGTATGACGGAAGCCTTTTCCACACTCTCTTCCACTGTAGGCGGTTAAAGTGGATGCTTTTCTCTCACACAAGCGACGCGAATACCACAAATCGTCTGATGGCTTGTAACCACGAACTTTAGACAAATAGAAAGAAACAAATGCCTGTTAAGTACATTTGTTCACCGCAAACTAACAGGCCCATTGTCACGCGCTCCACCCACCAATGTTAACCTCTCAGAAGAATTAAATTCCCGAGCATGCAATGTAACTCAGGGAATATGATGAAAATTCACCAATATCCTTCTGGGTGTTAACTAGGAAATTGCGTCTGAAGTGCGTGAATAATGATTTGCCTGAATTACAATTAAAAGGTACATAAATCTCACAAGATAATATGTTACGCCTTAGGCACATGTGATGTTATCATCACTCATCACTACTCCTGTCGGAATCTGGGTTTGCTCTGGTGCTGGGTTTCCCGTAAGACTAGTCAGAAACAATCATCAGCTCTTGCAGTAGTGGTTCATGCATATACTATTTTCATATAATGAGGTTGTCAGCCTTGTATATAACCACTGTTGCGAGAGGTTCATATGTTATTAAAATGTAAGATATCTTGGACAAAAAGATGTATCAGATGATACCAGGATAGTGCCAGCCAGATAAGAGACTGGTCTTACAAGAAATACCCTCTTCTCTGAAAAGAGCAAGGGTGTATCGACAATCAAAGGTAGGGTCAAGCTGTATAATCCTTCACGTATGATGATAGTGTTTGTTCCTGAAGGTCTAAGTGCTACCTCTCAAGATCCTCCCTTGAATAATGGATATATATTTTTTTATTTGACTCTACTAGAGGATTAATTAATTAATTAAATATGTAATATATATATATATATATAACAAACAGAACCTTAACTCAATTTAATTAATTAAGTAAGACTGATATATATATATATATATATATATATATATATATATATATATATATATATATATATATATATATATATATATGTATATGTATATATATATATATATATATATATATATATATATATATATATATATATATATATATATATATATATATATATATATATATATATATATATATATATATATATATATATATATATATATATACAATTTATTGATCATATACCGTTTCTCTTTTCGGTTAGGAAAATGATAAAGAATTCAAAAGGTTTTTACACACAAAAATTAAATACACATGGAATGTCATTTCCACAATATTTCAATATGATAAAGCTATATTTCAAATGTCAATTATTTATTTTACATATAGTTATCACTTTCGCTGCACTGTGAAGTTTGTAAGTTAGTTTTAATAAAGTCCTTCATGAATCATCACTCAAACTGTTTTTGTTATTTGTATTTTATTTGTATTACAAATGTTCTGGATAGGCTGACCAGTGGAATTGTGTTTCCACTTATCTTGTAAATTGAGAAGCATCCAACTATAGCCAGGATCACACAATGTCTGGATCTCCAGGCCGGGGAAAACAGGGTGACTAGTTCTATGAAACTTGAGAACGTTTGCACCACAGAGTCCCACAGAAGTGGATGTCTCGTACACTCTTGGTAGTTGCAGGATAAAACCTGTAATACAAATAATCACAACCCTTGTATGGTCCAGCACTATTCTATCCACACACACAATGGACGTGACAAACAGTATCAGACATTGTGATAACAGTTGCACAGGACAATTTACCTCAGTACTACTCACAGCCAGTTCAATGTGATTACACTTTCCTTATAAATCCTATGTTAGATCCATTTGTCCATGATCTGCTTCCATACAATGATTTGGTTTAATACAAGCTACTAAGTCACACCTTGATTAATACAAGGTAACAAATCCTGTCATCCTTTCTTATGTTCCTGATCAGTATGTCATTCCTTTAAGAAATTCTCCTTCAAATGCATTATTAAACTTACAGTCGTATTTTTGCTATCATTCTCAATTATTCTACACATTTTCCAATGCTGGCTTTCGTCTCTAAAAGTCAACACATGCTAGCGTTCAAGCCGGCAGCACACTCGTCTTGTAATTTTTTTTCTTAACACATTCAACACACTTCATAACACACAAGTGGATTAATCACAGGAAAATTACAAAATTATATACATATATATATATTCTTCCTTACCCTCAGGCAATACACATGAGCTGTAACAGGCTGTTAATAGGTAACTAGGTTTGCTATGCAGATACAGTGGCAAAGTATTTGACAGCACACGTTTGCCGCTCTCTTCTGTTCAGCTTGTGTTTGAAAAAGTTGTGGCCTCAAATCAGCCAGTTCAAGGACTTTTATACTACCGCTCCCCCGTCTCGGAGAACATGTGCCAAAACCGGTGTTAGGAATCTAAAAACGATGCGTATTTCTGCCTGCTTGTTCAATGTGTAAAATTTTTAATATTATTATCTCTCTTAATTCTGGGCCGATTTTGATCGTTTAAAGTTAGAATTATACTGTGAATTTATCTCTATCATTCTATCTAATAATTGTTTAGTTAGCAAAATGCATTTAAATCTATGCAGACTTTAACTAACTAAATTGGGGACTATCCTGATGTATAGTTCTCATTTTAAACGATTTTTCTCTATAATTGAACTACTATTCGAGGAAGTCTTTGCACCTACCTCTCAAGTAACATTTCCGTTGTTGAAATATCTATATCTTTCTGTTTTAACATCTTTAGTCCTTAAGAAATTAAATAAATTCTTACTATCATTTACACAAAATGGGCCTCTATGTTAAGCCTAAAAGGTTTCATAATACACACCAGAAAAAAGGAGCGTTTTCATTGGTTATTATGTCGGTCCGTTTTCATATAGTATTGTGTGCGGTAAATATGACCGTGGTGTAAGACAGACCAAAACACGACTGAGCTCCCCTATTTAAACGCGTGAACCACCTGGTGGAATTTTCCTGTCTGGATCTACAATCACGGCATTACCCCACAATGAGGTTCACTCTGCCCTACTGGTATCCTGGTTTCCTGCAGGTGGCTGCCTACTTAAGAAATCTGCCCCAACGTTTTGCGATCCAGGAATATATTAAATGGTAAACGAGTAAGGTTGTATGAGAACTGACCACCTTAACAATCTTGCATTACCATGTTTTGCTTGGGCGAGAAAAACCAGGGGCTGGTGATCACTGCGGAAAACAAAATGCCTACCATGCAGGTATATTTGGAACTTCTTGATTGCCCAAACTAACGCACACATTCTTTTTCAACAGTGGACTCGTTTTTCTCCGCTTTATTCAATTTGCGGCTGGCATAAGCAACGGGGTTCAATTCTCCGGATGGTAATTGTGATCTTTGTAATAATGTTGCTCCCAAACCCACATTACTAGCATCCGTTCTCACCACGAATTCCTGACTCAAATCTGGTAGTCTCAATATAGGTCTACTGGTGAGTTTATGCTTTAGCTCTGTATATGCCTGCTCACATTCTGCCGTCCACTCTATTTTGTCTGGCTTGCCTTTCTTAGTTAAGTCCGTCAGAGGAGCACACACAGTGTTACAATTTTTGATATATTTATGATAAAACCCACATAGTGAGACAAAGGATCTCACATCTTTCTTGGTTTGTGGTCTTGGTGCTCTCTGCAATTTTTCCAAAATCTTAGGATCAGGGGTCATATTACCCTGATATACTGTGTGTCCCAAGAATTCTAATTCTTTGTAGGCAATACAACATTGTGTAGGCCTAGCAGTTAAATTTGCCTCTCTGAGTCTGTCAAATAACATATCTAGAGATGCTAGATGTTCTTCAAATGTTTCAGTGGCGATGAGGATGTCATCCATGAAATTGGTAATAGCTGAATTTTTCAGGGGATCCAATAATTTTCTCATCATTCTGGAAAACACACTCGGAGCATTCTTCAATCCAAAAGGCAACATATTAAATTCATAGTGCCCTTCCGAGGTACTAAAAGCCAGAAATGGTCTGATCTCATGCTTCACTGGAATCTGGTAACATCCCTTACTGAGATCCACCTTAGATAAATATGTTGCCTTATTCAACCTGGCAAACAGTTGATTTGTATCTGGTAATGGATCCACCTGAGACTCTTTGACAACATTCAGTTTCCTATAATCTATGCAAAGTCTATGTTTCCCAGAGGGTTTCCTCAGCAAAACCACACTGGAGCTATAAGGAGATTCACTGTGGGAGATAATACCTTCTTGCAATAAGTATTCTACCAACGGGCTGATCACCCGTTTGCCAGTCACTTCGATTACGGAAACAACAGCAGATGGATTGATTTGCCGTTGCCCTAAAGACGCCATTAGGCGTGATGGGAAACAATGGCAAAGAAAACCTATCTGCTGTTGCCCTAAGACGCCACTAGGCGTAATGGCCACTGACTGCTTTGACGGTCGGTGGCTAAGGATGGAAGAAGAAGAGAAGAAGAATAAGTATTCTATCTCTCCCTTTAAAGCTTGTTCTTTTGCGAAAGGAATTGAATAGGCCCTCATACAGATTGGTGTTGGGTCTAGTAATTTCATATCATACTCCAACAAGTTGGTGTGCCCCGGTTTGTCCGTTAACACGTCTGTATGATTCTCCAGAACCTTCTGAATCTGCTCCCTCTGCCCTTTTGTCAAGTGATTACTGATTTTTACCTGCGCAGGAGTTTCCCAGGGTCTCAAGGGATATTCATATGAGGTGAGAGGTTCATTTTTCATTTCAGTGGCTATGGCCAGGGTCATTAAATGTGCACCTTCCAAAACTTTTCTATCATGATATTTCTTGAGTAGGTTCACATGATAGACCTTTTCTTTTCTCTTTTTGTCTATCTTGTAGTTAGTTCTAGATAACTTTTCTAGAACTGTGTATGGGCCCTGCCATCCTATCTGAAGTTTATTGCTGCTGTCGGATAATAGAAGAAGCACCTTCTCCCCCACAGCTAGCTCTCTATCCTTCACCTTCCTATTATAGTACTCAGCATGTTTCCTTCTGGCTTTTCTCAGATTATCGTTTGCTAACTTCCAGCCAGTTTTTAACTGAGAGGTCAACTCGTTCACATACTGGTATGATGAGGTTACAGTCTCTTCTGCTTTCTCATCTGTCCATGTCCTCATTAAGGCTTCTAATGGACCTTTGATGGGCCGACCAAATAACAATGTTGCCGGTGCCATTCCTGTTGAACTGTATGGGACTTCCCGATAAGCAAATAATACAGCGGGTAAGTAGAGATCCCATGTATCAGGTTTTTCGTGTGCCATCTTTCGCAGGATAGAAATAAGAGTTCCATTGAATCTTTCTACCTGCCCGTTCCCTTGGGCGTGATAGGGACTACAGTGAAAGTGCCTGGCTTGGAAGATCCTGAATACTTCCTCCGTTAGTCTCTCCTTGAACTGAGAGCCATTGTCAGTCAAGATTTGGTGGGGAAATCCTAACCTCGTGAATATTGTAAGTAGCGCCTCTGCCACATGTTTTGAATCTATTGATGACATGGCTACTGCCTCTCCCCACATAGAGCAAGTGTCCACCAGAGTAAGAATATAACTGTTTCTCCTCTTGGTTCGTGTGAGAGGTCCAACAATATTCACTGCAACTCTCTCAAATGGAGTTCCCATGATTGGAATTTCTCCAAGAGTTGCAGGTGCAGTCCAATGCTTTGGAGCTACACTTTGATATTCTGGGCAGAATTTGGCATATCTTTTTATATCTTAAGTAATTCCTGGCCAGAAATAGTGACACGCTATTCGTTGTTCTGTGGCGCTAATTCCCATATGTCCACTAAAGGGTACAGCATGTCCTAACTCCATCACCTTTTCCCTATATGAAGAGGGTAGAACCAGTTGTCCATGGCCATTGGATCCTGTTCCAGCTTTTCTATAAAGCAATCCGTGCTTCATATAAAATTCTCCTTTATTTTGAGGGGTATGGCTTTTTGGTAGTGTTCTTAAACAAGGCTTTAATGAGCTATCATCAGCCTGTGCCTTCCTCATCTCCTCTGGATGGATATTTATTGGGTTGTCTTCCTCGTTTCTAGACTGTGACCTGGTCTGTACTGCTGCCATAATCACTGGTCTTTTGGGGCTTCCTAAAAACACATATCTACACCCCAATATAAGAGGGTAGATTGGTTCATTTATCACTGCTGCTCTAATCACTTCTTCCACATATCGAGTTTTGACATTAATTCTTGCTATGGGCAGTGTCATGGTTGCTACATCCTTAGTTGCTCCCTGTATCTCTACTGTTTCTGTGGTATATTGATCTGGGTGCACCAGGGTAGAACTCACTTACTTACTTAGTCGTTCCCCTTCTACCGTGAGGTGTAGAGGTTTTGAAGAGAGAGCGCCAGACCATTCTATCAGCTGTCTTCTTCCTGGCCTGGTTCCATTCTAGTCCTCGGTCCTTCAAAGATTGTCTAATGTTGTCCTCCCAGCGGACTCTGGGTCATCCTGGGGGGGTCTGGATCCCTGGCTCTTTGTTTCCCATGCTTGTCGTGGTAGCCGATCTTCTCCCATTCTGCAGACATGGACAAACCATCTTAGCTGGGACTGTTCTATTTGGGTCTGCAGCGGATAAGATTTTAGGCCTTGCAAAATTAATAAAAATATTTTTTTATATCATATTAATACCTAACCAAGTTCTAATATTATTATTATTATCAAGTTATAAATTAATAAATACAAGACAATTAAAGAAATAAAATTTTACAAGACAGTAACACATCACAATTGACAAATGCAAACATAAAATGATTATACGAACGAAATAAGAATCGGAAGTACTCCAGTAAAGTCAAGGTTGAACCAAATGTAGGTTAAAACACGCACACTGAAACCGATGACGTCACAGGACTCTATAACGGACACATATATTATATATTATGAACTAAACGATAGAAAGATGGAGAAAAGACGTAATAGCTACAAACGAATTACAGAAATGAATAAAAATGAAACTTAGTACAGGAAAATTACACCAGAAATTACAATCACTGTGCACCTAACCTCCAATATTGAATTTTTGCAATTACAAGCAGAACTAGTCCAAGTTATATTTTAGGGGGTCTCTTGTATCAAAAATTGCAAATATTCAATAACCCTAAGATACGATCAAAACTGTTGATGTTTGCCGAAGCAACGTACATCAGTTTTGATTCCCGCCAACCATAACCCGCTTAAACATTTATAAACATACAAAAATTATATAAATACATGTAACATGCATGAATAAGATTTGCCTACGAAATGTAAATGGACCACAATCTGCTTCACCAAAACACAACGGTTACTTAGCTTTTTGGAATAAAACAGTTTTCCCCCGAACAATGCTAGCATGCATCGACGGTAAAGATTGATGTTAGTTGTATAGTTGCAAGTACTGGTACGGTTTTAGATCCATTGTTGATCTTGAAATGACTTTCGAAATTGTCTGCAACGGTCTTGGATATTAGACGTTCCTCTTGCACACAGACTGATGACGTTGCTGCTCTTGCGTTGTTATGCGTATCGCGTCACAAAGTGCAAGTCACGTGAGGAGTTTATGATCGTAACCACATTCTTGATAATTCGACCGATACATTGTCATTTTGAATAAAACTTGCTCTCGTCATTGTAGGACTTGGAAATTTTTTTTTCCCGTCAATTTGTTGTTTCTTTCTTTCCTTGCGTTTGTCGCTAATTTGCTGTTTCGTTCTCCGCACTACTGGCCGTCACGTTGTTAACTCGGTCCCTATATCGGGCGCCACGTTTGTTATGGGTCGGTTTGTTATGAGGTGGTTTTAGGCTTGGGTCCCTTTTATTGTTACCGACGTTGTTGCCGGTGGGTTATGTTTGATTCACTTTATTGCCGGTATACACTTCTCTGTTGTTTCCACCATATTGTATTGGAAGTTGATTTCAATATTATTGTGTCCATATTATATTTGTGCTCTTTTATTATATCTAGCTCTCTAGGTCTAGAGCGTATTTGTGCCTTGTTGGTAAACGCGGATGATGGGGCAAACTTGTATAATCTTCAATATCAATCAACTGGATAAGTCCGTGGTTTTAGAGTCCAACGAACACATTTTTATTACGGCAAGACAATCCATTAACAATAGTTCATCATCATAATGCAAATACATAATAAATCGTCACTTGAGTTTACCTACTTAAGTCGTCATAATGTCAGGTTATTTACACGTGATTCCGTGGATAGGTAATCCGGTAATGAATAACTTGACTGATGCGATTAAAGTGACTTTGGATACTTATTCATAAATATTGCTCCCTGTCCATTATATCCAATTCCTAAACGTACTCCATTTCCTTAATGAGACGTATAATCGTATCCATATAAAATATAGGCTGACCCTCGCGCCTTATCATAAATAAAATCCTTTACAAAAATATCATTAACACGGGAGACTTCAAACTTGCGTCCGTCTGGGACCAAGGTTAACAGAATAAGGGTACTATTACAATGATGTCACGTGCTAGCTTATCAACGCTACACGTCATCCTAAAACTAAGCAACTTATGCTCTTCGCTTTCAACACCGTGAAGCGCGCAAATATATTATACATTAATTACATTAAAAAACCCAAAATGTGCAACTTTTACCCGAGCTCACTACAATAGTGGCTAATATCATCAATCCTATCGTAACACTAGATGCTTCGAAATCACTTAGGTATGGAAATTAGAGTTAATTCCTCTGACGGCGGATGTTCTGCACAATCACTGGCCTGGGAAAACTTTTGTTTAATTCCTCTATGACTTGTGATCAATTTCCTAAGTTTCCAGTCTTGTATTAAAAATGCAGGTTTACTTGTAAATTCTTAAGTTGCACAATACTCGATCTGTTACTTATAGTTGTGGAATCTCTATGTCCAGTGTCTTATTTTTCTTTCTGGCTTTTAGGAGTCGCTAGTCTGAGTTGTGCGCTGCAGTCTCTCTGTGTGATCCGTGTCTGTGTTTTCATCACACTATATTCTCAGTTCTTAGTGCAAATCACAGATTGCACTTCCGACTAGTGTGCCAATAAAATAGATTGTATATTTCAGCTCCTCAAAATGAACCAATCCAATGGAATCTCGTTCAGCACTACGTGGGTAGGGGCGCTTTCAAATTCGAAAAATACCCTCACGTGTTTCAAAATATTAAATTTAATATCCACGCGTGACCTCTTCATATCGTTGCGTCAGACTTCCGCTGGCATTTATCTATCACAAACAACATCCGTGAACGCATTTGATGTCCAGATGCTACCTATCGCCAATATTGTCTCTCCAGACAGATTATCGTGATAATCACACACAGGGATGGTCCCGTGAAACGATAAACGCATCTACCACCTGTACAATCTGCCTACCTCAAACGGCTATCTCAGACAGACAATATTGGCTTCTATAGATGTTGATCGGGAGAGACCGTCGTTTCATGATAAGCATCTCGCTCGCTGACCGGTGATAATGACTGGGCATTGTTAAGATAATACCCCAGTCCACTGGCAGAACATAAATAAGTCTGAGAAGTGGTAAACAAGATAAAGACAGTCCCATAGCAAATACTTCCGTAGAGGAGTGGAGTTTTTGAGACTTTCCCCTACTAGATCCAGCAGAAAGAGTAAAATTATGAATGAAAGGCCATACAAATTTCCAAATAATAATGACAGGGGAGAGAAAAATAAGAAAATGTCACTAGCACTGGAATGTAATGCAATTCTGCCAGAGTGGACTTCAGATCGCACAACCGTATCGTCACATAGAGGAAACTAAGAGCCAGGGATTCAGACCTCCAGGACGACCCAGAGTTCACTGGGTAGACAACATTAGACAATTTATGAAAGACCGAGGACTAGATTAGAACTAGGCCAGGAGAAAGACATCCGATAGGATAGTATGGTACTCTCTCTGGCAAATCTCTACTCCATGGGTCACAAGATGGATTTGAGGCGTCCTCTTTCCAATCTTTCACTACGGCAGTAATCAGTTATATTTTTGTACTGATTTTATTGCGATTTTTTCCGAGCAGTACCCTTTTCTTTCTCTCTCTACTGTAGTAGATATTCTGTATTTTCTTTCTTATTTTCTTTCTTACACTCCCATCAGGGATAGTCATTACGTTTGGTTGATACCCGTCACTTTCACTAACACATTTGCAAGGAGCGGCCGAGATAACATTACATTCGCAAGGGCGCGGCACAGCTTTGCTAATATTAGCACAAGGTAATCAGTGCTCGCGGCGGAAAGGATGACATAATCGCTTCTGGTCCGACTTGTTATGACCATCATTACTTTCTAGTAAAGTAATACGTAGTTACATCTGTAACAAGTAGTCGTATGTTTACAAATGTGTTCGGGAGTTTGTACACAACGCGGAATATTTTGAAATTACCCCGCATGTTTGAATTTGATCGGAGCTTTTGCTTAACCCCAAACAAACAGATGCGGGGGCAGACAGGGAATATAACTTGGCGTTTGTCAAGTCTAACCTCACTGTGAGACTCACGCTTCCCAAATACACCAGAATTGCCAGTAATTAGAATCAGATTTCCATCTATCAGACCGGACACCTTTTATTTGAAAATTCTGGACGGACTTACTTAGCCCAGGAAATCTCTTTCATATTAAATAAGGAAAACTGGAATATCTGAGGAAACTGGAACACACGGAGTCAGAGAGGGACTTAAACTTATTAAATTAAAGACCCCAAGAATACGTGTAAACAGGCATCGGCTAGTGCTGTAACTTCATTCATCTGAGCAAAAAGTATGTGAGCCAGGATTGGCGTAAGTTGTCATTTTACAATATATTTTTCATTTCTAACATGTGAACTAATATGCATCTTATTACCATGTGAATATGAATGTGTGAAAATCGCTAGTGGATGGCCAAGTTATTTGAGGCTGGCCACCTCAGCATATAGATTGATGATTCATGAACCACCACTTCATGGGCTGGTGACTGCTTTATTGCTAGTCTCTTAAAGGGAACTAAAAGCAAAAAATAATCCCAAGTTCATATGGAGCAGGGAGGAAAAGATGAAAGAAATAATGTACATTCTAATTATAATACTTACATTTTCAAAGCAGTGTAAATGTCCATATAAACATATTCACTTTAAAATTAATGTAAGTTTTCAAGCTTTAAACCAGTGTAAATATCGATGTTAACATTTAAAGTTAATGGAAGTTTCAAACTTTTCAATCAGTGTAAACTTAAATGAAAACAGATTCAATTTATATTGTGAACACTTTTCAAATCCGTGGAAATGTAAATGTAAACATATTCTATCTGTACTATTAACCTTTTCATTTAAATATAAAGTAACTATGAAAGCTATTCAATTTAAATGTAAAGAAAGTTTTATCCCGAGGGATTAAATTTAATTCTCATCGAGGGTAAATTCTGAGTTAAATGGGATGGTGGTATGGGAAGATAAGAACCCATAACTATGGGTTGGAAAACGCAATACCTTACTCAAGAGAGCGTTTCGTTTCTATTCTTTTACCATAGTTATTGGTGGTGGTTCCAGCTGACGGGTAGCATCTCTGGAACAATAAAGGAACAGTGGCCTACGCTTTAAGACGAAGGACCAACTTTGCCGTTACTCCTTGACGTTCTGGGAACGAGCGTAAACAGCGAGACAGTCTACCAAGAACCAACCCAGCAAGAGAAGAAACTACCATTGGCAGCTAAGTGCAAAATATCCGCTGCCAAAAGTGACCTCCTTTATTCAGTTAAATCCCATCACAACAGTGATGAAAGTCTTTTCCTATAATATTATTCAATTCTTTAAACTTGTTAAAACCTAAAGTGATTATTAAATTGTATTATTTGTAATTATACACATTTAACGTCGATTTAATCATTTTACAGTTACTGCATGTTTGTCTCAGTCAATTTACTACACACACTCTAAACAGAGCTATACCAGAATACTAAGAATTCCACCGAGTAAATCAGGGGTGGAGGCTTGAACGAGCTGAAATTAATAAGTGCTTAATCCTTCACAAAAGCGTCGGCAGAATTACAGAGTTAACATACTCAGCTAAAGCAGTATTGTTCTCGCTTATTCGGAATATCTTGTGAATACTCCCATGTGATAGAAGCGTTTTTACCTTCTATCTACATCTCTGCCAAGAGATTTAAGTGAATTAAGTGCATTACAGTGTTTAGTGTTTTTGAATGTTCTCTTTTATCTGTCTCTTGGAGGATTGTCTTTCCTGTATGTCTCATGTTGCAACTATAATGGTTTCCTTGTCTTACCTTATAAATCTTCCCTTAAAGAATATTTCTATTTGAAGGATTATATTTCATGCTTATCTCAATAAATTTCCGAATACTGGGCCATTCTCTCCTAAAATTATTATCTCCATAAAAATGTCTGCATCTAACACTTAATATCGAAAAAAATGTGTCTTCTGTCATGAACATTTGAAATAATTAACCAGTATTGCAAAAACCACGGACTCCAGAAAGAAACGAAATAATTTATCACAAGGACTAAAGTCACCATATACTGTACCTGTAATTAAATTACTGGTGGGACCAGAAGACGCAGCAATACAGACCGCAGTCAGCGACTCATAGCTTGACTGCCTGCGTCAGGACCAGCGAACCAGAGCTGGTCAAGACCGTGCTCCACCTCCACGTGGTGGTCCTGGAAACAGTCTGCAGCAGTGCAGTCTGGCTGAGCGAACATGGATCGAAAAGGGAAGGCAAACCCGGTCCCAAAACATGCCGTGCAGAAGTCGGATGTGTCGACCGAAAGGTGCAGATATCACAGCTTAGGCGTAAACAGACACAACGCAACCACCGTCCTTTTCAGGACGAACGAGGAAGAAGAAGAAGAAATTACTGGTTACCATACCATCATCGCCTCCTTTTTTCCACTCCTTATGAAACGTAGAGCCACCACTACATATAGCACCCTTGAGGAAGCCTACATCAACACGCTAACTCTTACAGCGGTGGTTTCTGTGGCAATTTGTTTGACATGGTGAAGCTGCCAACACAAAGCTCAAACTTGTATTAGTCGTCTACGACGGAATGTCTAAGGGAGCCGTTGCTCTATTCTTCCTTGTCTTCCCTGGGGACTGCCGGGAACTACCTGGGGCAAAGTACAACAATCCCCCGGTCTTACGCTGTTCTACCCGGGGCAAAGTACAACAATCCCCCGGTCTTACGCTGTTCTACCCGGGGCAAAGTACAACAATCCCCCGGTCTTACGCTGTCCAACCCGGGGCAAAGTACAACAATCCCCCGGTCTTACGCTGTTTTTTTTTCTTCAATATTTCGTTGTTTCTATTTTTAGTGTCATACTTCTGTTATAAGCTTTAACAAATGTATCTTACGCTGAACGCTAAATTCTATGGGAGGCAGGAATATAACTTTCACATGCTCAGCAAGTTCATTCAAGGTGATGGGATGGCAAGGAAGAGTTGTCATTTCTACGATAACGAAGCATGACGCCAAAATGGATACAGTTCTATGTTAACCCGTAACATACAACAACATCTTAATTGATACAAGGTGCTTCTTGAAGAGAAAAAAGAGGGTGGCAAAGCAAACTCGATTCTTTTCGTTTTCTTTCTCAATCTCCTGAATATCTTCTGCCCCCATTGACCAAACAGCTAAACCTTCTACATCTGGAGCCAGAAAAACGTTGTTAACACTTACAATACCTTCTGCTTACCAGTCGTCTGATGATGAAGACAACTATGTCGTGAAAACTGTTGTCACAAAGGACTGAGTAGCAGTGATTAAAGTCCTTTAAAGGACAGCACATTCAAAATATTTCTACTGCGTTCACTTTGTCTGATAATTACATGTACTTATTTATCTAATTTTGTTACAGCTTTCTGAGCCTCGGGACCGAATTAATTTGATTTCTAACAATTCTTAAGGGTAATCAATTTTCATTTAGTGTTTTTTTTTTCTCGCTTAGCGCTCGAGTTTTCAAGAACGAATTAACACCTCTAAACGAGTGATTGCTGTACTGCATAATAAGCAAATTGTCTTAATCCATTTAATATAAAATATTTGGTTTGCTGAAGGAATTAATGATTTACAGCTAGAGGCATGAACACCTCTACCTTACGAATTAGTGAGGATCGGTTGATGAACTCATTCTTAAATTTACCTGTCGAGTATAAACATCTGGTGATAGGTAGATACCTAATGCGCGCATTGAAGTTTTTTCTTTCAACTCCCGAAAAAGCCTAGACTTTCAATAAACGTATACTAAGTCTTCCTGTCCCGTGCTATCAGCTCAAGGTCTTTCCAGGTCTTCTTGATTCCATTCATGCCTGTCTCTGCTAAGTTCATTGGGGCAGTGTCAGGACAGAGGGCACGAGCAAATATAGATGGAGGAGCGGGCACTATTTAACAATGTTCATGATCCGCTATAGTAAAAAACAATACTGACAAAAATACATAATAAATATTTACACCAAACGCTATCTTGAAATATAATTTAACACAAGACAGAATAACGTTCCAATATAAATAAAGGGCATTTGGTTATGGTTGAAAGGATTGTGCTTTAAAGAGTGAGCCAAACATGTTTTTTTTAAACTAAAAGTAACTTAAAAAAAAATAGCATACTGTGAAGAACAGAACGGGTGAAAGGGGAGCAAATCTGAGTGTTAATATTCAAGTTAGATTTAGAGTTGGGGGCACTTGTTTGCTTGTAGCTATTGAATTGTTTTGAAAATATCTCGTGGTAGTTTCGAGAGACAGATTACAGATAGCGTGGAAAAACGCTGATCATCTCAAAGTGTGAGATATATTTATTCTGTAATGTTTTGAGCGGAGTGAGAATAGCTCGCGGCTAGCCCGCAGATGATTGATTGACTGAGTTGTGTTGACCGTGAGGAAGTCTCGTGACTGCTTTTGAGTGGTACGAGTGTGTTATCTAGTGAGAGGGTTCTAAGCGTCGGACCGGGAGGTCAAAGCTGTGTTTTTGGGAAGTGTTGTAATGCCTGCGCAGAGCTGAAGTTAAAATGTCGACGGATTTTTCGCTGTGGGTACAGCGTAGTATAAAACTGCAGTTTGAATTATTGTGGAAATGTTTATTACTGCAGTGTGTAGTCTTTAAAGGCCATTATTTCCTGTGTGAGGAGTATTGAGTTTAATCAGAGTACTTTAGGCCTTGAACCATGATAGCTGCTGAGTGCAGGATTCTTTATAGTGCTGAGTTTAATAAGAGTACCTTAGGCCTTGAATCATGATAGCTGCTGAGTGCAGGATTCTTTATAGTGCTGAGTTTAATAAGAGTACTTTAGGCCATGAATCATGATAACTGCTGAGTGCAGGATTCTGTATAGTGCTGAGTGTTTAATAAGAGTACTTTAGGCCATGAATCATGATAACTGCTGAGTGCAGGATTCTTTATAGTGCTGAGTTTAATAAGAGTACTTTAGGCCATGAATCATGATAGCTGCTGAGTGCAGGATTCTTTATAATGCTGAGTTTAATAAGAGTACTGTAGGCCATGAATCATGATAACTGCTGAGTGCAGGATTCTTTATAGTGTTGAGTTTAATAAGAGTACTTTAGGCCATGAATCATGATAACTGCTGAGTGCAGGATTCTGTATAGTGCTGAGTTTAATAAGAGTACTTTAGGCCATGAATCATGATAGCTGCTGAGTGCAGGATTCTTTATAGTGCTGAGTTTAATAAGAGTACTTTAGGCCATGAATCATGATAGCTGCTGAGTGCAGGATTCTTTATAGTGCTGAGTTTAATAAGAGTACTTTAGGCCATGAATCATGATAGCTGCTGAGTGCAGGATTCTTTATAGTGCTGAGTTTAATAAGAGTACTTTAGGCCTTGAATCATGATAGTTGCTGAGTGCAGGATTCTTTATAGCGCTGAGTTTAATATGAGTACTCTAGGCCATGTATTATGATATCATTGTAACTGCCGAGTGTGCAGTCTTCATGGTGTTAAGTTATATCTCGTGTTTTGCTGTGAACTGTATTTCATATCAATGTGCTGTGACGTAATAAACCATATGAAATGTCACCAGTCGTTTACAACCCTTCATGACTCGTGTGTATGCACCTGTGGCGTGAACGACTGGACCAACACACGCACTCAATATTCTAGACGTGACAGTAGTAACACATATTTATTACTAGCCTATGTGGCGATGATGTAGACTTGAACACACATACCTTTGAAACATAACCCTATTCTTATAAGTGGTGGTTTTCAGTTAATTGGATCTGATACCCGATACATTTGCGTGATTTGAGATTTCTATGTTTTGCCTGGGTGGCGTTTGTGTTTAATAGACAGCCACACATTGAGACTTTATCTGTGGCTGGCAACATTCGACATTTGTCTGTAATAGACAGAACTCCTCAACCTACTTTAACAACATAGTATCAATGTTTAGCCTGGGTGGCGTTGTTGAATACACCTCCTACACACCTCATTATACCAGCAGAGAAAAATGGTGTAGCAGTTGATGGTGCAGTTGGATACTAATAACCATATCATATTGGATCATACTGTTTGGTGTCAGTTGCTGTGTGGCGTACATTCGCATTATATGAGAGTTGCAAGAGTTGCAGTGTTCCAGATCATGTCGTGATACACAGTGTTGTCTGTGTTCAAGTACATGTGCAGTAGTTCCAGCCTTTTACTCATGTACCACAAGTCAATAGTGGCAGTATTTCCAGTCATTCTAAAGTGTGCCACAAAACAAGGGTGGCAGTGTTATCTGTTCCAGTCCTAGAATACCAGTTCAAGTAAACGTCGGGCAGTATAGATGAGCGGTGTACCTTCTTTCAACGAGATTGATAGACCGTGTTCCTTTGCGGTTGCAGAGCGGTCAGGTGCATGATCTGCCGTGTTCCAGTTCCTGTTTTCCTGTGCAGTGTGTAAGCACGTGGCGAACTGAATCAAGGGACCTGAGGCGAAAAGTGTCAAGTTCCAATGCTTTCTGCAGTGGATGATTTTACCTTTGGACTTTGTGATACCCAGTGTGTTGGCGGAAAGAAAGGGGATGGTTTTCATTCAAGATAAGTGGTTATTTTTGTTGTGTGAACTGTGTCACTTTCATCTATGTCAACGAGCCTTCCTGTGCTTTGCATCTCCTATACTGTTGAAATCGGTTGTTTTTGTTGTCTAATTCTATATAGACATATTATTAGGATTTAGTGCACAAGTATTGATGGTTGTATGATATAGGATGACTTCCCTCATATGACGTTATAAAGGTTCTTTGAAAAGGAATTGATGATACAAAGTTTATGAATAATTACAATTTTTGGTATAGATACTTGACTGTGTGAAATGGAAGGGTAATTGTCAGAACTTCGTGGGACATAAACTTGGGATATTAATAATTATACTGGTGTACATGTGCGGTTGACTGGGTGATTGTAATCACCATGGATGATGAGTTGAATCCAGGCGATATGAAGCCTATATTGCAAGATATATATGAGGGAGGTAGACGTTGTGAAAGATTGCGAGGCCCACGATTGGAGGGATTTGTGATGGACCGTTTTTTGGTTGAAGTGGCATGGGCCCTAAGGTTTTTTGCTGAGGATACTTTTTATTCCGTTCCTCACTTAATGATGGCTAGGCATTTGGCAGATTTGGTGCATTACCTTCGGGTATTTTTGCACAAGCATACTGATTCTAAACATGATTTTATGACGGAGGTGATACACGATATAATTCACAACGACATTCCTAACAATCAGAAACAGGAGTTACAAGATAAGGGGTTAAAAGACATAATTTATAATGACATTCTTCATGACCAGAAGAAACAGTTAGAAGAGCAGGAGCGTATGAAAGTCATCAAACAAAATGCTCTACAAGAAAGAGCCAATTTTCTACAGGATATTGCCGAAAAGAAGGAATTAAGAGAAACAGTGTCGAGACTAACAAATGATCTAGATAAGTCAAACACGGAACTTACTAAAGTGCAAGCGGCGTTAGATGCTGCATTGGGCAAAATCAAAGATTTGGAAATTCAAGTGCATTATAGAGATGGTGAAGTAAGTGATCTCAAGCAACAACTTCAGGAAAACAAAGAGAGGTGTAGTAAATTAGAAGCTGAGACAACTGACGGTGATAGGTCTTATACAAACACACTTCTTGATTTGTTGAATAAAGTAAATTCTGGTATTGAAGAAGAGAATTATACTGTATTTCCGAATGAAGTTGAAGTACTAATGAATGATGAGGATAGTGAGAATGAAGAAAAAGATGAGAAAGACAAATTAGAAGAGTTAACGACTGAGAAAGAGAAGATGATTAAGATTGAGAGATTGTTAACAGAGGAGAGAAGTAAAGTGTTGACATTTGACATATTAAATAGGAAATTAAGTGAAGAAATTTCACAAAAAAATGTTGAAATTGCGGAAAGTACAAAAAGAGTAGAGGGTCTACTCGATGTTATTTTGAACAATGGAATATGGTCTTCTGTAAATGTGGACAATGCTAGACAGAAAGTTGTTTACCAACAGGTTAAAAAAGCAAAGATCCAGCCCTATACAATCTTTGCTGATAGAAAAGTTAAATGTGATGGACAAAAATCTTTTCGGGGAAAATATAACTTTTCAATATCTTTTGAGTCTTCTTCCAATAGCAACGAATCTTGGCGGCAGTGTAATAGAGAGAATGACAATGTAACAGTCAGTCCTGAAAAAAGCCTAAGGATTAAACGAGTAACTAATTTTGGAAGTTCTCATAAGATGATAACAAGGGATAAAGTTATAAGTACTGGTTCCATGGATGAAAACCATTATATGCGTAAGGATAAAGATACTTTTAGATCTGCAGGTGATACTGCAAATAAGCATATTGTCAAAGAAAAGAATGGAAAGAGTTTTGGTAGGAGAGATCATCCTAAGGTTAGAAAGTACCAGGGGAATTCATATGATAATAATTTTCCTCCTCAGAGAGATAAGAGACAAGTTAATGTATCTCAACATTTTAATTCTGAGAATTTTGAAAATAATGGTACAGACAAATACAAGAAAGGTTTTCAATCGTGCAATAATTTTTCTGACAGATTTTTTGTGCGGAGTAGAAACGTTAATCATAACAAGTCTGACTGGGATTATAGACATAATAATAGCCTCAAACAAAGAGGAAATGATGGCAGTTATGCTAATTTTGCTCGACATGAGCCTAGAATCATTGTTATTAAACAAAGTGGCAATGATAATGATGTCACAAATACTACTGCTTGTTATGCTTCTGATTTTGAAAGAGCATCACGTTGTTGTGAACATAAAGGAAGAGTCGATGACATCGTGAAATGACCAGATTTCTACACGGACCACATTGCGGGGTAATTGTTTATTTGACCTCTCCGTTGTTCTCAGTAAATTTTACCATTCATTAAAATGGAAATTTTCATTTGTATTTTTTGAAAAGAGGAGACTTCTCGATAAGGTTCAACGCTCCTGTTTACGGTAGCGGCAAGGATATGGGTCAACATTGTGCCCGAGTATCTGTTCAAGCGGAACATATCAGCGTGCTAACTATGCATTCGACGTGTTACCCCTATTTTTTGTGAGATGTCGGCAAGACCTATGGAGATTTTTTTAGGTGTTTGGTTTTTGTTTGTTTATTAGGACAGTAGATGTTAATGTATTCTATTGTATAGATCATTATAGGTTGTTATATTATGATTATCATTTTATGCATCATTTGATGTCTATTGTTTTTCTTGATATGTATGACTGTTTTAATTATGCATTAGTTCATTTCGATGCTATTTTTATACTATTGTGTTTTGGATAATATGTAGTGTGTTAGATGGTAGTGACGTGTTGTTTACTATTGATGAATGCAATGAGCAGATTTATATTTAACCTTACTGGTTACAAACCTATGCCTATTTACACCTTATAATCATTGACTTTTATACTCTGGTGTAGAACTTGCAGTTTTTTTTTGGTTTTGTTTTACAGATGTGTTGGTTAGAATAGTTTTGTACATGATGAGTTTGCTAGCGCTATGCACAACTTATTAGTTGTAATGTTACAATAGTTACTTTTAATATATCAGGTGGAGATAGATATAAATTTATAACTAAATAACACTATAGCTAAGCTGAACGTAATTGTCAGCCGGAAATATTTAAAAGTTTAAATTGAACTGTATAGAGAAAATTAACAGCGTTTGCTGATATTGTTATTTGATTGAGAAATCTAGAGATCTGATTTAAGCACTTGCTTAACATACATTACGTTGTTTTTATATATTTGCAAACTTGTATGTTGGTAATAGTGTGTTTTCCTATGTGTTTCTCTGTGATGTAATTTTTTGGAAAATTTTTTTTTTCCCAGACATTGTAATTTTTTGGTTTTGTGTGTGCCTAGCGCTTGACTATGCGCTATGTTTGATATGTAGAGTAATGTTAGTTCTTTAAAGAAAGTTTTTTTGTTTTTTGGATGTTATGTTGTACTAGCGCTTGATTGTGCGTTGTTCGAACTTAGTTATAGCAATGCTATTACTTGTTTGTGTGGTGTCGATAATTTATTGTTAGTTATGTATAACTTTTATAACTTGGTTAAATTACTGATTATGTTTTGTTTAGTTATAAACTATTTTGTAGTGTTAGTATAGGAATACTTTATTATTTTGTTTTGTGCTTTTCGATCATGTTTGTATGTATTTTGAAATACGTTGTTGATCTAAATAGTTATTAGTATATATTTTTACCAATGTTCTCTATATTCATACCTTTTGCTTTATATCTGTCTTTGTTGATTATTCTTCATTCCATTCCTTCTTTTCTATTGTCTTTTCAGTATGGTTTCATATTTTGTTTACATTCCGTGCGTTGTTTGCGTTTCGCATCCTTCTTATATACTTCTTCTTTCGCTTCTTATACTTTCATTCTATGTATTGTTACTTTAATGGTATAACTTAATATAGTGTAGCTACTTGTGATATTTGTAATTATTTCACATATAAGAAATTGTTTGAATGTAATATTATTGTTTTTTCCTCATATTCTGATTTCCTACTTACCTTTATTACGGATCATTTTTCGTTTGCTTGATCTTGTCTTTTCTTTTACTATCGGTTGTTTCCTATTTAATTGTTCTGTATTCACTTAACTCGGTTTTGTAATGCATTATTTTTTGGTATGCTTAATTGATTACATTGGATACTTCATTTTTACATTTCACTTAATGCTTATATTTTGTAGATGTCTTATTTTAATTTAACTTAAGGTAATTCTTATATGCATATGTTAGAGATTCATTGTCCTCTTAATCTTTTTGGTTTTGGGGAATGTATTTGTCAAAAAATTGAGAGAATCAATTTTTTTCTCTGGGGGTGAGGTAAGATGTTAAGAACAGAACGGGTGAAAGGGGAGCAAATCTGAGTGTTAATATTCAAGTTAGATTTAGAGTTGGGGGCACTTGTTTGCTTGTAGCTATTGAATTGTTTTGAAAATATCTCGTGGTAGTTTCGAGAGACAGATTACAGATAGGGTGGAAGAACGCTGATCATCTCAAAGTGTGAGATATATTTATTCTGTAATGTTTTGAGCGGAGTGAGAATAGCTCGCGGCTAGCCCGCAGATGATTGATTGACTGAGTTGTGTTGACCGTGAGGAAGTCTCGTGACTGCTTTTGAGTGGTACGAGTGTGTTATCTAGTGAGAGGGTTCTAAGCGTCGGACCGGGAGGTCAAAGCTGTGTTTTTGGGAAGTGTTGTAATGCCTGCGCAGAGCTGAAGTTAAAATGTCGACGGATTTTTCGCTGTGGGTACAGCGTAGTATAAAACTGCAGTTTGAATTATTGTGGAAATGTTTACAACTGCAGTGTGTAGTCTTTAAAGGCCATTATTTCCTGTGTGAGGAGTATTGAGTTTAATCAGAGTACTTTAGGCCTTGAATCATGATAGCTGCTGAGTGCAGGATTCTTTATAGTGCTGAGTTCATAAGAGTACTTTAGGCCTTGAATCATGATAGCTGCTGAGTGCAGGATTCTTTATAGTGCCTTTATGAATCATGATAACTGCTGAGTGCAGGATTCTTTATAGTGCTGAGTTTAATAAGAGTACTTTAGGCCATGAATCATGATAACTGCTGAGTGCAGGATTCTGTATAGTGCTGAGTTTAATAAGAGTACTTTAGGCCATGAATCATGATAGCTGCTGAGTGCAGGATTCTTTATAGTGCTGAGTTTAATAAGAGTATTTTAGGCCATGAATCATGATAGCTGCTGAGTGCAGGATTCTTTATAGTGCTGAGTTTAATAAGAGTACTTTAGGCCTTGAATCATGATAGTTGCTGAGTGCAGGATTCTTTATAGCGCTGAGTTTAATATGAGTACTCTAGGCCATGTATTATGATATCATTGTAACTGCCAAGTGTGCAGTCTTCATGGTGTTAAGTTATATCTCGTGTTTTGCTGTGAACTGTATTTCATGTGTATTTCATATCAATGTGCTGTGACGTAATAAACCATATGAAATGTCACCAGTCGTTTACAACCCTTCATGACTCGTGTGTATGCACCTGTGGCGTGAACGACTGGACCAACACACGCACTCAATATTCTAGACGTGACAGTAGTAACACATATTTATTACTAGCCTAAGTGGCGATGATGTAGACTTGAACACACATACCTTTGAAACATAATCGTATTCTTATCACATACGCATTAAAATGACACCACTAAAGCATCGTTTACCACAGTATAACATATCTTGCGAGGATATTTCAAATTGCCGTTAATATAATTGTATAAATATATAATAGTTGAAACAAAGAAGAGAAATTAAATATGTCGAGATGTAGTAGTAGTAGTAATAGTAATAGTAGTAGTAGTAGTAGTAGTAGTAGTAGTAGTAGTAGTAGTAGTAGTAGTAGTAAAAGTAGTAGTAGTAGTAGCAACAGCAGCAGCGGCTCTAGCTCCTTCAGTCATAATTGACTATGGGAATGCGCCCCTGAGGTGATAGCCCTCATCTACTTTTTTGCCTGGTGCTTCTTTCGGCGCGTTGTTTTCTCTTCTGCTTGTTGTGAGAGCTTCTTTTCGCTCAGTCTGAGGTGGTGCCGTAGGGAGCATCGCCATTTGGTGCGATCGGCAGCTTCATCCTCCCAGGTTGCAGTGCCTTCAAGTCTCCGTTGCATACATCTTTGAATCTCAGCTGCGGTCGCCCGTCTGCTCTTTTGCCATCTGCTAGTTGCCCGTAGAAAATATCTTTGGGGATGCGACTATCTTTCACGCGGCGGACATGGCCAAACCAGCGTAGTCTGCGCTATCTAAGCAGTGTGTGCAGGCTTTGAAGGCCAGCGCGTGATAGCAGCGAAATGTACATGTCGGCTATAAAAAAGGTAAAAAGTGAATATTTATTCTTGTTTAAAAAAAAAATTTTAAAAAAAGTTCATGATGCTTCCTGCCTCTCCATCCTGCATTTTGTTTTACAGACAATAGTAGTTCTACTGCGAATGATGCCGTAGGGTAGTTAAGTGCTTGAGGCTTCACTATACTGTGCCTTTGCTTTGTGAGAAAGGGTTATCGTTTCCCATCCTCGCTGCTACTTGATCAGCTCTTGAGCAGAGCCATGTACCAATATGTATTTGGGTAGAGAGGTACGTGACGCTACCTGGTTTCGAATCCAAACTATTTTGCCTCGATAAGCAGGCGCGCTAACTACTCTACCACTTGATGACTTTCTGCCTTTGTATTGATAACCGAAAATGGAATTTGTCGGGGTCAGAAAGGGAGACCACAACTTTCTTAATTTGACCTGTATCATTTTCATGCATTATCGCCAGTGGTGATAGATGCGCTATGACTTCGTTTTATCATGGCGGACTGGCGGTCCTTAGACCTTCTTCAAATATATTTAGTTTATATTTGACATTGAACGTTAGAGCTGTTATCAGTATCTTGAACACATTACTTGCGCTAGCCCTTTCGTGTCTTTCAGAAACTATACCAGAAATATATATTTACGGCTGTTTTATTATTTAAGTATCATGCTAGACGCTCAAAGCTGGACATAATTGGTAATAATTTACTCAGAGTCCGGACATTTTTAACCGCTAAAAAACGACCGACTCTACGACTTCGACTCCGATTCCGAAGAGCTGGGTTTAGTGGATCTGGCGTCATGATGGGAACAATATAACTTCTACATATTTTTTTTTAAATGTCATTTTTTAAAATATTAACTTAGCGGACACGTTTGTAAACAAGTATCAACCTTCCGTGAGTAAGCACTTGGTCATTTTAATTTTTACTTGTACAGTACGATTGATTTATTATTACTAAATTTAAGGAAGCGTTACTTCAAAATGGCACACCTCCGTTCCCCCCCCCCCCCCCCCCCCCCCCCCAAAAAAAAAAAAAAAAAAATCCGTGTAAATCCCAACTTCTCTGTATTGTATCTATGGCATATTAAATATTGTACAACGACTACCCTATGAATTTCTCTGGTGACACAACAAGAGAAATTCATACTAGAATTGCTTTGGCAGCCAGCGCCTTCAATAGATTATCTAACATTTGGAAATTACGATCACTGAATATACGTACCAAGCTTCGTCTGTTTAATTCAAATGTTATCTCAGTGTTAACATACGGCAATGAAAGTTGGAAAATAACAAAATCATTGGAGAACAAGCTGAATACATTCGAGAACAAATGTCTTAGAAAACTCATGAACATCAGTTGGAAAGAATTCAAGACTAATCGACAAATAAGGGAAGACTCTAAGCAGAAATATGTCTCCGACTATATAAGGAAAAGACGATGGTCATATATCGGTCATGTCCTACGAATGCAAAACAACAGAATACCACTACAGGCGCTCACTTGGGTTCCTGAGGGTAAGAGGAAAAAAGGAAGACCAAAAGAAACACTTAGAAGAACAATAATAAGAGAAGGAAGAACGTTAGGCCTAAATAATGTGCAAGAGTTAAGAGGAGTGGCGTCACAACGAACAACCTGGAGAGCACTGGTTTCTGCCTTATGCGCCGTGTTTGGTGCTTAAAGAATTTATTATTATTATTATTTAACCACTACCCTCAGACTATATTTCTAGACAATTTCATAATACTTTGTGCACAAACATGGGTAGGGTATCAAATATATCACAGGAGATCCTCCCACCCCTATGCAAGTTAATTCTTGTTCTCAGGGCAGCGCATAGAGTAAAGTCTGTCGCGTTGTCGTTTTTACTTTGATTTAAATTGTTTGCAATTTCCTCCATCCACTATCAGTCTACTTCGTCCTTCTTTATACTGCCACTTCCCTCCATACACGTAATATTACGAGCTCCACATTTAGAAAATGAAAAAAAAAAAAAAAAAACCCCAGCAAAATCTAATAAACATACCCCTTCTTCAGCAAAGGCAAACTGACAGTGCTCTGGGCCTCTGAGCGAAAAGGATAATTGACCACTGACCACTGATTCCAGATTGATAGCTGGTTCTAAATGTATAAATCCCAGGTGTGGGTCGTCAGGCAGCGTCTGAACTACTCAGCACTTAGTCTGCCCGTGTTTACTGGAAATGTTCTAACAATGTCTCTAGTGTGTTTTTCCTCTTTCTAAATATAGGCGCTGCTTATGTCTTAGACGTAGCCGCGGTAGCAGTGGTTAGTGCACTGGCTTCCTAGCTCGTTGGTCCGTGGTTCGATACCCAGTTGAGGTTGGATTTTTTAGACCGCAAACGGATCCGGGGGTCGACCCAGCCTCATGAATTGGGTACCAGAGCAACTCTGGGAAGGTTAAGTCGGCCGGTGTGATGCTGACCACATAACCCCTAGTGTGCCGATGGTCAAGAAAATATGGGCCTAACACCATATTCCCAGTATGCCTCAATGGGCGTGTAAGGGGATCCTTTACCTTTTCCTTTTTCAAGTCTTAGGCTCCTACTGCGTTTTTACATATACAAGTATATTTGACATTTTATCACCAAGAGCTAACACTCAGTGATGGTGAATCAAAGACAAGACATATTTGACATGTTTTGTTTCTTTCTGTTCTTCTGTTATTATCCAGGTTGGAAATTAAAGCACAGGAATAGTTTAAATCATCTGTTAATTAGTTGTTCATTTGTTCCTGTGTTTAGTCTCGTTAGAACAAATTAAACGATTACGAAGATAGCATAAGTTCTACACCAGAGGTCCCTAAACATTTTTTAGTCCCAACCCTTTCATGGAATCCTTGATCCTTAACTGACCCCCGACAAAAATTAATTAATTAAATAACAGGAAGTGATTGTAGCTACAAAAATGCACGATAAATTACTTTACCTTTTTATTACGGATGGTCGATATCCATCACTTTGGGGACCACTATTTTACACAAAAATGTTATGTATATCAATTTTATTACGACATAGCCACACTCATATATCTGTCTTCATATTATTTTATCAAGTACTATTTATTTATGTCTCTTAATAATTTCTTAATTAAATTTGCGTATTTAATTTTTAAATTTTGAACGTTTGTTATAACATAATAACTTGCATTTTCAGCACTTTTGCATCGATAGAGATTCCAAATCTCCGGGCTGACATGGTTACCAAGGTTATAGCAATAGTCGTCCATGTCCTGGGAAAACCAAAAATGTGAGTCGTTTAATGTTTTTCATATGCCACGTTCACGTCAGTACAATTGGCTGCAATAGTTTGGTTATATGTGATTAACAAGGACATACAATGGTAATAATGCAAAGTCTATACACTTTTGGAGCATGGTTTGTTTAGCGAGACTATCATTGCAGATTTGTAATAAATATATTTAGTTAATAATATTTCACTGGTTTTGAGCTAGATATAAACAATGGTTTGATTTTTTAAATAATAAATGTTTAACAAACATGAGCAAACTTAATTATTTGCTTTTTCTTGTAGTTGCTGAATAAACCTGAGGTTTTTCCAAAAACAAAACAAAGCAAATCAAAAATGCCAGTCATTATTTACATTACAGTTAGAACTTCAAAGTCATTGATACGTGTCGACGGCTCCCGCCCCAACATGAGTTTTTCCCATGAGTTGAGCTGAGGTGCTCTATAAAACTGAGGTGCATGTTATAACTTGTGATTCTGTTCAGTAAAACCATATTCTCTACCACAGAAGTATTCAGTAAAAAAAAACATAAATGAAATGAAAATATAGCGCAAATAGATGTTTACTAACATTTACTAGATGACAAACAAATACTTCATATATTAAAAAAAAAACCAAAAAACTTAAAAAAATGTAAATACGGAGTAGAAAACTTTTAAATAGAAGATTCTCATATTAGCATTTCATGAATGCAGTTTTGCACGGAAGAGATTTTAATGATGCCTTCCAGGAATGTAGCTGGAGTTTATTCAGACCGAAGTCAGAGATATTCAGTTATATAACTGTGAACGTTGTGTTCATGTCTGCCAGTTCAACAGACGGGGTTCGATGCTCAGCAGTGACAATGATGGTAACCGCTCCTGGCTTTATCTGTTGTGCAGACAAATTTTGTTTACAATAATTCTTTCAGAATTAAAAGTATCTGTCGTGTAACTGGGAACTGCGAGGGTTTGTTTAGCAAACTTAAAGATTTCATGAAGCTCATAGTACATATTTTGTTTTGGGAGAAAAATAAGTGAGCTATTCCGTTTAGGGCTTTAGGTTCAATAATATTTGTCACATTTATATGGACATATAGTAATATGTTTAGATAGTGTTAACTGTGATACATTTTACTTTCAGGGTGCAAAATGTTCAAATATAGGACAGTCTAATGACTTTAAAATGTGTAAATATAAATGAAAGATTGTTATTGTTTTTTTTAAACTGGACGAAAGTGTAGGCGAGAGTTGCGTGCCACCGCTGTTTAATAAAAGAAAAGTCGCAGTTTCAAAAATAAGTCATGTGTTACTTGCATTTTGTAAATGTATATATCAGCTAAAATATTTTGGCCAAGTAAAATAACACACCTTAAGAAGACTTATTGAAGGCAGAGATCAAGGTAAACGTGCAAGAGGAAGACCGCTTTAAGTGGGAAAATGATATCAAGAGATGGACAGGAAAGAGTCTATCAAAGTGCACCATCAAGAAAAGAGACACGAAACGTTTCAGATCCATTACAGCAAACCTTCGTTGTGAAGATGGCCCCTAATGATGATAATCTGTATGCAAATTATCAGATGTGCCAGTAGTTTGATAATTCCAGTTCCACACTTCAGGGTACGAAATTTGATAAAATATTCATAGAAAACAATTATTTCTTTGCAGAGAAACATGCGGAACTCAATCACTTCTCGATCTTAAGTCAGATGTGCTGTCAAGAAACATTGCCTTTGACTGCATTGAAAATCCCCCGTAAGTCTGTGTATACATTTCTTTCTCATAAATCTAGCCAGGAAGAAGTGGCCATTGATCAGCAGACATTAGTTAAGACATCTTTAAACTCCACTATTTTCTTTCATAATTAGCTGTAAATATTCCGTATGAGTCGACTAATTTGAGGTTATGCAAGTGGATGGCAACCCTGATCATGTAAAACACATTGCTAGAGAAGCAAACCCTGCAAGAGCATGAACGTGCTTGGTGCTGGCTTCCTGCAAGGGGATTAACTGTTATGTTGGCTCCATGCTTCACTTACTTACTTAATCGTTCCCCTTCTACCGTGAGGTGCAGAGGTTCCACGCTTCACAAGGAGCTAAAAGGCAAATGAATGTAAGTTCTTTGATTCCTGTTTCATCCAGCGTCTCTTTGAAGCTGCATTGCTTTGGGTTTTTTTTCCCTATGTTATTCTTTTCCACGTTTTCTTTGGCCTTTCCACTCAAATCTATTCTTGTGGTTTACAGTCAAGGTCTTGTCTGGCTATTGTTTGCTATTTACAGAGAGTGTACTCAATCCATTTCCACTTTCTTTTATCTCTGTCGTAGATTTGTGATAGGTGATTAAGACTTAGTTTGGTCCCTTCTGAATAGACATAGAAATAAGTGATAGCTCAGTGGGAGGTGAAAAAAATAGAAATAGATTTCACGAGTGAGGTGGAGGAAATATAGTAGATTCTGTCTCTGACACTCGAGAAGCTTCTCTTAGTCAGCCTATCATCTACAACAGAGTTAGATTAGTCAGACAAATCTAATATAATATATAGTAGTATATATATATACCTCCCATACACACACACACACACACACAAGTGACTACAATAGACACACAGACGTGAAACTATGACAATGGAAATATAGATAATTGGGAACGAGCTGACCGACACACTGGTATAAGCTTATGTGAAGTTTAATTATCATAATAAAATTCCATCACAACATATAAAATTACATCGAACATATACAAATAGTCATAAAGTCAATGAATTGCTACAAGAATGATAGACCCATTTGCATGATCCTTTCCCTCGATGTATAGCCCACAGTCCTGTTAGAAGAAAAGTGATAGCCCCAAAGAGTCACGGATGCATAGGATTTAGTCTAAGATTTCCCTTTAAAGGTATGAACAGACTTGGATACTCTGATCTATCCTAAGGAAAAATATTGTTAGCAACAAAACAAACTTGCATAAAGAAATTTAAGACAGCAAAAATGGGTGCCAAAATACAACAATAAAGGAATCACTCAGTCCTGCATTCACTCTATTCAGTCAGCCGTGATCACGTGCTTTCATTCGTACTTACAGCTTTGGTAGCAACTTCTGGAAACCCAATTTTTAGGACATGCACATACAGACTCTCCAATGGTAGTCTTGGCCAAGAGAACCCCAGTTCCAAAAAGACGGGTTGAATTCACTACTTCAGGGAACGTTTTCTTATTTATTCTTATTTTTGGATATCTGTTTAAGTCACATAAAAATTGTCCAGGCACGAACGTTAACAGCGAGCAAAGTGTCAGTCGCTTAGATTTCTAGTAACTAGGAATGTCAGGTAACTGCCTTCTCTAAGTATAGGACTTTATTTGGTCAAACCACAGCTAGTCAAAACTCCGTCGGAATGTTACTGATAGTAATATTTTACTTGCCACGAGGGCTGAAAATGTACTTGAGTTTTTCTCAGGAAGAATTAAATCTGGCGCGATAGGCCCGCTACTTCATTAAATCTCAAAGTTTATGAAATGGGTACTCTGTCGTTCTGGATGCCAACGCAATGCCAGACAGGTTTACTTTATACACCCAAGTCTTCAAGAAAAAATGTTTTAGTTCTTCACAGATATTTCTCATGTACTAAAACGCTGGTAGAGTTGGGCTACCTCAGTTTTCACTCCACACAGAACTACAGATTAATACCACGAACTAGAATCTTTCAATATAATGGTAGTCTAGAAGTCGGCAAAATGTTGCCACGAAACTCAGAACTTTGCAATATACAAGATATTTTCTAGCACGAGTGATCTGTCTACTGCAGATTTAGGAGTATGAATGACTAGTCTAAAACTCTCTCGGGTAGATATATCTTAAACAGACAAAGGATCCCAAGTTATTTCGCAAACCCCCGTCTCCCCCTCTCCTCTCTTAACACTTAACTAAGACGCAGGCCATAACTGCAACAACGCGTCTTTGACACCTCCGTCTAACTATTCTCAGTCCTGAGCGCAGCAGATTTGGCGCCTACTCACACCTAACACCGAGAAACTTAACCGTAGAGCGCCGTGTCAGATGAAAATGTTAGACGATATGTCTGCCATCCCATGTCTATCTAGACGAATTTCACAATATTCGTCTCGTCCAGGGACTGACACGATTATGCAATACAATGCGTTATCAGTATGAGAAAAGAAACGGCAAAGTCAGAATGGGAAAAAAATATTTGTCGAAAACGAACTAATGCGAAAAACACAGGAAAAGGATAAAAAAGCGATAATAAAGTAGAGGACATGTGTAGAAAAGAAAAGAATATAGAAAATGTATTGATCATAAATCTCTTTGCGACAATCTCCAACTGAATTGGTTAGTACCAAGTGCTAATTTCACCCGTGTGTTACAGGGGCCCGAAAGGGGAGCAAAGAATAGTAACACTGTTCCCTTCCATGCATGTCGTAGAAAGCGAATAAAGAGGGTTGGGCAAGAGGCTGGTTACCCCATCCTGAAAAAAAATTTAAACCACAAAAAACTTCAACATGGACAAGTCAATTAAGGAAAGTAAAACACAGCCATCCAAGACAGAGGAAGGTCCTCTCGCAGGGAGGCGTATGATGGAACACAGAGAAAGCCGAAAGGAGTCTGTGTTACTGACTAACCTTCTTTCTTCTAGGAGAACTTCCAGGTTTGGCACCTGGAATGTTCGGACATTAAACGAACAAGGGAAAGTGGCACACGTAGCAGCAGAAATGAGGGAATATAAAATCGAGGTTCAGGGAATGTGTGAAACAAAGTGGAAGGGGTTAGACAAGAAGAAACTCGTCACAGGTGAATTGGTGCTGTCCTCAGGACATGAAGACGAAAGTTCACACCACAGTGAAGGGGTTGCTCTTATGATATCTAACGAAGCACAGAAAGCACTCATTGAATGGGAGGCTGTTGGACCCAGAATAATAACAGCTACTTTTAAAACAGCTAAAAAGAAAATAAATGTAAATGTCATCCAATGTTATGCACCAACTAATGACAAAGAAGAGTCTGTGAAAGAAGCATTTTATACTAGACTACAGAAAATTATGGAAAAAAGTAAAAAGAAGAGACATCACAATTTTGATGGGTGACATGAATGCAAAGATAGGTACAGTCAATACCGGCTTTGAAGAAGTTATGGGAAAACATGGGCTAGGAATAATGAATGAAAATGGGGAACTATTCTCAAACTTCTGTGCTTCAAATCAACTGGCTATAGGAGGAAGCATGTTTCCACATAAGAGAATACACAA
The DNA here is from genome assembly GCA_024509875.1 of Oreohelix idahoensis. Classification (NCBI taxonomy): domain Eukaryota; kingdom Metazoa; phylum Mollusca; class Gastropoda; order Stylommatophora; family Oreohelicidae; genus Oreohelix; species Oreohelix idahoensis. The sequence goes on from JAMPIV010009213.1 coordinate 187,995, forward strand.
GGCAACATGGATATCACCAGACCATAGAACAGAAAATTAGATTGATCATATATGCATAAACAAAATTTTAAATCATCATTGCAGGATGTAAAGGTATATAGTGGAGCAGATGTGGCATCAGACCACCACCTCCTGATAGCCAAAGTAAAAATGAAACTCAAGAGATATGTACCAATGCAAAATTATAGACAACAATTTAATGTAGGACATCTAAGAAATCAAGAAACAAGAGACAAATTTGCAGTCACAATATCCGACAAATTCCAAGTGCTCCAAAAGCTGGAAGATGTAGAGAATACAGAAGACTATTGGCAGCAAATCAAAACTGTATGGAATGAGACATGTGAAGAAATACTGGGGAAAAGGGAACGACAACAAAAAGCATGGATAACAACAGAAACCATCAATAAGATAAAAGACTGGAAAAACAAGAAAGCAGATTTAAACACAAGCAAAATCAGAAGTTCCAAAGCCAAGGCTCAAGAAGTGTACACAGAAGCAAACAAAGAAGTAAAAAAGAAGTATCAAAAGAGACAAGAGGAAGTATATTGAGGAGTTGGCAAGAGAGGCAGAAGATGCTGCAGCCAAAGGAAATATGAGAGAACTGTATAGCAGCACAAAGAAGCTAACAGGGAAATACAAGCAAACAAGTTGCCTCATAAAAGACAAGAATGGAAAACTGCTCAGCAATATACAAGAGCAAATGAAGAGGTGGACAGAATATTTTGAGGACCTTCTCAATAGACCAGCTCCACAAAACCCCCCGGACATCCACCAGCAGAGGAAGAGCTTCAAATTAACGGTGAAAGACCAACGAAGGAAGAAATAAACAAAGGCATAAAGCTTCTAAGAGATGGAAAAGCGTCTGGACCTGATGGCATTCCAGCAGAGGCCATCAAAGCAGATATCGACACTGCTACAGAGATGTTATATAAATTACTTGGTAAAGTCTGGAAAAAGGAAGAGATACCAGCAGAATGGAAGGGAGGATATCTGGTTAAGTTGCCTAAGAAGGGAAATTTACAAAAGTGCACAAATTATAGAGGAATAATGTTATTATCAGTGCCAGGAAAAGTATTAAACAGGATTATTATGGAGAGATTAAAAGAGTCCATAGACAAGAAACTGAGAGATGAACAAGCAGGTTTTCGACAAAACAGATCATGTACAGACCAGATAGCCACTTTGAGAATAATAGGTGAACAAAGTCTGGAATGGAATTCACCACTATACATCGGATTTGTGGACTACGAAAAGGCATTTGACAGTGTAGACAGAGAATCACTTTGAAAATTGATGAGGCATTATGGAGTTCTCCTGAAGATCATTAATTTAATAAAGAAAACATATGAAGACATGACATGCAGAGTTCTTCATGAAGGACCGCTTACAGAACCGTTTGGGATAAGGACAGGAGTGCGACAGGGATGCCTCTTGTCTCAGTTTCTTTTCTTACTAGCAATAGACTGGGTAATGCGATCATCGACAACACACAACAGAAATGGAATCCAGTGGGCTCTGACTAAGCAGTTGGATGATCTGGATTTTGCCGATGACTTGGCTCTTCTGTCCCATAACCGTAATCAGATGCTGGACAAATTGAAAACGCTCGATGAGAGGTCACAGCAATTGGGCCTGAAAATACACAGGGAAAAGACAAAAATAATGAGAATAAATGCCGGTAATGATAACAGGGTTGAACTTGAAGAAACACCAATGCAAGATGTCAAATCGTACACATATCTTGGCAGCAATATAGACAAAGTTGGAGGGACAGACAGTGATATTAAACTAAGAATACAAAAAGCAAGAGGAGCTTTCATTGCATTGGGAAAAATATGGAGAGCAAGAGAAATCGAATCCAACACGAAAATAAGAATCTTCAACTCAAATGTGAAGTCAATCCTTTTGTATGGCTCTGAGACATGGAGAACAACAAAGACAACAACCAAAAAGCTACATGCTTTCTTAAATGGGTGCTTGCGTAGAATAGAGGGATTAAAATTATATGACAAGGTTACCAACGTGGAACTGATGACAAGAACTAGACAAGTGCCAGTGGAACAAAAGTTGAGAAGACCACGATGGCGATGGAGAGGACACACACTGAGGAAACCTGTTGATAGCATTACAAGGCAGTCCTTGTTCTGGAACCCCCAGGGAAAGAGAGGCAGAGGTAGACCAAGAAGCACATGGAGAAGAGAGCTGGATACTGAGATGAAAATGATGAGAACATGGAAAGAACTTGAGATGATGGCACGTGACAGTGTTTGTTGAAGGCCTATGCTCCTTTGGGAGTGGAGGGTTATGAATGAAGTGCCAACTTAGATTAACTGTGTGTTATTTCTACTACCAGTCTCCAAACACTTCTCAGCGAAAAGACAACGCAATTTTGATTCAGGTGGTCTAAATTTGATTTTTTTCTTTCTTAGGTAAAGGTAGTTCCATAGCAAATACTGCCACAGGCGAGAGAAGTGTTATAGACTTCACTATAGCAGGTCCAGCATCGAGATGTGGGGTACCAGTTCTTTTCCTCTTTGTCTTTTCCTTCACTAATTCATAAGCAGAGTCAGGTACTTATTTACAGCTGGGTAGACTGGAGGGCGACGTCACCATGCTTCGAACCCGGCACCTTTGCAGCGAGAAGTGTCTTTCTGAATGCGTGTTTGTTGTTTGATGAATATGTGCACATCATTACCCTTCAACTGACTGTGGAGCATATGGCTTCAGCACATTTAAACCACGCCTTCTTGTACTGTGCCAACAGTTCAAGATCTGTCCATCATCATCAGATGTCATCTCCACATCGCAGGTCGGCTGTAATAGATCTCCAACGTCTTCTGTCTCTTGTCTTAATGGCACACTCTGATAGACTGTTTCCTGTCCATCTCTTGATGTTATCTTCCCACTTATAGCGCTTGTTGGCAGCCGCGCTGGCGATCAGGTGTTCAAGGTTCTAGCCTGGGCGTCAGCATTTGAAGCAGTGTCAACGACCGGGATTTTGACTGAATAACCTGAACGGCTCCTGAGATAAACCCTCTGTGGATGGGAAGGAGCAAAGCTCCTGACCGGGTTGGAAGGAAAGTCCACAGGCTCCCCAGCCTCGCAATAACATGTCATTGGGCCGAAGGGCTGAAAGCCCAAGTGCCGCTGGTTGAGGAAAAAAAATAGTGCTTGTTCATTGTCCATGATTCTAAACCATACAGTAATGAAGAATGTACAAAGCATTCTATGATTTTCACTTTAAATCTGTGATTTAATTGTTTATATGCCAGTATTTGTCTCATTCTGTTGAATGTACGAGCTTTGACCATTCCTATTCTATTCTTGATTTCTGTTTCACATCTACCATCTTCCGTTATCTTTTGTTATTATAAGACCAAGATATGAGAAATTTCTGACTTATTCTAGGATTTTCCCATTTATTCTTATATTTAATGTTAGCTTATCGTCTGTTTTGCTAATTATCATAGTTTTCGTGTTCTCATGCTTATTGTCTGTTTTGCTAATTATCATAGTTTTCGTTTTCTCAATGTTAATGTCCAGTCCATATTCAGGACTTATGCTGTTTACTTGTTCACAAGCTCTTGCAACTCCTGTTCACTTTCAGTTAACAAAACTGTATCATCTGCATTTTTAAGGTTGTTTATTGATCTTTCACCAATGTTCAGTCCTGACATTTCCTGTATCTGTCTGAACATTTACTTCTGTGTAGATATCAAATAGGCAGGGGGACAGTACGCAACCTTATTCAAGATCTGCCCATGTCTTATTTATCAGTGTGTTTCAAGGTTTCCTTATAGTTTTCTAACTTAGTGGACTCCAGAACAGACACTGTCTTGTAATGCTCAAGTTGGTTTCCATAATGCATGTCTTGCACAACGCAAGTGTTTTTTTCCTCCACTGTTATATGTCTTGTCCTGTCCGTCAGTTCCACATTTGTGATCTTGTCAAACAAGTTAAATTCTTTTATTATTCGTGAACATCAATTTATGAAAGTCTTAAATTCCTTTTTTTTTCTCTTATGATTTGTTTGCCTACATGTTTGTTCGCTTCTATGTTTGTTCGCTTCCATGTTTGTTTGCTTGCATGTATATATATTTCATGAACCTTAACTCTGGAACTTTTGGTTTTGCTTTTTATGATTTTTCCCCTATCCTTTCTGCGACTAATGGTTTCTGTGTTCTCTTTTTCCATGAACAGTTCTATAGGCCTCGTAGCAGATATTTTTCTCTGCTGCTAGTAACTTTTCATATTCTCACACCACGCAGGAAGATTGTGAGTTTAAAAAAAAGACAAAGATCACGAGAACAAATTCGGCAAACGATAGCTAGACCGCACTTGTAGAAACATCTCTACAAGGTGTCGACTAAGGCAAATAGTTTGGCTGCAACAAAGGTAGAGTTGGAAGTAGTGGTGATTTAGGCATAGAGCTTCGCGATTTTAGATGCCACACACACAAGGATATACTTTTAGGTACAATTGGAATTTATTTAAAAGAGACCTCGCAAGTTCACCCTTGCCTAGGGCCTGGTACAACCTAAAACCACCCCTCGTTGGAGGAACATACTATGATATTATAATAAGAATACAAATTACAGAAAAATATATTGAAATTAACGGAAAAATCAGATACAGCATTAATTAAAATTTAAAAAAACCTTCAACTCAAATGTCAAAGCAGCCTCAAACATGGAGGATGACCGGTATGTCAGCGAAGAGGTTATGGACTTAGAACAAATGGGTATTTTCGTAGAATAGGAGGATTAAAATGGTTGGACAAGATCCACAGTGTGCAGTTGATGGAAAGAACCAATCAACTATCAGTGGAATAAACTGTTAGGTATTTTTAAATATCTTGCCTCGTTTTGGCGTGCACGCCCATTCAACCTAGAAATAAGATCCATCAATTATATAAGGGCGCATGTCCAAATATAAAAAAAAAACCTGTGATCTGGTTGTAAGTGATGAAATGATGCTGGCTCTGAAAAGGGCACAACTGGAGGAAACCAGATGATGGCATTAAAAGGCAGTTTTTTTTTTTCTGGAATCCCAAAAACACAAGGAAAATGGCATAGGAAAAATACATAAAATACATAAAGAAAGGCAGTGAAAGGCACAAGACTGAGGGACCTGGCATGAATTTTTTAAGGGTATAAATGCCTTTGCCGGGTAATGAACAATCACCGCTTTTCATACCACGTTAATTAATTTTCCTAGCCTGGTTGTGTTTAATATAATTCTTTAAAGTCTGTCATTAATATTGACATAACACTCTCATGACACGAGTATTATCCAGGGAGGTGAAATACTTACTATGTGCAGACACCCCAGACAACCCTGAATGCTGCCAGACTGCCCAGATCTGTGACAGCTCTTCGGCTGCAAGGCCTGGATTCAGCATGATCGCTGGAAATACAGGGAGTCAGCTGTTTGCCATTGCTACAGTGACTGCATCATTATTTATGAAGTTTACCAGCAGATCTAATTAACCAAGCTGTAGGCAGTAAATAGCCGTAGAACAGTTATTTATGTTAAGAGACTTTCTACTGCTTTCAGAACAAACAAATATTTTTATTAATGCAATACAGATAGTTTAATGTTATATATTTTTATTTTATCGTCTCTTTACCGAAGATAAATTATTTACTGAAACCAGTAATAAATTTGCAGTAGGTCTACTGTGTTCTTTGTCCATTTGTATTTTATTTATTCTGGAGACATGGAGAGCTACTTTTATGTTTTACTGACATTTGTTGCGTTTTTAAACAACAACTAGGGAATTACAAACATGTTTGTTGTTAAGCCGGCTCAGAAGAAAAACAGAAGGGGGAAAAACAAAACAATCAATAAATAAATTCTAGATCAACTTCCGGTCTCGGAAACTTCAATGGCACAAATATTACGCGACATACACATCTTCGTACACTCAAACGTCTACTTGAAGAGTTTCAAAGAAAGCAGTGATCAGCTGGAGGCTATCTGCATCTCTATAGAGTTGTTTTTTTCCGAAAATGGTACAGCCACTTAATGCGGTCTATGTTCCTCACATGTGGGACATCTTTGAAGCACATGTTCAGCAATCATTTTATCAGGGCCACATTTACACTCATCGGTAGTTCCTATCTTTAGCTTGTTGACTAGATGGTATCACAGTCTGTTGTGGCCCGTGCAGAGTCTGAAGACTATCATTTGTTTTCTTCTGCTGAGCTGGTAATATGCATCCTTTAGTGTGTATCCTGGATGCTCTGCGTCCCATGTGTTTCTTAATCTGGCGACATAATAATAATAAAAAAAAGGAAGAAATAAAAAATTAAGCACTAGTTAACGCTAGAATCCGAAGTCGAAAGCTGTCAGAATTCGAAAAAAAAGTTTTGTAATCCTAAATCTGCTGACTGTTTTTTTTCCCTACCTTCTGGGTTTCGAATGTAAAAAAAACTACACTTTTGTCAATGACGAAACAAAAAAGGGAAAAATAATCCATTATCTTGCAGCAAGATGTGCAGCCCAGATGACTGATGCGTGATGCCATATGATGATGGATGGTATCCGCATGTCTGGTTTTGTGTGGTGTGCAGATGTGTTCAGTCAAAACAATGTTCATACAAAAATAACAGGGCAATCCACATAGGACGTCAGTAAACTCACGACGTATAAAGTCAATGATTCTTGTAACAGCCGTTGACGTTTTTCTTCATTATTTATTGTGGACGCCACAGTGACAAAATGGTTACGCGAATATGTAGGCACATCAAACAGTCATTATCACAGCAACATTCAATACAGCAATAGACGGTAGACAGCATTACAATGATGAGTCAGATGCATGTTATATTTCAAAGTGCTGTAAATGTAGTCAGGTGAAAAACTCCATCCTTTTCTATAACAGCCAGGAGATAACCAGATGTATGAGATCAGTTCACTCTCCTTAGTTTGACTTCAGCAAGACAGACACGTCTGCCGAAGTATAAATAATGTCCTCAAAAATATCCTCTAGATAATAAAGGTTTTCCAAACCTAGTTCATTTAACAAAGTAGCAAGTAATGGTCCTTGGTACATGCATCAACCGATGCAGTACAATGCAGCGACATGTGAGCTGGGAAAAAACATCTCGTGACGACGACTTTCGAAGACAGGCTATGAATCGAAATCGCTCACGACCCAAAATCGATAGAGTTAATGAAAAAGTCAATTTACCTTGCTTTCAAGAAATACAGAAATATCACGCCTCCCGGCATGTGCAAATACACTAGAGGTATTATCTCGAATAAACGAAATATCCATAAGAGGACTACACATCCCTGACAGAACAAAAAAAAGCGGAGATCCCCTCTTCAACGAGGCATCTCTTTCGCCATTCCAAATCGCTCACTCCACTAGTGGTGGGCGGAAACCGATCGACCAAGAAGCAAGACAAGTCATGCGCAGTCCAGCGCAAAATGACCACAGCTCAAACTTAACTGCATTCGATACCAACGCGAGAAGACAAATGCTTACCGAGAAAAGTGACTATAAATTTCAAGCAGTTGTTGCCCTTGCGTTATAAAATAGATATTGAAATAAAACGATGTTGCGAGAATTTATCACGCAACATATCACCACCTCCTCCCGATAAAAAAAAAATGTGGAACATATTTTTTTTTCAATATCAAAGAGCATGCGATAAGCGGCTCAAAACGCACGAATTATGCGCTGACAATTAACTAAATTGCCAAACAATAGGCTAATTATAGAGTGTCTGGTGAGGATATACCTCAACAGAAAAATAAATATGTCTCAAAAAATATTCACATCGGGGAGGTGTCACCAACACACATCACGTTAGCATGTAAACACAATATACGTATGCAAGTTACTATAATCATCATTAAACAGCATACTCTAATATTGTCTTTAAAAATGGATGTACAAATCTGATAGGAAAATTTAAATAGTACATTCTTTGACATGTAATGACATAAGTACATAGTAAAGTTAAACTACATGACGATCCAGGACATATGCTCTGGTATTCCGAGGGTAAGTACACAATCTAGAACTCGTCATGCTTGATACTAGTAAGGTAAGTCCTCAGCTCAACAATGACATTCTGAGAAAGTACAAGCAATATAATGCTAATTAATAACTAATATGCTTCATAAGGTACAATACATTATTAATAATTGTGGCTGTTTAGTAAACTAACGGCCCTTATATTAACTACTCAGTCCTCCTCTATCATCTTAAAAAACGAACAGAAGAAGATGACAACAAAGCACGATAGTGTGTACATATAAAGTAAGTACAGATGTGCTAATCTATTGTAGAAATATAGGTGTGTTATGACTCTGTAATATATGGAAATATAGGACAGAAGTATTAGTTGGAGTCATGTGGGCATCTAGACAAAATGTCAGCCATCACATTATCCGCACCACGGATAGCTCGTACCGTGAAGTGAAAAGGTTGAAGAGCTATAGCATATCGAGTGGATCTCGAACTCTTCAAATTCTTAGTCTGAATAGCTGTAAGAGCTTTCTGATCAGTCTCTAGAATGAAATGTGCGCCCAGGAGGAATCTTTGTAGCTTTAGAATTGACCAAACCATCGCTAACAACTCACGGTCTAAAACCGAGTAGTTCCTCTCTGCCGCATTTAGTTTTCTAGAAATGTACATAACAGGATGCAGAGTATTTGCATATTCTTGCATCAGTGCTGCTCCAATCCCAGTGGATGAAGCATCACTCCGAAGAACAAAAGTCCTATCAAGAGTAGGTAATCTTAAGATGGGAGGAGAAGAAAATATATTCTTGATTTGGTCTAGTGAAGATTGGCATTCTTCAGACCAACGGACCAGATTAGGCGAACCTTTCTTCAACAATGTTGATAGAGGTGCCATGATCGAAGATAAATTTGGAATAAATCTCCCATAAAATTGAATTAAACCTAAGAGACTCCTAACTTGTTTCTTCGTTTTAGGAACAGAGATGTTCAGTATTTTGGAAGTATTGTGGTCTTCTGTCTTCAAGAGACCATGACCAACACGATGACCCAGGAAAGAGATTTCACCAAAACCAACAAAAGCTTTAGAAGGTTTTGCTGTCAAATTATTCTCACGTAGAGTGGACAGTAAGTCATATAACCCTAAATAGTGATCTTCCCAGGTATCACTGAAGAGACAGATGTCATCTAAGTATGCGATGACATCCGAACGATGTGACAGAATTCGACGCATCATGCGAACGAAAGTGGCAGGGGCGTTCATGAGACCAAAAGGCATAACATTCCATTGAAATAGACCCCTAGGTGTAGAAAAAGCAGTAAGAGGTTTGGCATGCTCTGCTAAAGGCACTTGCCAATAACCTTTAGACAAGTCAAGTTTAGTGAAGAATCTAGAATTAGAAAGTCTAATCAGTAGATCTTCTAACAAAGGCATCGGTTCAGCGTCGAACTTTGTGACCTGATTCAATTTGCGATAATCAACGCAAATTCGTATGTTCTTATCCTTCTTCCGGACAATAACCATGGAAGAAGAATATGGTGAAGTCGATGGTTCAATTATATTTAATTGAATCATTTCATCCAATTCCTTTTCCACTTGCGACTGAAAGTGTATAGGAATAGGATACGGCCTAACCCTAATTGGATTATTGTCGGTAAGAATTATGTCATGTTCTATGACATCTGTGTGTCCAGGAATGTCAGTGAGAACATCCTGAAATGTTTGTAACATCGACGAGACTTGTCGATGTTCGTCACCAGAAAGATTAGGAGAAACAGAAACGTTTTTCCAAGATTCCGTGGAATGTAATGGAACCACTGGAAGGGGAAGGTTGACATCAGAGAAGGTAGCTTCCTCATCCTGAATGACAGACAGGGATGAATAATGACCGTGAGGTGCAGGAGCATCATCCGTTGCCTGGAAAATAGGCAGCAAATAGTCCGGACGTTCGTGAAATTCCGAAAGCATGTTTATGTGGAAAGTTTTATGCTTTCCATCAATATCGACCACATAGTCAACATCGGAAATCCGAGAGACTATTGCATACGGACCTTTCCATGCAATAAGAAGTCTATTTTCCCTACTGGGGAGTAGGACGAATGCTTTGTCACCTGGACAAAGTTGTCGTAGACATCTATTCTTGTTAGCAAACTGCCTTGCCTTCTCTTTAGCAATTTCTGATGAAGCAGTTGCTAGCTTACATGCCTCAATGATCTTTTGTCTAAGAGCAATGACATACTCATATGAGGATTGAGTTTCATCGCTAATATCATCGGCAGTGATGAGATCGTGTAATAAAGACATAGGGCCGCGTGGACGCGCGCCAAAGACAAGTTCGAAGGGAGAAAATCCTGTGTGTTCATTAGGGACTTCTCTATAGGCAAAGAGAGCCGCGGGTAAAACCCTGTCCCAATCTTGAGGATGATCTTCAGTTATCTTACCAAGCAAAGTCTTGAGCGTTCTATTCAGACGCTCAACTAACCCATTAGACATAGGATGGTAGATACTACTGAGAGATCGTTCAATATGTAAGGTAGACATTACCTGTGACATAGTGTCAGATATGAGTTGAGTGCCATGGTCTGACAATATTTCTCTGGGGAACCCCAAGCGAGAAAATATCAACCAAAGAGCATCTGCGATATCTGTAGTAGATATGCTCTTAAGAGGAATAGCCTCTGGCCAACGTGTGCACATATCGACACATGTAAGGATAAACTGATGTCCTCTGGCCGACTTGACCTTAAAAGGGCCAATAATATCTATGGCCATTTTCTGAAACGGCCGAATAGGAATGTCAGCAGCCTGGATAGGCGCAGCATGTCGTGGTCCTCTAGATTTGACCTCCTGACATACCTTGCATGATCGGCAGTAAATACGAATGTCCTTATTGACAAAAGGCCAAAAGAAAGCCGCAAGGACTCTCGACTTCGTACGGGCAAAACCCATATGTCCAGCACATTGCGAGTCATGAGCATGTTGTAATATTTGGACTCTCATGCTCTTGGGAACAAGAATTTGCGAATGTGCCGACGTAGTCGAATCTTGTACCATACGTACAAGTACGCCGTTTCTCATTGCAATCCAAGATTTTCTATTTGTATCCTGATTCGGATCACCTTTCTTCGCAAGAACGAAGAATTTTTTTAAAGAAGGATCTTCTTCTTGCAATTTTATGAAAGAGTCACGAGTGATTACTAAGTGACTATCTTGGCTATCAACTTCATTATCACTATTCAGTGAAGTTTCGGGTGTTTGTAGAGCTTGTGCTCTTGTAACTACTGCATTTGTAGCTTGCATGTTATTATCTTCCCAAGCAGCAATCTGCTGTGGGGTACACTCCCTAACTCCGTGAATACGACCAATAATAAGGTCCGCAATAGGATTAGGTAAGAGACAAGCATGCACATCTCCAGTAAAGAAAGGAGTGGCAATGCGAATTACAGCAGTAGGATATTTTTCTAGAGTGCCGCCAAATGTGACACATTTAATAACCCTTCCTGTAGCACAAGATGGATCTACAAGCGATTGTCTAACACCAATAGTGGTGCATCCGGAATCGAAAAGTAGTGAGACCGGAGTATCATTAACAAGACCCTTATGTAGAATTAAAGAACCCCTCCCGTCATGCGCAACAGCAGCAGGAAGAGCGGGAAGTGGGTGACCACAACTCAAAGTAGTTATGGTACCCGGTTCGAATAAAGTACTGCATTGGGGGCATTTGTTTGCTCTCTCAAAGTCAAAAGCAGAACCAGTGACAGCGTCAAAGTTTTTACTATCAACAACATGATTACAGGCTCCCTCAGTTTCCTGTTGTACAGCATTAGCCTGCTGATATCTCTTTTTTTTGTGTTGAGATCTACCCCGACTATTATTACCTCTGAAGTTATCAGAGTTATTATTATCTCTGCAGTTATTATTGTCTCTATTGTAATTGTTATCCTGGTTCGAATTCCAGTTTCCACGATTACTATCATGTTCACATTGATGCGAACATCTATTTGTTTGGTTCTGAGGTCTTCGGCAGGAATAACCTCTATTACCATATCCTCTTTTGAAATGCTTATAATTATTAGGGTGATAGTAACGAGTACTATCAGGTTGTCTCCAATTCTTCGAAGAAGAATCACCATGAAATTGATTTCCATGATTTTGACAGAAATTACCGCTACTCTTTCTATCAAAATTTTGTTGGAATCTACGAGCAAAGTTTTGACCATACGGAGCTGCCGAAGCAACTGGTAAACCTTCTTTCACCTTAGAGTTACCCATGGTTATGTGTGGGTGCGCAGTTACGTATTGGCAACAGAAATCTTCCATTTCTTTTATTGTTTTAGGTTTACGTTCATGAAGGAAAGCAAGGAAAGACTCATTGACAGACGACATGACTTTGTCTCTAAGTATTAAGTCCATAAGTCCTTCATAAGTTTTTTCCGTCTTAGATAGTTCAACCCATCGTGAGAAAGTAATGCGTATTCTTGCAATAAACTCGGAGAATTCAACTCCATTTTCAGGTAACATGTTTTTAAATTGTAGACGATAGCCGTCTTCGTTAAGCTGATATTTCTTTAACAAAGCGGCCCTGACAACCTCATAATTGTTCTTGTCAGGTTCATCCACCATATTTAATATACTTAGAGCTTTACCTGTCAGTATCCCTGATAACTGATAAACATATTTTGCTTTGTCTATGTTATGAGCTGTACATGCTTGTTCAAATCTGTCCAGATAGAACATTATGTCATCACTGGAAGGACTAAATGTTGGTAACTTAATCTTAAAAGTATCATTATTAGCCTTACCAGAAGATGAACCCTTGTTTGAATCATTACCATTACTCATGCTCGTCAATTTCAATTTTTCCAACTCTAAAGCTAAGACCTTTTCTTCATGTTCCATTTTTGCTTTCTCTTTCCTCTCATCAGACTCTCTCTGTAATCTTCTTTCCTCAGCCTGAGCCTCTTTTTGAAGTCTTTCATTTTCAGCTTCTTTTTCAAGTCTTTTATTTTCAGCCTCTTTTTCAAGTCTTTTATTTTCAGCTTCTTTTTCAAGTCTTTTATTCTCAGCCTCTTTTTGAAGTCTTTCAGCTTCTAGCTGTAGCTGGAGTTTTCTTTCCTCAGCTTCTGATTCCCTTTTTTGTTTTTCCATTTCCATTTGGAATCTCTTTTCATCCACCTGCATCTGCAGTTTCTTTTGTTCAGCTTCCATCTGCAGTTTCTTTTGTTCAGCTTCCATTGCTTTATCATATCGAGCAGTTGCAAATTCTTCTAACTTATCACCAGTCTTCCCAAGCAATTTACCCTGCTCAATAAAGTGCTCAAATGTAGACATGTTGTCTAACATATGAGTCCAAAACCTGAAATAATTAACTAATTTATTTCAAACCTAAGTGTAACAAGTCTTAATTAAGCACTTGTATATTCACATCACATTATATTATCCCAGTCTCTGTGGGAAACAAGTCTCCAATCAAAGAACTTGTATATGAAATATCAGCACTCAATTCTTGATCATAAGTGCACTTCTCATTCAATAGTGCACGACACTATTCATCATTCATTTATCATCAGTGTAGTAGTAACAGTGCATTAGCATAGCCCATTAACTAATTACTATAACTGTAAACAATGACTATGTAAACACATGCAGAATGTAAACATTGAAAATGTAAACAATGCAAACAATGTAAACAATAACAATGTAAACAATAACAAAGATCAGCAACAATACAAAAACGTTCGCAGAAATCAACTAAAAATAAAGCAGAAATTAATGAAATATCACAAAAAATGTGACGATATCTGCGATAGAATTAAACAAAATACATGACACCACAGTGTATAAACAAAAATGTTGTATGAAACTAAATTATAGACAAGAGTAGGCTAACAAATACAAACAAATCAAAACAAAACTAAAGAATGCGAAATAATAACGAAAACAATATTAAAACATGTCATCACAGCTAACATAAATAGCAACAGAAGTCGCTTAGCAAATTCCAGTATCGGAAATTTGCAAACCTTACAGAAAACGCTCACAATAGACGACCTCTATGACGTGGCATAATCTAACGGAGACACCACCCAACCGAGAACCCGCTGAAATATAAACATATAAATATACAAATAACATATAAACATATAACATATAGAATGAGATGATACACAGAAGACTCAGCAGAAGTATAAGGGCACAGTTTACATACAAACAGGCCACTTAACTTATAGGCTTCCAATCGTAGAACAGCAGAAAAACGGATGTCAATCAACGTCCTAAAGAGCGAAGCTCCAACGATGATGGCACATCTGAACTGCTTCCACTGCTAACACGATGGTACAAGAGCTTCTGAAATACTGTGTGTTGAGTTGTTTCGGCACTTGACCTTCTAATCCAAAAGTAAGTTGATGGAAATCGGTACTTGGCCTTCTTCAGAAAACAACCCGTTTCAACCGGCACTTGACCTTCACAAAAACGACAGCACTGGAACCTTGACAGCAGCAACTTGCTTGACTTGCGTAAAAGATAACAGCAGTCCGAGTTATCCGGCAACATGTAACAACGCCGGGTACTGTCAAATTCTTGTTTCCGTCAAAAAGTTGAAATTTTGACTTTTACCGGGCAACGCCGAGTACTTTGAAAATTTTGAAGATGTTGACTGTATTGAAGAATGTTAATTTCTTGAAGGATGCTGATGAATTCTTGTTGAAAATGAAGTGGGTAAGGGACCCCGTGTTTGCTGGTACCAGAATCAAACCAGCTTATGGCCACCAAATGATGCGTGATGCCATATGATGATGGATGGTATCCGCATGTCTGGTTTTGTGTAGTGTGCAGATGTGTTCAGTCAAAACAATGTTCATACAAAAATAACAGGGCAATCCACATAGGACGTCAGTAAACTCACGACGTATAAAGTCAATGATTCTTGTAACAGCCGTTGACGTTTTTCTTCATTATTTATTGTGGACGCCACAGTGACAAAATGGTTACGCGAATATGTAGGCACATCAAACAGTCATTATCACAGCAACATTCAATACAGCAATAGACGGTAGACAGCATTACAATGATGAGTCAGATGCATGTTATATTTCAAAGTGCTGTAAATGTAGTCAGGTGAAAAACTCCATCCTTTTCTATAACAGCCAGGAGATAACCAGATGTATGAGATCAGTTCACTCTCCTTAGTTTGACTTCAGCAAGACAGACACGTCTGCCGAAGTATAAATAATGTCCTCAAAAATATCCTCTAGATAATAAAGGTTTTCCAAACCTAGTTCATTTAACAAAGTAGCAAGTAATGGTCCTTGGTACATGCATCAACCGATGCAGTACAATGCAGCGACATGTGAGCTGGGAAAAAACATCTCGTGACGACGACTTTCGAAGACAGGCTATGAATCGAAATCGCTCACGACCCAAAATCGATAGAGTTAATGAAAAAGTCAATTTACCTTGCTTTCAAGAAATACAGAAATATCACGCCTCCCGGCATGTGCAAATACACTAGAGGTATTATCTCGAATAAACGAAATATCCATAAGAGGACTACACATCCCTGACAGAACAAAAAAAAGCGGAGATCCCCTCTTCAACGAGGCATCTCTTTCGCCATTCCAAATCGCTCACTCCACTAGTGGTGGGCGGAAACCGATCGACCAAGAAGCAAGACAAGTCATGCGCAGTCCAGCGCAAAATGACCACAGCTCAAACTTAACTGCATTCGATACCAACGCGAGAAGACAAATGCTTACCGAGAAAAGTGACTATAAATTTCAAGCAGTTGTTGCCCTTGCGTTATAAAATAGATATTGAAATAAAACGATGTTGCGAGAATTTATCACGCAACAATGACAAATATCTGTTTTAACAAGTTTACAATGTAAGTCACAAAATGAATTATACGTTTTATTTCATGTATCTGCATCTGTGTCAAATAATTCCGATTGTTATTTTTTTTAACGTGATCTGGGCAGCACAATTAATTAAACTAACGTTGCTTGGTGTGCTGCGTTCTGTAGTGTAAGCATTCTTTATATTATTTCACGTTTTATTATACTGTATAATGATTTTGCAGTGCCTTAGGAAAAGTCCACAATTTTCTGCAAATCTTATGGCTTGTAAGTTGCAAAAGGCTGCAACTGTCTTTTCCAACTGTGAAAGAAACGACGTTGTGTTTGTAAAAACGACGTTGTGCTTGTAAAAAAGACGTTGTTCTTGTAAAAACTACGTTGTGCATGTAAAAACGGCGTTGTGCTTATTAAAAAAAAAAGACGTGCTTGAAACCTTTTTTTTTTGGTTTTTCTTTTTAAATGAAATGAGGAGGACGTAATAGCGTCAGATAAGCTTCAGTTGCCTCTGCTAATTCACCATCTCGGCAGAGAGTCTACCTTGTTAGACATAATTTTCAGTTTTCATTAGGACATTGAATGTAACTTTATTTTCCTTTTTGGACATTATTGACACATAATGTTATTTATACTTGGTTGTACTTGGCCATAATTATTTACATTGAGATTTGTTATTAAACTTGACTATTTTCAATATTATCATTTTGCATTTGAGTGTTCCACATGGCGACTTATTTCTAATTCCTTGTTGCTGTAGTTTTCCCCTTTGCATTTGTTTATAATTGTCTTTGTTTTTCTACATGAGTTTTTTTTTTTTGGTTCATGGTGTCTATGTTTTTTTGTTTGTTGTTTATCAAGTATTTGATAACCTTTGAAATGTATTTATTTTTTGCTTGCCATTTTCTTAAATTGTATTATTATTATTATTATTATTATCATCATCATCAGTAATATTCTTGTTACTGTATGTGAAAATGGACAGAACACATGGGGTGGGGTGCTTCCATGTAAGGAGGATTGTTGTGTTGGTTTATGTTTGAATGAGTTGACGATGGTAGGTGAAACTGCCAGTTCATGCCAATAACGCGAATTCTAAAATGAACTTCAAGTATGTCAATAGAACTTTGATCAACTAAAGTATTCAGCAAAAGCTTGTCTTTAAAGTTCAATGTATTTATTCACGGATACAAATACGATATGAAATAGTAGACGATACGTTTGATGCATGGACGATCAATAAGAAAATAGGATGGTGAAAATCTGGCGTAATGTTCCTAATGGCAATATACGTCTTTCCAGTCAGTTCCATAATCAATATTCTTCCTCGCTAAACTAAAGTTCATATCATTAATCTGTCTTTATGATAGTTTCTAAGGCATCGGCCGTTGACCTTCTACAAGGACATTGGTCTTAATATACATCTTTATAATACTTGATAAGGCATCCAAAATATACTGTCTTGCTCAATAAACTTCTTCCATAGACTGCTCAGACAGTTGATTAAACATTAGATCCACACGTTTCTACATCAAGATAAAATACATGTTAGCGACTATCCTTGGCTAACCTCTCCAATACGTGCCATGACCGAGATGTCTGCACTTCGTAATACAGTTTTGCAATATATTAAATAATATTTCCTCTCGTAGGATTACCACTACGTTTACAAGTGAAGCTATCAGCTCATCTGTTCCATTCTTGAAATCCTGCCATGAGGACTCCAGCTAGATGCCAGTAATGAGTGGAGACATCACTTAAAATCATCAATAAGATTATTTATCAACACATGGGTGCAAGACTTACATATACATCTTGACATTGGCTTCTGATAAGAAAACCAGTTGTCCTCCATAGAAATAATTCCCATTCATCAGGGACACAATACAATATATTACGGACGATCAGTCCGGCTTGACCCTTCAACATCACTCTCTGACGTCATCCTCTAGATCTTAGAAACCCGTGCGCTAAGAGTCTCTCATACACTACATAGTGCACACACGTGCGTGATAAATCATACGCACAAATAATATTCCTATCATAAGAATGGTGCGTAACCTTTTAACACAGACAGGACCTAAGACTGCCATATATGTAAAAGTACGCAACAATTTCCTTATCACTCCCCCTTAAAAAAAAAGTTAATTATATTAATCTTTTTTTTTTTTCTAAGTAATTCGGAGAGGTGAGTCAAACTACATCGACATCTATAAAAAATAATTCATAGTTAAAATATTATACCATAAAAAGAAAATGAATATTAAATAGAAATCAAGACAACTAAACCACAGCATGCATTAAAGCATACATCCACAATCGACCTGCTTTGGTACGATGTGGTGAAATTCAAAGAAAAAAAATTCAAAGAAAGTTGGAAATCAGAACCAAAAGAATGGTAAAACATCCAACTAAATTTCCAAAAGAAAACAGAACAAAACTAACTCATGATTTCAAATGAAAAAAAGAAAAACAATGATGATATGTAACAAATGACAAGTGAATTATAAACCGAAAAATGAAATTAAAAAATGCAAAGTGAATAAACAATGCATAATTCAACACGCTAAGAGAACAACACGCTTAATGTTTCTAACATTACTAAGGTGAACTAATCATCTATAAATATCAAGATCATGTACCATGAGTGGTAGATATAAGTATGAGGAGACACATATAAACTATTAAAGTTAGTGAATGTGAACTATACCACTACTTGAGATACTTAAATTGATTCTAACTAATCAATATATTTCTTAATTAAAAACAATCACTAATTACTCATTCATTTAATTGCTAACAGTCTTACTAAGTGTTACTGTTATATTAAGAATCGTTAATAAATTATGAGAATCTGTTCTTTTATTTTTCATGCACGATGAAAAAATCTATTTCAACACATTACGTAGTCCAATATGTTCATTATGAATATTGACTATATCTGTATACAACAGACAACAGTGTTCCCGTACCAAGAAAATGGTAAGATCTAAAAAGTCATGTTTCAATGCAAACAATTAGTATATCCTGATAGTAATGTCGGTACGAATAATCCTGATCCATACGAAGTCTGTATAGAGTTTAGGCAAATAACATAGTTCAAAGATCATCACATTCCACTTGAACGATTATCTGTAGAGACGTTTACATTTCTGGAAGTTGTTCTGGTTCGACAGGTTCGCTTGGACAGCGTGACAAACAGTCCGCAAACACGTTTTTAACTCCAGGTATTGAACGAATCTCAAAGCTGTATGTTTGTAAGGCTATAGCGTACCTTGTTGACTTTGAAGATTTAACGTCTTTCGTATTAAGAGCTGTGAGAGCCTTTTGGTCACTTTCAACAATAAAATGTGAGCCTAATAGGTATCGTTCCAGTTTTGTAATAGACCAAACTAAAGCAAGAAGTTCCCTGTCCAGAACTGAATATTTCTGTTCGGTGGTCGTCAATTTTCTCGACACGTACATCACGGGGTGCAAGGTGCCTGAATATTCTTGCATCAAAACACCGGCGATTCCATATGATGACGCGTCACTACGAAGAATAAAAATAAGGTTTTTGTTAGGCAACCTTAAAACTGGAGCCTGTGAAAAAAATATTTTAATTTCATCTAACGCGATTTGATGCTCGTTAGATCACTGAATTACGTTAGCTGTCCCTTTTCTCAACAAAGAAGAAAAAGGAGCAGTTATAGTTGACAAATGAGGGATAAACTTAGCATAGAACTGTATTAGTCCTAAAAGAGATCTAACTTGTTTGTTTGTCTTAGGTGCTGTGATGTTTAGAATTTTAGAGACATTACTGTCCTCTGTATACAGCATGCCATGACCAATACGGTGACCCAGAAAGGAGATGTCGTGAAAACCGACAAATCCCTTCGATGGCTTCGCTGTTAAAGTATAATCATGTAACGTAGACAGTAAAGCATTTAATCCCTGAATATGCTCATCCCATGAGACGCTAAACAGACAGATGTCATCAATGTAAGTAATGACATCGGGGCGATGAGAAAGTACGCGACGCATCATGCGTACAAAGGTAGCAGGTGCGTTTACTAATCCAAATGGCATAAAATTCCATTGGAATAAACCACGTGGTGTCGAGAAAGCGGTGAGTGGTTTTGCTTTAGGTGTGAGTGACACTTGCCAGTATCCCTTAGAAAGGTCAAATTTAGAGAAGAAGGTAGAATGTGCTAATTTGACCAATAAGTCTTCCAAGAGGGGCAAAGGTTCCGCATCGAATTTTGTCACTTTGTTTAATTTCCTGTAATCTACGCAAAGACGAATATTGTTGTCTTTCTTTCTAATGATCACCATAGATGATGAGTATGGTGATGAAGATGGTTCAATTATATTTAATCGAAGCATCTCATCCAATTCCTTATCAACCTTATCACGAAAGTGTAAAGGGATAGGGTATGGACGGACTCGAATAGGTGTATCGTCAGTCAAAAGAATATCATGTTGGATAACTGACGTATGACCTGGGATGTCAGTGAGAACATCCTCATACGAGTGCAGAATTGAAGAGACTTGCTGACGTTGATCAGCAGAAAGAGTAGAAGAAATAGTGACATCATTCCAATTCTCAGTGGAATGAAGCGGTACAACTGGTATAGGCAATTGTACATCATCAAAAGAAGATTCTTCTTCTTGGATAACCGATAAATTAGAGAAGTGTTGAATAGGAGGGGTGGGATCGTCAGTTGCTTGGAACACTAACTGTAGATAATCAGGACGTGTGTAATACTCCTTCAACATGTTAATGTGGAAGGTTTTATGTTCGCCATTAATATCCACGATGTAGTCAACATCGGATATTCTCGAGATGATCCTAAAAGGACCTCTCCGAGTAATTAGAAGACGATTGTTATGAGAAGGTAATAGAACAAATGCTTCGTCACCAGGAAGAAGCTGGCGAAGACGTCTATACTTGTTTGCAAATATACGAGCTTTTTCTTTGGCCTGTTCGGATGATGCAGTAGCTAATCTACAAGCATCTACGATTCTCTTTCTCAACGAGATCACATACTCATAAGAGGATTGAGTTTCCACTTCCATATTCTCTTCAACTAGTAAGTCGTGAATTAACGACATCGGTCCGCGTGGTTGCATGCCAAAAACAAGCTGGAATGGAGAAAAACCAGTGGCTTGATTTTGTACCTCGCGATATGCAAAAAGAGCAGCTGACAGGACTCGGTCCCAATCCTGAGGGGGATCTTGAGTTATCTTACTCAACAACTGCTTGAGTGTCCTATTCAGACGCTCAATTAACCCATTGGACATCGCATGATAGATCGAACTGAGAGATCTATCTATTCCTAACGTCTTCATAACCTGAGACATGGATTCGGAAATAAACTGGACACCATGATCCGATAAGATCTTACGCGGAAAACCAATGCGTGAAAAGATCAACATCAACGCCTCTGCTACACTAGCCCATGAAGAGTTCTTCAGAGGTATGCCCTCAGGCCAACGCGTACACATATCAATACAAGTAAGTATGTGTGTATGTCCTCTGGCAGATGGTAGCATCGGACCAATGATATCAATTGCCATTTTATCAAATGGTCTAATAGGGATGTCCGCAGCCTGAATAAGAGCCGCATGAAATGGACCCCGTACTTTAACCTCCTGACATATTAAACATGAACGACAATAGAGAGTGACATTGTTGCGGTCATTTTTGATGGAGTTTCAAACATCGATCTATTGGTTGTAGGTTTTTCACCCTGGTCAAGGTTTAGTAACTATGTCTTGACTTTGCTGTGTCAGGGTGATTAGGGGTTATCTCCCTTGTTTGTTCATTCATTGTGTTTGACCTTTTGGGTCAAAGGTAATACAGTTCTGGGCTATATGCGATGCGCAGTGGAGAGCGCGAATTTAGACTTCCGTCTTGTTGAGTTGTGAAGTCCTGGCTTCTGAGGACATGTATGTCCATTGTAGTTTCGGGGAGGAAAATCTTCGAAGTGACTGCGTTGTCAGTTTTCCCCATTGATTCTCTGTGCGCCAGGAAGGACGACAGTGTTGTTATTATGTTCTGAGGATTCGTTGCAAGGTAACAACGACCTTTTTCATTACTATGCTTTCGGTGGCAGAATTTGTTAAAGAAGTACCTTCTGTGAGGACAGCTCACCGATCCTGTATGCAGAACTTATACATTGCGCTCAAGATAGCTATGTAAGACTATTTGTCTTTAAACGAACAGAAGTACAGTGACGAAGAGATATATATGTATATGCTGGTAGATTTATATAAACTTGATAGCAGAGTTTATGCAACCTGCTGATGAAGAGTAAACAACTGACGTAATATTTAGGCCGGTGGAATAGCCCCTATTCTACAGCATAAAAAGAAATAACTGGCGTGTTATGCCAAGTTGAACGACGGCCCTAGTAATAGGATTACTTGAGTGAAGGGCTCGTCTTTTGTATGACGGAGTTATCAAGGTATCTGACGCGTTCAGTCGGAGATACCAAAAGCGGCATTATGAACAGTACATGAAAAGAACATAACACCATTGCACATGAACTTGTTTACAATGACTGTTATTGTGTGATTCCACAATTAGTGCCCTGATTAAAAGCTGTGAACTGTAACCAGTAGATTACACCGCATCATTGTGACACGCCCACTCTGCCATCTTTACAACACACGAACACAAACGGGCAATTATACATCTGGAGCGAATAGCACGTTACATCTCTTCATCTCCAGCCTTAAACAGACACCCCGCCAGACTTCTACATTTCTGGTAGGCCAGATCTGTGGGTTTAAGCTGGACAGAGCGAGAAATTAACATTTCCGTGGACTTTGTGCTACATGTTTTGATAAACAAGGTGGACATCTGAGAATAACACACGTACTCTACACTTTCAAGTTTTGGCTACACAGGACAGAAATAGGTCATCAACTGTTGACCCACATAAACAGTGTTGGCATCTAGGCAATATTGCTACGTGGACCACAGCTGCACACAAGTCAAGTCCTTTTGTAAACAGTACCGCTGGTTGTTTACCGTTTCAGGCAACAGACTTTTCAACATCTGTACATTCAAGTCACATAGTTCGAGGTCAAATTTTTTTGTAAACAGTACCGTCTACGAACTTTTGGTCAAGTCTCAACTATTCATCGGGAAGGTCATAGTGACATTATGTTCCTGGAGACCACTACATGTTATTGTGGATCGAACAATCATTGCGCGCTTGACATTATACTACAGTGTTGACAAAGAACAAGAGAGTTACTATATTGTATTTTGTAACTAAAATTTGTTTGCAACACATTCTATTATATGCAATGTTATATGTTATTTGTAATATTGTGGTGTATTTTTTCTGTTGTTTTCAGCGGGCTGGTTGGGTAAGGTGACTCCTTTAGATAAATACCACGTAATAGAGGTTATCTATTGAGAGCGTGTCGTTAAGGACTGCAAATTTCCTTAATTGGGATTTGCTAGCGACAATTGTTGCTATTTACGTTTAGCTGTGACGACATGTGTTAGTGTTGATTTCGTTATTTTTCCATTCTTTGATTTTCGATTTGTTTTGTTTGTATCTGTTCTTCTCTCCTTCCTTCCGTTTATTTCTATACATCTTTTTGTTTATAACAGTGTTGCTATTTGTCTTGTTTACTTTTCGCGGTCATCATTACACATTTGTGTAACATTTTCCTTAGTTTTGCTGTATTGTTTATTTGACTTCTGCGAACGTTTTCGGTCATTGTTCTGTATCTTTCTCTTTGTATTTATGATTGTAATACATTATTGTCATACACAGTCTACATACATATACTTGGTCATGTATTATTATTGTCGTTATTAATATGATACGCTATCCATATTGAGAGTATTGATAGAAAATTATTATAAAGAAACAAGGTAACCATACAAGATCTTTGATTAAGACTTGACTCTCAAAGAGAGTGAAATAAACTGAACTGAGTATACAAGTCTAACATTGAAGACTTGTCTCCCATTGAAGTGGGATAAGGTAATTTATTTAATTTTTTCAGGTTACTGATCTCATTAGACAATGTCTACACTAGACTTCTTCATTGAACAAGGGAAAGTCCTTGGAAAGACAGGTGACAAGTTAGAAGAATTCGCAACTGCTCAATACGCCATAGCATTGAAGTCAGAAGAAAAGAGACAAAAAGAGGAAAATAAATTGAAAGAGGAAACTGAGCAAAGGAAGATAGATGCTGAGAATTTAAGATTGCAGATGCAAGCTGAACAAAAGAAGATAGATGCTGAGAATTTAAGGTTGCAAATGCAAGCTGATGAAAGAAAATTCCAGATGGAAATGGAAAAACTAAAAAATGCTGAGAGGAAAGAAAATTTCAAGCTGCTGCAGAGGAAAGAAAACTTCAAGCTGCTGCAGAGGAAAGAAAATTTCAAGCTGCTGCAGAGGAAAGGAAACTTCAAGCAGAGGCGGAAAATAGAAGATTGGATAGGGAAGCCGAAGAAAGGAAACAGAAAATGGAACATGAGGAAAGACTCGCAACTTTGGAATTAGAGAAATTGAAAGTGACAAATATCGGTGCTCATCAAGCAACTTCGGATACAACAAAGGAGAGATCTAATAAGATCAAATTGCCTCATTTCAATCCTTTAAAGGACGGTATAACTGATTATCTTGATAGATTCGAATTTTTATACGGTACGCATAAGATAAAAAAGGAAAAATATGTCGAACAACTGATGGAATTTTTTACAGGTGAAACTGTGACTACTCTTATGACAATAGAAGAACATAACAGAACTAATTATGATGTTGTCAGAGCAGCATTGCTAAAAAAATATCAATTAAAAGAAGAAGACTATCGTCTTCGTTTTAGGACAATGTTGCCAGAAAATGGAGTAGATTTCACTGATTTTGTTACAAAAATACGTCGTACATTTACACGATGGGTTGAGTGTCTCAAACTGAGAAAACATATGAAGGTCTAATGGACTTATTACTTAGAGACAAAGTTTTGTCATCTGTTAATGATTCTTTCCTTGCATATCTTCATGAGCGTAAGCCTAAAAACTTAAAAGACATGGAGGAATACTGTTGTCAGTATGCCACCGCGCATCCCCATGCTACAGTTAGCAATTCTAAAGTGAAAGAAGGGTTGCCAGTTGCTTCAACAGCACCATATGGCCCTAATTTCAATAAGAAATTTCAGGGTGCCCAGCAAAACTGGAATAGGAAAAGTAATCAGAATTACACTCATAAGCAGAGTAATCCAACATATGATGGTTCTTCTTCTAAGAACTGGAGACGAGATGGGAGTTCTCGTAATTTTGGTGGTAATAATTTTAGACACTTTCGCAAAGGTTATCACAATAAAAACTACCCAAGCTTTTGTGCTCGGGATAACCATTCTCGACGTCAAGAATATGACGATGGTGAATATACAAACCGGGATTCAAACCAGAATGATAATTACAATAGACAATATGATAACAATTACAGGGGAAATGATAATCGCGGTAGACCTAGATATAACAAAAGAAAAGCTTACCAACAGGTAAACTCTGCACAACAAGAGTTCAATGGAGCCTGTAATCAAGTAAATGATAGTGGGAACTGTAATGCTATCACTGGTTGTGCTTTCGATTTTGGGAGAGCAACTGAATGCCCCCAATGCTCAACATTGTTCGAGCTATCGTCTGTATCTACCTTAATTTGTGGTCACCCTCTTCCCGCTCTTCCTGCTACAGTTGCGCATGATGGGAGAGGATCTCTCATCTTGCATAAGGGTCTAGTGAATGATAGTCTAGTCTCAGTGCTTTTTGATTCTGGTTGCACTACTGTCGGGGTTAGGCAGTCTCTGATAGATCCTCGCTGTTATACGGGAAAGGTGGTCAAATGTGTTACGTTTGGTGGTACCATGGAAAAATATCCTACTGCTATCATTAGCATTGACACTCCTTTCTTTACAGGAGATGTCCACGCGTGTCTTCTTCCTAATCCTATTTCGGATCTTATAATTGGTCGTATTCATGGGGTTAAGGAATGCACCCCGCAACAAATTTCTAGTTGGGAGGAACAAAATATCCAAACGGTCAATGCGGTGGTAACAAGAGCCCAAGCTCTTATCCCTCCAACTTTATCTGATGATAGTAATGGAGTTGATAGCCAAGATGATCACTTGGTGATTTCGCATGACACGTTTGTTAAACGACAAGAAGAGGATCCTTCTTTGAAGAAATTCTTCCTTCTCGCAAAGAAAGGTGATCCTAATCAGGATACGAATCACTGATCGTATATCACTATGAAGAATGGTATATTGGTACGAATGGTACAACACTCGGACAAGTCTATGCATTCGCAAATTCTTGTGCCTAAGTGTATGAGACCCTTAATTCTTCAACATGCACATGATTCTCAGTGTGCTGGACATATGGGTTTTTCCAGAACTAGGACTAGAGTCCTTGCGTCTTTCTTTTGGCCATTCGTGAACAAAGACATACGAATTTATTGCCGGTCTTGCAAAATTTGCCAAGAGATCAAGTCTAGAGGTCCAAGGCATGCTGCACCTATTCAGGCCGCAGATATTCCTATTCGGCCGTTTCAGAAAATGGCAATAGACATTATTGGCCCGTTTAAGATTAAGTCAGCCAGACGACATCAATTTATCCTTACTTGCGTTGACATGTGCACTCGTTGGCCAGAGGCTATTCCTCTTAAAAGCATATCAACTGTAGATATCGCAGATGCTCTTTGGCTCATATTTTCTCGGCTGGGATTTCGCGGAGAAATACTATCAGACCACGGCACTCAATTGATATCGGACACTATGTCTCAGGTGATGGCTACTCTGGACATTAAAAGGTCTCTCAGTAGTATTTATCATCCAATGTCCAATGGATTGGTTGAACGACTTAATAGGACACTAAAGATCTTACTAGGCAAGATAACGGAGGATCATCCTGATGATTGGGACAGGGTCCTACCTGCAGCTCTCTTTGCTTATAGAGAGGTTCCCAACGAGCATACAGGATTTTCTCCTTTTGAACTTGTCTTTGGCGCGCAACCGCGCAGTCCTATGTCCTTGCTACACGATCTGATCACTGCCGATAATATTGACGATGATACACAATCATCATATGAATATGTTATTGCTCTTAGGGAGAAAATTATCGAATCATGCAGGTTAGCTACTTCATCATCAGAATTCGCTAAAGAAAAGGCTAGGCGATTCGCTAATAAGAAAAGACGCCTACGTCAACTTTGTCCTGGAGACAAAGCGTTTGTCTTACTTCCCACGAAGGAAAACAGACTTCTCATTTCTTGGAAAGGTCCATACACTATAGTCTCTAAAATTTCAGATGTCGACTATATTGTCGATGTTGATGGAAGGCATAAAACCTTCCATATAAATATGCTTACTGAATTTATTGAACGACCAGACTATTTACAGCCTATTTTCCAGGCGACGGACGATTCTCGAGTCCAACGTGGTCATATCTCATCCCTGTCTGTTATACAGGATGAGGAAACTACTTTTTCTGACGTTAACTTACCTCTTCCCGTTGTTCCACTTAATTCTACGGAATCATGGAAAAACGTTACCGTCTCTTCGAACTTGTCTTTTGAGGAGCAGCGTCGAGTATCCTTTACGCTACAATCATATCAGGATGTCCTTACCGACATTCCTCGACACACAGATGTCATAGAACATGACATCATACTTACTGATCGTAATCCGATCAGAGTAAGACCATACCCAATACCTATTCATTTTCAAGCACAAGTCGAGAAAGAAGTGGATGAAATGATTCAACTACAAATAATTGAACCATCCACTTCAGCTTATTCTTCGTCGATGGTTATTGTTCGAAAGAAAGACAATAACATACGTCTTTGCGTTGATTATCGCAAATTAAATCAAGTTACGAAGTTCGATGCTTAACCTATGCCTTTATTAGATGATCTACTTATTAGACTTTCTAAAGCTAAATTTTTTACTAAACTAGACTTGTCGAAAGGTTATTGGCAAGTCCTACTGACGGAACACGCCAAACCTCTCACTGCTTTTTCAACACCTAGGGGTTTGTTTCAGTGGAATTTTATGCCTTTCGGGCTTATGAACGCCCCAGCAACTTTCGTGCGCATGATGCGACGAATTCTATCGTATCGTACAGATGTCATCGCATATTTGGACGTCATCTGTCTGTTCAGTGATACTTGGGAAGAACACTATTCGGGTTTAAACGAGTTACTATCTACTCTACGCGAGCATAAGTTAACAGCAAAACCCTCTAAAGCCTATGTTGGGTTTAGTGAAATCTCTTTCCTAGGTCATCGGGTTGGTCATGGTCTGTTGAAGACAGAGGACCAAAACATTTCGAAGATATTAAATATCTCGGTTCCGAAGACAAAAAAGCAAGTACGTAGTCTCTTGGGATTAATACAATTCTATGGAAGATTCATTGATAATCTATCCTCCATTATGGCACCACTTTCAACGTTGTTGAAAAAAGGTTCTCCTAATATGGTGCGTTGGTCCCAAGAATGCCAATCGTCATTGGATCAGGTTAAGAATTTATTCTCATCTCATCCTATCTTAAGACTTCCAACGATTGATAAGACTTTTGTCCTTCGTAGTGATGCCTCTTCCACTGGGATTGGAGCGGCACTAATGCAGGAGTATTCAGGAACTCTGCATCCTGTAATGTATATTTCTAGGAAGCTGAATGCGGCAGAAAGGAATTACTCGGTTTTAGACCGTGAATTGTTGGCCATGGTTTGGTCCATTCTTAAGCTACAAAGATTCCTTCTGGGCGCGCATTTCATTATGGAAACCCACCAAAAAGCTCTTACAGCTATGCAAAGTAAGGATTTGAAGAGCTCGAGATCTACTCGTTATGCTATTGCTCTTCAACCTTTCCATTTCACGGTGCGAGCTATCCGTGGTTCGGATAATGTGATGGCAGACATATTGTCTAGATGCCCACATGATTCCATTTAAATCTTATGTCCTAGATCTCCTGATACACTTAAAGACTTATGTCTGTTCTTAATAGTAAAATATATATTAACACAATTGTGTCACTAGTTGGATGATGTATATGACTTTAATGAATTTGATTATGTCCATCCATGATAAATATCCATTAGATATGCTGATGGTATTGTATTGTAGTTCATCATATTTGTATATTGTTATAATGATAGTATTTGACAATTTTTAATATCTATGATTGGTATTGCCAGCAACTTAGGTTTCTTTAATGGTACCCCCTGAGTTTGTTTGGCTTAGAGGAAATATTTTCTCTTATGATGGGGGGATGATTTTACTCTCTCCAGACGCTTTATTTATGCGTCTATTGTACCTGATATTAGGTTCATTCTTTCATGAGCACATAACTGATGCTTGTGCTATCTTGCTCATGGATATATTTTTTAAAAAAAGTGTCATTTTTTTAACAGGGGCGGTGCAGTAATATGTTGCGGTCATTTTTGATGGAGTTTCAAACATCGATCTATTGGTTGTAGGTTTTTCACGCTGGTCAAGGTTTAGTAACTATGTCTTGACTTTGCTGTGTCAGTTTGATTAGGGGTTATCTCCCTTGTTTGTTCATTCATTGTATTTGACCTTTTGGGTCAAAGGTAATACAGTTCTGGGCTATATGCCAATGCGCAGTGGAGAGCGCGAATTTAGACTTCCGTCTTGTTGAGTTGTGAAGTCCTGGCTTCTGAGGACGTGTATGTCCATTGTAGTTTCGGGGAGGAAAATCTTCGAAGTGACTGCGTTGTCAGTTTTCCCCATTGATTCTCTGTGCGTCAGGAAGGACGACAGTGTTGTTATTATGTTCTGAGGATTCGTTGCAAGGTAACAACGACCTTTTTCATTACTATGCTTTCGGTGGCAGAATTAGTTAAAGAAGTACCTTCTGTGAGGACAGCTCACCGATCCTGTATGCAGAACTTATACATTGCGCTCAAGATAGCTATGTAAGACTATTTGTCTTTAAACGAACAGAAGTACAGTGACGAAGAGATATATATGTATATGCTGGTAGATTTATATAAACTTGATAGCAGAGTTTATGCAACTTGCTGATGAAGAGTACACAACTGACGTCATATTTAGGCCGGTGGAATGGCCTTTATTCTACAGCATAAAAAGAAGTAACTGGCGTGTTATGCCAAGTTGAACGACGGCCCTAGTAATAGGATTACTTGAGTGAAGGGCTCGTTTTTTGTATGACGGAGTTATCAAGGTATCTGACGCGTTCAGTCAGAGATACCAAAAGCGGCATTATGAACAGTACATGAAAAGAACATAACACTATTGACATGCATATATATATGAATGTTCACCAGCCTTTTGAATGCCTGATGTATGCCTAACGATTTCCTGTTATCATGACCATGTTTACACTGACTGTTCCTGTTGATGCTACTGTGTGTTTCCGTCAATAAATGTTTTGAAACGTGCCAGCAGTGTCCAAGCATCCTTGACTACTGCATGTGAGTGTATGGGTTGCATTGTCTACATCTATACGAGCCTAAACACATTCGCGCCTCCATCCGCTCCCACACTCAGCACATCATCTTACAAGTACCACACATCTAACAACATGATGTTTACTGTCTTGTGCAAGTGATCACCTCAAGAACGAAAAAAGACAGTTGCAGACATCTCTATGGACGCCAGGCCAGTAAAATGCAGATAGCAATCTAGATTTGGTTCGCGAAAAACCCATATGGCCTGCGCATTGCGAGTCGTGTGCATGCTGTAATATCCGAGCTCTCATAGAAGATGGGACTAGAATCTGTGAACGTAAGGATGAATCCTTTTCCCGTATTAGCCTAACCAAAATACTATTTTTAAGAGCAAAGTCATGTCTAGATTTTGCATTTCTGGTGTTGGTATTATTTTTGTTCACAAATTGAAAATTTTATTTTAAAGAATCATCATTCTTTTCCAAAGTTGCAAACATCTCCCGTGAAATAGGAGAATCATCATAAGTGGCATTAACTGTAGGTTCAGCAGGTGTATCACGCGACATAACAGTAGCTTGCGCTCTGGTGACTACTGCATTCGCAGCCTGAATATGTCGCTCTTCCCATTCAGCAATTTGCTGAGGGGTACACTCTTTTATACCGTGTATTCGACCTAGAAACACATCGCTAATCGGATTCTGAAGCAGGCACGCATGAATTTTTAGTGAAAAAAATGGTGTATGTAAATTAATTATAGCTGTGGGAAAGGTTTCCACAGTGCCTCCAAAGGTGACGCATTTCACAACCTTGCCTGAAGCGCACGATGGGTCGATCAGCGAAGTCCAGACACCGACTGTGCTACAACCTGAATCAAATAAAATAGAGCATGGAATGGAATTCACATATCCTTTATTAAATTTAAGACAACCCTGTCCCTGGTGTACTGACGCAGTGGTGGCCGTACAGACTGCAGGTAGACTTGGCAAAATTTGTCCGCATCGCAGCGTCGTGATCGCCTTGGGCTGGAAAAGAGTCATACATTCAGAACAAGCTTTTACCTGATTAAAATCAAGAGAACAAGACATGGCATT
The DNA here is from genome assembly GCA_024509875.1 of Oreohelix idahoensis. NCBI lineage: Eukaryota > Metazoa > Mollusca > Gastropoda > Stylommatophora > Oreohelicidae > Oreohelix > Oreohelix idahoensis. The sequence continues at coordinate 219,361 of JAMPIV010009213.1, forward strand.
ATGCGTATTAGCATCTTTATCTTGTTCATTGTTAGTCTGTGTATCTCTGAAAGCAACAATAGCATGTCGACGTGAATTGCTTGAAGATCTATCTCTTGGTCGCGATCGATTCTGACTATTGGCATTAAAATTGGTATAATTACTATTTATGCCTGAGTTGAAATCTGGATGAGTACGCCAATTATTGTCCTCATTGTTGTGATTTTGGCCAAATGACCTATTCCAAGACCCCTGTCTATTTTGAGGATTTTGTAATTGTGATCGCCAATTTTGTTTATTATTGTTTCCTTGATTATATCTGAAATTATTGTTACCAAAATCTCGTGATCTATGAGATTGGCTCCAAGAAACATTAAATGGAGCAGATTGCTGGTATTGTTTCCCCTTATAAAAATTACCACAGTTAAAATTGTCATTACTTCCCTTATTAAAGTATCTATCGTTACTCATAGAACGATGGCGTGAAACGTTCTTCTGTTGCACAGCGAAAGCAACAGGTAACTCATTTTTGATCTGCGCATTACTAATATCCATGTTTGGGTGAGCGGTGCAGAAATTTTTACAATTTTCTTCTAATTCTTTTATTGAAGAAGGTTTACGCTCATGCAAAAATGAAAGAAATGCAGGATTTACTGACGATAAAACTTTATCGCGCAGCAATAAATCGAAAAGACCGGTATAAGACTTTTCTATCTTAGACAATTCGATACATCTTTCCAAGGTTAGCCATATTTGGGAAAGAAAGTCACTGAAGTTCTTTCCTGATTGTGGTAACATAGTTTTAAAACGCAATCTGTATTGATCTTCAGTCATTTGATATTTCCTAAGAAGAGCGGCTCTAAGTGCGTCATAATCATTTTTTGTCATTAGCACTAGTTGTATGATATACCGCCATAGCATCCCTGTAAGTAATCTGGATAAATGTGTACAATATAGTGTTTTATCCACGTTATAAGACCTACAAGTGGCCTCAAATCTGTCTAGAAAGAATATTACGTCGTCGGATGGTGGGTTAAATTTGGGTAATTTTAGGTGAACTTCCCTAAAATTATCATGTCTAGATGAAGATTGGCCTTCATGAGTTTTCTGAGAATTAGCTTCATGAGCTAATTTAAATTGTTCAAATTTCATCTCCTTAATTTTTTGTTCATGTTGAACCTGAAGCTGATATTTTCTTGTATTTTCTTCAGCTATCAATCTCCTCTCTTCCATTTCCTTTTGCTTACATTCCATTTCAATTCTGAGTTGCCTTTCTTTTTCAGCAGCTTCCAAACGAAGTCTTTTTTCGTTTTCTTCAGCCTCCAATCTTTTCTGTTCTATTTCACGCTGAAATCGTTTGTCCTCTAATTCAGCGGCTAATTTCATTTTTTTCTCATTTTCTTCAGCCTCAAATTTTACATTTTCTAGTCTTAGAGTTTCTAATTTCCTCTGTTCAGATTCTATCTCTTGAGCTTTTTTATACTCCGCCATAGCGAATGTTTTCACCTCTTCAGGAGTCATCTGAAGGGCTTTAGCTTGTTTAATAAAATAATCTAGCGAATACATTATGATTAATAAGAAGCCACTATAATTTTTCCTTATTAAATGAAAATTAATTAATGTAGATTAATTTTCCTTATCACTATAATGAATGATACTTGTTCCTGTCCAAGAACGGTAAGCAATTCATGTAATTATCAATTATATTATTAATCAATAAAATAATTTATGTAACGTTATGATAAGACAAAAGCTATAGATAATTACGACAATAGTGACAAGACAAGATAGTTAATGACAAATGAAAACATTTGCAGAAATCAAAAAAGTTGAAATGAAAAAATAAGAAATAATTTTGCAGAAAGTGCAATGATAACTGCAATAAACAATAAAACAAGACAATGGACAACATAGTGTATAAACATAGGTTTGTAAAAAAACTCAACGATAGTAAGGTGAGAATGGACGAATGTTACAAACAAGATACATCATAAAACCAAGGTACGAATAAAAATAACTACGAAAACTACAATGAAAACTTGACAATACAGCTAAACAGTCAGGTGTCACAGACCACCAGACACAGTGGACCTAGAATCCTTCGACACACAGGTGCCGGAACATTCCACTGCGGGAAGTCTGCAAATAAACTTATAGAACAATTATGAAGGCCCTGAGATGAACCTGGGATGTTCCCTTCATAATTCACCTACCCAACCTCCCACAATAAACATAAAACATAGAACAAGCAACTTACATGAATAATATGTGGACATAATCAAAAGAAGAGGCACAGCTAAACGCAATACAGTGTAAAAACGATACTACGTTTATACTTATCTCGCCCGCAAGAAAGAATAATATGCCTCGTCTCCGTAGGTGTACGTATGAGAAATCGCAATACTTCTTATTGAGTAATACAATGCTCGTATTCGACACCGAGGACTGAAAGATGAGGTCCAACTTAGTCCTTGACATTGAGACAACCGTTATCCGGAGTACATATACAGTTTGAAAATCCACGTATCTCAGTATACTGTAGAACTTTGCGAGGTCGTTCCCTTATTGAATCCAGCGTAATTCAAGACACACTGTGCCGCCATATTGTTGTGTTGGTTTATGTTTGAATGAGTTGACGATGGTAGGTGAAACTGCCAGTTCATGCCAATAACGCGAATTCTAAAATGAACTTCAAGTATGTCAATAGAACTTTGATCAACTGAAGTATTCAACAAAGGCTTGTCTTTAAAGTTCAATGTATTTATTCACGGATACAAACACGATATGAAATAGTAGACAATACGTTTGATGCATGGACGATCAATAAGAAAATAGGATGGTGAAAATCTGGCGTAATGTTCCTAATGGCAATATACGTCTTTCCAGTCAGTTCCATAATCAGTATTCTTCCTCGCTAAACTAAAGTTCATACCATTAATCTGTCTTTATGATAGTTTCTAAGGCATCGGTCGTTGACCTTCTACAAGGACATCGGGCTTAATATACATCTTTATAATACTTGATAAAGCATCCAAAATATACTGTCTTGCTCAATAAACTTCTTCCATAGACTGCTCAGACAGTTGATTAAACATTAGATTCACACGTTTCTACATCAAGATAAAATACATGTTAGCAACTATCCTTGGCTAACCTCTCCAATACGTGCCATGACCGAGATGTCGGCACTTCCTAATACAATTTTGCAATATATTAAATAACATTTCCTTTCGTAGGATTACCACTACGTTTACAAGTGAAGCTATCAGCTCATCTGATCCATTCTTTAAATCCTGCCATGAGGACTCCAGCTAGATGCCAGTAATGAGTGGAGACATCACTTAAAATCATCAATAAGATTATTTATCAACACATGGGTGCAAGGCTTACATATACATCTTGACATTGGCTTCTGATAAGAAAACCAGTTGTCCTCCATAGAAATAATTCCCATTCATCAGGGACACAATACAATATATTACGGACGATCAGTCCGGCTTGACCCTTCAACATCATTCTCTGACGTCATCCTCTAGATCTTAGAAACCCGTGCGCTAAGAGTCTCTCATACACTACATAGTGGACACACATGCGTGATAAATCATACGCACAAATAATATTCCTATCATAAGAATGGTGCGTAACCTTTTAACACAGGCAGGACCTAAGACTGCCATCTATGTAAAAGTACGCAACAAGGATCTTGATTCTAGTGGCACCTCAAATTCTGTGTATCAGAGTTAAAGACATCCAGATGGTGGGATAAAAAGTGGCATCCTGCATCTGGTTAACCAGAGAGACAGCTGATTGTGGTGAATCTACAACTTCGTGTCAATCCTGGAGCCCTGCACGATGCTTGCAGTGTCGAACCTTTCGACATTTATTGGCTGTCCTTCTCTTCTTCCTTTCTCATATTTTAAAAATGTAATCACAAATTTGTTTTTCTAAATTAACTGTTTTCAATATTGGAATTCAGAATGCCAGCCATTTTTATGAAGATGTCCTACCATTCTAAGCCTTTTCATCCCCGATGTATCTGTCCCCAGCACAGGAATATTTCTTTTTTTATTATTGGATCAGCCAATTTCCAGAATATTTTTTTAAAGAGTGTTTTTAAGTAGGTGCAAGAAGTCTAGTGGGTACTTCAGTGTAAGATCTACTGAAACAATTGAGCGTGAAGGAACAGTCAATAACAAAGGAACTTCAAAATCTTGGCGAGCTGCAGAAAAGGCATCATTCTGGCCGTGGAATGATGACAGTGAGCTATGGATTCAAGGACATTAAATTAATTGGAGCAAAACAAGTACTTTCACAACTTGAACTAGTACTTTCACAACTGCCTCAAGTAGGCAGAACGGATAAACCTAGGAGTGAATCTGAAAGTTTCATTTAAGGCGGAGTGGGTACGACCTTTTTTTTTTAAAAGAGTGTAAAGGAGATAAATTGACAAAAACACTTGTCTGACATGGGAACGTCTAATGATCAGATTTCCACCTGCTGTAACTCTCTGTATAGAGTTTTTATTCATTTTAATGTTTTCTACATGTAGATTTTCAAGTAATGCTTTGGACAGCTGATGTTCAGAAGATTACTGCATGTTTTATTTAAGTTGCATGCTATCTGTGTGAAACATACACTGGTCATCTTAAAAAGCTTCAAAATGGCAGAATCGTTAGAGCGCTTGCCTCTCGCGGCAATGTTACTAGGTTGTAGGATCGAAACCCAGTAGCATCATGCTCCAGTCTACCCAGCTGTAATTGGGTACATGAATCTGGTCTTGAGTTAGGAAAGGCAAAGGCAGCGAGAAAGTGAACTAGACAACTCATTCATAAAAGACTGACCTAGTATAGTGAAGTCTCTAACAGTTTACTCCCTTACTGCAGTATCTGTTATGGGACCACCTTTACCTTCTTAAAGAGTGCATATTTCACAGAGACACCAAGCAACTGTGATTATACGTGATTGCTTTTTTGTTTTAGTTTGATCAACACAGTGGTTAGAGCGCCAGTCTCTCGCGGCAAAAGTACCGAGTTTGAAACACAATGACGTCACGCTCCAGTCTGCCTTGCTATAAATGGGTATCTGACTCTGCTCGTGAGTTAGGGAATGAAAGGCAGTGAGGAAGGGAACTGGTCACCCCTACCTCTCGATGCTGAGCTTAGTATAGTGAAAGCTCTAACACTGCAATCCCCAACGGCAGTATCAGCTCTGGGTCTACCTTTACCAACTGCCAAGTTTAAATCACTAGGAGCTAACGCTCATTGATGGGTGGATGAAAGACAACTGCCAGGTTAACCTCAATAAGCATATCCTCGGAGTGACCTTCCTAGACGAGTGAATAGGTAAGCCACGTCATCTGAAAGTGTATATTCTATATGTTGCTGATTGTATATCACACTTCGCTAAGCTTTATTTTAGTATGTTTAATGTTTACAAACTTTCTGTACAACATAACTCCCAAATGTAAAACTGGCGACATTACGAATCCTAAGAAACATTGATTTATTGTTTTATTTATATTCCTATCTACAACATACGCACACAATTAAAAATTAAATTGGACATTTTTCTCCTGCATACTGTGTATTCTGTATTGTATATGTACATATTGCAATGCATATGTTACACATAACATATATTTGTATTTCATATAAGGATTAGTCAGCGAATTTACGCAGTTTTCAGATCGTAAAATTGCTTAAGATGGTCAGATGTGGAATAACTGCATGTTTGTGTGTCTGTATATATATCTGTCTGTCTCTTTGTCTGTGTGTGTGTATTAATTAATATTTCAAGCAATTAATCATTTAATATGATAGGAAACTCAATACAGAACGATTAATGATAATGTCATAATTACAATACTAAATTAGAAAATAACTGCATGGCGTACCCCAGCGGTAAACTAAAGAGCCTGTCTACCAAAATTCATGAAGAAATAATAAGCATGCGGATTTGTATTGAGAACATACAAACACACTTTGCCTTTTATTTATATAGAAGATTTCTGTTTTAAATATAAATTAATAGACATCTTAAAAAACAAAACTCACACTAAATAAACTGTACTGTTGGTAAAAAAAATTAGATTTACAAATAAACCAATAACACAAGCCTTCACCATCCCGACAACAGTCCGGTGAGATCAAAGATACAACAGTGTAGCAAGTTGAAAGGCGGTAGTCGGGCTGATGTGAAGGTTAAAATATGTATGTGTATGGGGATGTGAGTGGATGCAAACGCATTTAGTTTGGTAGGTCAGCCCTGTCTCCAGCTTGGTCCGCGGCACAGGAAATGAAAGATATCAAAATTGTTATTTGCTCTCAGGTTTAACATTAAAAAAAAATTAAACTTAAACATGAATTGAAGTTATTGATGTGTTTGCTTTACGTTTAATTTTTTTTTTTTATTGTTTCAAATTAAATTTAAGCCAAATGAGCGACATTTTAATAAATCTAGCAATATTGAATCGGCTAATCAGTCGCTATAAAAGCCTGATTAATTAAACATTATTTTACTTAAAAGATTGCTATTTTAACTACACTAGTTAACACATTTTCATTCGCTTACATTTCTACTTAAATACAGTGTTTACAACAAAAAAAATTGGGGGGAAAAGGGAAGGGATGCAATGGATTTGTGATGTCACATAAGAAGGGAGTCTGGGATTTAGTGACGAAATGTGACGAGAGGGGAGGGTTCACAAATGGCAAAAATTTTCTATATTCTTTTTCTTTTCTACCCGCGTCCTCTACTTTATTATCGCTCTTTTATCCTTTTCCTGTTTTTCGCATTCGTTCGTTTGCGACAAAATATTACTTTCCCATTCTGACTTTGCCGTTTCTTTCTCATACTAGTAACGCATTTTATTGCGTAATATGTCATTCCCTGAATGTGAACGAAATACTGTGAGAATTCGTCTTGTCAGACATAGAGAGCAGACATTTGTCTACATTGTCCATGACACGAGCGCTTCTATGGCTAAGTTTCTCGGCGTGAGGTGTGAGGAGGCGCCAATCTGCATAGCTCAGAAATGAGACATGTCGCAGTAGGTGTGAGACGCACTTTTGGCAGTTATAGCCAGCGTCTAAGTTAATGGGAAGTGGTAAGAGAAAGAGATGGGGAGAGAGAGACCGGCGCTATTTCGGGTTTTCGTAATAGCGTGGGATCCTTTGTCTGTTTCATATATCTACCCGAGTAGCTTAGACTATTCATCCAGTTCTCCAAATTGTGCAGTAGACAGGTTGCTCGTGCTAAGGAAATAAGCTTGCATAGCGAAGTTCTTAGTTTGACTCGACATTTTGCCGACCTTCTAGACTAACTATACGAGTGAATAAATTCTAAGTTTGTGCGATCGCCTGTAGTTCTGTCTGGAGGTAAATATATTATATATCTAGTAGTGTGGAGTGATTCAGTGATAATCGATTATTTCATTTCACTAGCTAGATTTCTGTGCAGTATAAATTAAATTTAAAAGTCTGTTATATTCTCTAGTTGACGTGTTTCAGTGGAAAGCAGAATAAATTATAATTTCTAGCTTAAACTCATGCAGCTATAGATAAATTTAATTAAATTGCTAGAAATTAATCGATAATATTTTAAACTAACTTATAACTGCACTGATTCATCATTGAGTATTGACGAAATACGTATGTATTTCTAATTCATGATGACGGATTTTATGAATATAACTTATTTCACGGGAATTTTAAACGATAAGTCAAGCTCTGCGCTTGCAGTTTATAATGTAAGTTATAACCGTAGTAAATAGTATGTATAAGTATTTTATATGTTGTTTTCTCTTTATTCAGTGAAACTGGGGTTGCCCAACTTTACCAAACGGTTTTAGTACGGAGAAATATCTGTGAGGAACAAAAACATTTTTTCTTAAAGACTTGGGTGTATAAAGTAAAACCTGTCTGGCATTGCGCTGTCATCCAGAACGACTGAGTACCCATTACACGAACTTTAAGATTAAATGAAGTAACGGGCCTATCGCGCCAGATTTTAGTCTTCCTGAGAAAAACCTCAAGTACATTTCAGCCCTTGTGGCAAGTAAAATATTACTATCAGTAACATTCCGACGGAGTTCTGACTAGTGGTGGTGTGACCAAATAAAGTCCTATACTGAGAGAAGGCACCGACCTGACATTCCTAATTACTAGAAATCTAAGCTATTGACACTTTGCTCGCTGTTAACGTTCGTGCCTGGACAATTTTAATGTGACAGAAACAGATATCCTAAAATAAGAAGAACCAAGGAAACGTTCCCTGAAGTAGTGAATTCAACCTATCTTTGTGGAGCTGGGGTTCCCTTGGCCAATGACTAACTCTGTAGATTCTGTACGTGCATATCCTAAAAATTGTTTTTTTTTCCAGAAGTTGCTATCAAAGCTGTAAGTACGAATGCAAGCTAGTGATCACGGCTGACTGAATAGAGTGAATGCAGGACTGAGTGATTCCTTTATTGTTGTATTTTTGGCACCCATTTTTGCTGTCTTAAATTTCTTTATGCAAGGTTTTTGTTGATAACAATATTTTCCTTAGGATAGATTAGAGTATCAAAGTCTGTTCATACCTTTAAAGGGAAATCTTAGACTAAAGCGTATGTATCAGTGACTCTTTGGGGCTATCACTTTTCTTCTAACAGGACTGTGGGCTATACATCGAGGGAAAAGATCATACCTCTGGGTCTATCACTCTTGTAGCAATTCATTGACTTATGACTATTTGTATAGGTTTGATGTATTTTTATGTGTTGTGATGGAATTTTATTATGATAATTAAAATTCACTTGAACTTAATCAGCGTGTCGGTCAGCTCGTTCCAAAATATCTATATAATCGTTGTTATAGTTTTTCCACGTCTGTGCGTCTAACTGTCGTCCCTTGTGTGTGTGTGTACGTGAGTGGTATATATATATATATATATATATATATATATATATATATATATATATATATATATATATATATATATATATTCGATATGTATAGTTTATAGACTCTCACTGAACTATCACCTATTCTATATCTATTCAGAAAGGACCAACCCAAGTCTTAATTCCCCTATCAAAAATCTACGACAGTCATATGCGGACGAACACTACGATGGACTTAACATTTGTTTTAACAGTCCAGTTATATTCACATTAACTACCGAATTGAAAAACACACTGTGGCCGAATTAAATTGTTCCCAGTAGGTGTTTGGAAAAGCAAGCTGTAGTTTTCGTAATTGCATTTTGCTGCCCGTCATTTTAACAAAGAGCTAAAAAAATTGAAACATCGTTGGAGGCAACAAAGATGCGCTGTCATAAGTCAATGTCGGACCCCAAGATGCAGCAATAGTGAATGCAGTCAGCGACCCATAGCTGTACTGCTTGCATCAGGACCAGCGAACCAGAGCTGGTCAAGACCGCACTCCACCTCCACGTGGTGGTCCTGGTAACAGTCTGCAGCAGTGCAGTCTGGCTGAGCGAGTGCGGTTCGCAATGGGAAGGCAAACTCGGTCCCTAAAAAATGCCGTGCTGAAGTCGGATGTGTCGACCGAAAGGTGCAGATATCACAGCTTAGGCGTAAACAGACACAACGCAACCACCGTCCTTTTCAGGGCGTACGAGGAAGAAGAAGAAGAAAATAAGTCAATGTTAACTCCCATGAAAAAGCAAGATAACGAAGAATGCATGAAAAAAAAAGTCTTGAACAAAGAAAAACAAAACCATGAGAAGACAAATCAAACTTAATTGGACATGTGACTCATCACTTCTCAAAGTGGAGAGCTCGAAGGTACCGTGGCTACCACAAAAAGGTAGAGAAAGATAAGCAGAAGATGAAGACCTCGAGGCATGACACCTGACTTGATTCTCATTCAGATTTTGTTTCTCCTTTGTCTATCCCAGTAGACAAAGCTGTGCACTTCTTATGTCACCGGAACTAAGTCAAACAAAAACCCACGCTGCTTGGGCATAATTCATATTGCGATTAGACTCATATAATTTGCTGATATAACAGAAAAAGGTAACCTCAAAGCAGAAACATCCATAAGGGAGTGAAGTGTTAGAGATTTCATCATACTAGGTTGAGCCTTATGAGGTGGAGTAACCAGTTCCATTCCTCACTGCCATTACTTTTCCTAGCTCAAAAGCAGTCACATACCCATTTAACGCTGGGCAGACTGGTGCGTGATGCTACCAAGTTTCGATGCCGTAACGAGATATATGTGCCGCGAAAGGAATGCGCCCTAACCGCTTAGCCAATCGTATGCTGATATAATTACGTCATTATCTGAGGCTTTAAGTAAGGCCTTCTCATGTAGTATTTCTTTTATTAACTCAGACTTAAACATTATTACAGATAGTGCACCAAATGTCAAAACATTCTTTTTTTCACTTTCAAAAAACGTTCATACATCCTGTTTGTTGATCTTCTGTCAACTATTCATGGCATACCGGAAACATCAATATTGCAGCTCAGCTCGTCACACGCACACTTCATAGTAACAGCTGCGAGTTCATTTACTATTAGAGCTAAGTATAACAACAACAACAACATAAACATGTTTTATCTAGTTTATATTGTAAGCTTACATACATTAAAGCTGTATGTTACGAAAAAAAAAAAACAACAACACACATACAAACAATCTATATAGTACAGTATTCATTTTGCAAGGCATACAATGAATGAGTTGTCTACACCATCGTCAGCCACATCAAACCTAACCCAAATGGGATTCTGAATTAAGAGGCTTGGCCACAGACTGCAAATTCGTATGTCCCGAAGAAGATTGTAGCCATTCGCTAGCTTGACAAGAACAAATGGGATAAATGTGGTGGTTTCCTCGTGATGCATTATGTAGTATAGCCTAGACTGAAAACAGCCCGCAAAAAATTATTTAAAAAAAAAAAATGTATTTATCAGTTTTACAAATGAGTTCCAAAATATTATTTTACCCTTGTTAACCACAGCAACAATCAATAAACAAAGATTAGAAATACAGACAGACTTTGAGAAACTGATAAACATACGCAACCAAACACTTGAAAAAATAAACAGACAAATAATGAAGAGTGATAAAGAATCGTATAAATAAAGTAAAAAAAAAACACAATAAACAGGAGGAAAAACAGTAACACTAAATAAGCAAGCAAAAATATAAGACAAGAAAGAAATATCAACGCAAGGGAAAAAATATAAACATAAAATGCAACAAAGAACGTCAAATAAAAAAATAATATTACATAACGGCCCGATAAGATAGAAGAATCCAAAGCAGAAAGTCTCTCCCTTAAATCACACAAGGAGGATCTCAGCATAGTGCACGAACTCCGTAGCACCGGCGAGGATACCAATGTGTGTATAAAGGAATCACATGTTCTATAAATATTTATGTGGTGGGTAGGTTTCCTAATTTTTAAAGTTTGCCTGCGCAGTGGCCGCATGGCTTACTCTTTACGATTTCCAACTGCCGAGGAATTTTTAACGTGCGTAACGTGCACAGGGGACCTCCAATTTTTCGCTTTTATCCGAGAAAGCTAGGCATCCTATCTCACTACCCATGAGATTAGCGGGGAGTATGATATCATTATACACAACAAGAAAGACATTTAGTCCAAGTGATGACGTTTTATTTTTTTCAATACAACAATCAAAAAATTTCTTTAACAATATTCTTTATTGTGTAGCTCTAAAATATGAAAAAAATGTCAGGCAAAATCAGGTAAATACTGCACTTGTAATGTTTATATAACAGTACAATGTCGATTAGCCAAAAGTCAGTTATCCGAATCGTCAATTATCCGAACCAATACCGCCGCAAAAGTAAATAAAAGACAGTATCTACTTTTACTGCACAAATCGTTATGATGTGTGTATTTGTAATGTAAAAAAAAAAGGTATGATTTGTACTTGAAATTATGTAAAACAGTTAGGCCTAGGTACGTTCAAAATAAATATTATATACATTGTTTCTTCAAAATTTGCTAGTTATTTATTAATAATTTAATAATTAAATTATTTCCAAAAAAAATTATACTTCATTTTTCAAAACAAAATTCACGAACAATATTCTTTTTTTTTTCTTCTTCTTTTGATCCTTAGCCGCCGACCGTCAAAGCAGTCAGTGGCCATTGTGACCGCATGGCCTTCCACGCTAGCATTTTCCCTACTACTTCCACGCTAAGCATTTATACGTGCTATAATATGCTACATATAAGAATGACAGACCTCAAAAGCAAATAAGACGTTTTTACACAAAACGCAGTATCATTCAAAGTTCAGTTGGCAGTCACTGCTCTGAGAAGGCAAACGTAGGTCAGTCCGAGACAATAATAATGAATGGGTTTTATGCGCGGAAAGTGGGAAAGGAATGTTTGTGTGATCTGGTTTTTTTTAAATACAATTGTTAAGTTGGAAAAGATCACACGTGTGAAAAAAGTCGATATAACAGAAAGTCGTGTGCAAAATGTCGAAAACAGAGAGACGTGTGCAGAAATTGTAACGTGTGGAAAAAAGAATGGGACGTGTGGAAAAAGGCAAGAAAAAGACAGGAAGAGTGTGAGAAAACTACGTACACTATGGATTTTACTACAAAAAATACTTTCGTACACTTGGCTCGAACCACTAGGGAACGACCATAGCATACAGTAGCTGACACTACAATGAAAACAGGATTTTACGTACAAAGTATCGATTTTTTACTTTTGAGCTTATTTTATTAAATAATCATCGAGGAATCGATTGAGCAAGGTTTTATAACATAAAAAATGCATTTGATGTATCAAAAAGCATATTGTCGGCACTACCCCCATGCTATGATTTTCAAATTTGTGCCGAAAATGCACGATTTCTCTCTAAAACTATGTAACAGAGGAGCCTCCAATTTGGCATGCATGTAGTACACATCTATATCTTTAAAGTAACACATCTGAATTTTTGATATTTTGGTAATTTTCTTTTATAAATTTAAAAAAAATATTTTTAAAAATATTTTTTCCCACAAATATTTTTTTTTTTAAATCATTAAAAATAGAATTTTAAACTTATCAAAATAATCATAAGTAGTACACATCTATATCTTTAAAGTAACACATCTGCATTTTTGATATTTTGGTAATTTTCTTTTATAATTTTTAAAAAAATATTTAAAAAAATATTTTTTCATACAAATATAGTTTTTTTTTTAAAATCATTGAAAATAGAATTTTAAACTTATCAAAATAATCATGAGTAAAATTGTTTTAATTGTCAGTCACAACATGTGGGTGCAATTTGATAAAGTTTGGTCAATGGGAAACAAGATTTTTGCTCTTGAAAATTGGTGAAAAACCCAATATAGCGGTTGTTTTTTTGGTTACCATGGTAGAAGGACAGAAGAAAAATTAGGCAAGATAAAGGCGAGAGGAGGAGCTGCAGGAAGCTGAAGGAGGTGCAGCATATAGTGCTGGACAATTTTAAACACATTCAGCCCCCCCCAGAATGGAGTATATTGGACAAGACAAGTCATTCGGTGACTAAAATGCATTTTTCTCAAAACTAACATTTTATTAACAAAAAATGTTATTTTTTACAAACTATCTAATAGAACAATCTGAAATTTGGCATGCATGTAGGACACATATATACCTTTAAATTGACAATGGCTTTTTTTTTGATATTTTGGTAATTTGCTTTGATATATTTATTTAAATATTGTTTTCATTGTTTTTCGTACAAATATAGTGTATTTAAAAAAAAAAATCATTAAAAATAGAATTTTAAACTTATAAAAAAAGGTTTATGACAAATTGTTTTAATTGTCAGTCACAGCATGTGTGTGCAATTTGATAAAGTTTGGTCAATGGTAAACATAAGATTTTTGGTCTTGAAAATTGGTGAAAAACCAAATATGGCGGTTGTTTTTTTTGGTTACTATGTAGAAGGAAAGAAGAAAAATTAGGCAAGATAACGGCAAGAGGAGGAGCTGCAGGAAGCTGAAGGAGGTGCAGCATATAGTGCTGGATAATTTTAAACACATTCAGCCCCTCAGAATGGAGTATATTGGACAAGACAAGTCATTCGGTGACTAAAATGCATTTTTCTCAAAACTAACATTTTATTAACAAAAAATGTTATTTTTTACGAACTATCTAATAGATCAGTCAAATATTTGGCATGCATGTAGGATGCATATATACCTTTAAATTGACAAGGGCTTTTTTGATATTTTTGTAATTTGCTTTGATATAATTTTTTTAAATATTTTTTTTTCATTGTTTTTCATACAAAATATGGTGTATTTTTAAAAAAAATCAATAAAAATAGAATTTTAAACTTATCAAAAAAATCCCCTGACAAATTGTTTTAATTGCCAGTCACAACATGTGTGTGCAATTTGGTAAAGTTTGGTCAATGGGAAACATAAGTTTTTAGCTCTCGAAAATTTGTGAAAATCCAAAATGGCGGATGTTTTTTTGGTTACCATGGTAACCACATGCTTTTTAACAAAATAAACTGTAGAATTTGGTTCATGGACATACATTGTGTCTATTGAGCACATAAAAAGTTTGAAAATGTTATTAGAACAAAAGTTAGTTTTCATTGTAGTGCAGCCCCTTAATGAACAATAACACCTTTAACAGGTAAGTTCCCTTTAATAACACAATGCACACAATGAAGCCCCTCACGGCTCAGAATACATATGAAATACACTGGCTACAATTGCCAATACTGCTTGCATTAATAACCACTCAATTTATAAATGTCATACCTACTGATATGGCCATCCTGACTGAACATCACAATGACTTTCGCTCACCGGCGAAAGCTTATGTACTAGGAATAGGCAAAACTAAATCACCAATGACTTAACATCACCGATCTACAAAAATGCCGCTAGAAGAAATACACTGACATTCCAACAAAATGCACTACATCCCAAGAGCGCATGAAGAACAAAACCAGCACCAAATCAGAACGACGATGGCAGACTCACTTCAGCAAAACGCTGACGGGGGAACAACAAAACGACCTCTCCCGGTCGATGGCCAGAAAGTCAACTCACTTTTTGCGCCAGAATGTGTGTTCACTTCCCTTCCGGTCAGCTGACCAAACGGGTTTTTCATTATCTCAATGTTGTCACTCACAGCGTGACCAACTTAATATTATGTCGAACACATATACTGTGACATCCAACCCCCTCCCCCTCCCCCTCCCCCCCTTTAAGAAAAAAAACGAAGTTTTCTTCCACCGGAGGAGTCACGCCTAAACCCTTTCGGAGTATGGACGAACAAAATGCCGAGACGGCACTTCCTCATCTACCTAGATAATGCCCACGCCGTCCAACCCCATTGTCGTTCATGCCTTCTCCCTCTATGTACCAAACACAATATGAGCATGAACTAATCCACCCCAGGTACTGGTAGTCGTGAATAATAACAATGACTGTCCACACCTCGTATATCAACCACAACATATCTTCATCATCATCATCAGTTGCCATCTCCACAATGAAGGTTGGCTGTAATGGATTTCCAACGTCTTCTGTCTCTTGTCTTGGTGGTGCACTCTGATAGACTCTTTCCTGTCCATCTCTTGATGTTATCTTCCCACTTATAGCGCTGTCTTCCCCTTGCACGTTTGCCTTCAACTCTCCATTCTGTTATGGTCTTCTGCAAGGTGTTATGCCTTTTTATGTGGCCAAAGTATTTTAGCTGCCGAACTTTGACCTCTCTCATTAGTTCTCTTTTCATACCTAGATTTTCTAGGACCTCCTTAGTTGTTTTCTTCTCTTTCCATGAGATACGCCCCATTCTTCTATATATCCACATTTCAAGAGCCTCAATTCTTTCTTCCAAATGCTTATTCATCGTCCATGTTTCGGCACCATACAGAAATGCAGAATATTTATAACACTTTATGATTCTCAGTTTTAATTTGTGAGATAACTGTTTGGATGTCAGTATATGTTTCATGTTGTTGAATGTAGCTTTGGCCATTCCTATTCTCTTCTTGATTTCTGTTTCACATCTGCCATCCTCTGTTATTATATGACCAAGATATCCGTAGCTCTTGACTTGTTCCAGGATTTTCCCATTTACGCTTATATTTAATGTGGGTTTATCGTCTGTTTTGCTAATTACCATTGTTTTTGTTTTCTCAATATTAATGTCGAGTCTATATTCATGACTTATACTGTTCACTTGCTTCACTAATTCTTGTAACTCCTGTTCGCTTTCAGCTAACAACACGGTATCATCTGCATATATAAGGTTGTTTATTGACCTTCCACTGATGTTCAGTCCTGGTATTTCCTGTATCTGTTTGAAAATTTTTTCGGTGTATAAATTAAATAGGCATATTTACATATCTTACAACAAATCTTACACTTTAATTATTCATATCTAAGCATCAACAATAGCAACCCAATCACATAGTATAAACAATCCTTTCTACACGCTATAAATACACATTATATTATAACATGGTTTAAACATACATCGAGTATAATTTTATCATATTGACTTTATGGCATCATGACACATAAATCACATACCATAATCCATTTTCACAAACATCAACTCTAATGATAATAATATATTTCTTCCATAAACCAATGCAAATACTCTCTACGGATACTCCTGTCCCATTCCA
This sequence comes from Oreohelix idahoensis, assembly GCA_024509875.1. Lineage (NCBI taxonomy): Eukaryota > Metazoa > Mollusca > Gastropoda > Stylommatophora > Oreohelicidae > Oreohelix > Oreohelix idahoensis. The sequence goes on from JAMPIV010009213.1 coordinate 235,970, forward strand.
ATCTCATAATCTGGAAAGGACATCCGCTACAATGTTATGTACACCCTGAATTGGTGAAATGGTAAAGTTGAATTGCTACAGCAATAATGCCAAGCTTGTCAGCTTAGCACTGGTGGATTTAGCCGACTGCAAAAATAGCAGTGGTCTGTGATCTGTTTGGAGGAAAAAATGCGCCCCAACAGATATTGTGCCAGAATAGACACCGCCCAAACAGTCGCAAGGCACTCCCTCTCAATAGTAGAGTATCTAAGTTCTTCTGGAAACCATTTCCGACTGACATGCATTGTAAAGCATAACATATTACCGCATAAACATGCATTACAAGGAATCTCACAATCTTTACAAGTTTACAAAACTCACATATTCATAACAAAATAGAACTGGGGGCGTCGGTCAGACTCTAAGGTTCGGTTCGCGTCAACCGAAACATCTTACTGAACATGAACCCGAAACGTAACCCTAGCTATTGCTGAACTATCAGCAGGTGGTTATGAAGCAACGACATGTGCTTCCACCTGACTGCATCACGCGCACCCCACCTATTCGCAAAAGTCACTCGTGCCACTTTGGTATTGTCGCGCAACGACAATACTTCCACAAGTCTAACCGGCGCGATCTCATCAAACACTCTTCTGAGTGTGCGCCAACTAGCACTCAGGGAAACGTTACGCACCCAAACTGTGCGATCACTAGCTATCGGATCGTCGTAAACGCTCCTACTGTTCTTAATAATGTCATTTGGTACATCCCGGACACTCAAACAAACTTACAATAGTCGACAGTTGTATAATAACAACTGATGAAACTTTCTGGTGCTATGACACCACTATACCAACTTAGCCACAAATCAGGTTTTACTTCAAAGTCTGTTACTGGCACCCACACTGGTGCTATACTCAGATAATACTTCAATTATAATTAATCTTAATAATTTGTGCTATGCAATTGTTTCCTATGGCACAATGAGCACTACACAGATGAAAGAAACATACACCCACCACACTACGAAAACAAAATTCCAGTCACGAGAAATAAGATGATAGACCACGAAGAGAAGAGGTAGATAAATATATACACTGCATGACTGCACACGAACGAAAACAAGGGATACCTGTAAACGTATTTACAAGATAGAAAGATGAAACAAGAGAACACACCACTTAAACACAACAAAAGAATTACTGAATGTACACGACAAAGTAAATACACTTACTTACTTAGTCGTTCCCCTTCTACCGTGAGGTGTAGAGGTTTGGAAGAGAGAGCGCCAGACCATTCTATCAGCTGTCTTCTTCCTGGCCTGGTTCCATTCTAGTCCTCGGTCCTTCAAAGATTGTCTAATGTTGTCTTCCCAGCGAACTCTGGGTCGTCCTGGAGGTCTGGATCCCTGGCTCTTTGTTTCCCATGCTTGTCGTGGTAGCCGATCTTCTCCCATTCTGCAGACATGGCCAAACCATCTTAGTTGGGACTGTTCTATTTGGGTCTGCAGCGGATGGGATTTCAGGCCTTGACGTATCGTCTGGTTGCGGACCATGTCTCTTCTTGTTACTTCAACCACTTTCCTCAGATACCTCATTTCTGAGGTTTGGATCTGGCTTTTGTGGGTTGTAGTCATTGCCCACGACTCGCATCCATATGTCAAAACTGGGACATAGGTGGAGCGGTATACAGCCATCTTCGTTTTCTTACCAACCTCTTTCTTGCTGAGGAATCCACGATTTATGGCCTGAAAAAGTCTCCCAGCCGCTGCTTTTCGAGTGGCCAACTCTTCTTTGATGCCTCCCTTTCGGTCTATAATAGCTCCGAGATATTTAAAGTGGTCGACCTGCTCCAGGACCTGTTCTCCCAACTTAATCTGATGTTTTCTTTCTTCTCGTGATATCACCATGGATTTTGTTTTAGAGCTGCTTATGACCATCCCTCTCTTCTCCAGCTCTTCCTTCCAGACTTGCAGGTTGGATTGGAGATGTGCCTCTGATTTAGCAATCAGGGCAACATCATCAGCAAATGCCAGCTCCGAAATATAGACCTGTCTCATCTTCCAGTACCCCACTGAATACTTTCTTGTTCTCTCCTTACATGCCTTGATGACATCGTCCATGAGGAGTATGAAAAGATAAGGTGACAGGATATCACCTTGTCTTACACCAGTGGTGGTCCTGAACTCTTCTGACTTATGGTTTGCTGTCCTCACATAATTTCTGCAAGACTTGTAGAAGCTCTGTATAGCATGAATCAGAGGTGCTGGAATATTCTTCCTTGCCAAACAGTCCCAAAGTTTGCTCCAGGGGACCCTGTCAAACGCCTTTTCCAGATCTATGAAACAAAGATGGATCTCACTCTTATACTCAAGGGCCTTTTCACTCAGCTGTCTGAGTGTGAAGATTAGGTCTTGAGTACTTCGGTTTGCTCGGAATCCGCACTGGACCTCATCCAATTGTGGCTCAGCTAGGCGTCGGAGTCTCTGCTCTAGGATTCTAGAGTAGATTTTACCAGGGACACTGAGAAGGGATATGCCTCTATGGTTTCCACATTGTCGATTGTCACCCTTTTTGAAAATTGGTGTTATGATGGCAATCTCCCAATCCTTTGGTATGGTCTTGTTGCACCATGCTGCCTGTAGGACCTTTAAGAGTAATAGGTCGCCTGATGCTCCCATGTACTTAACCATTTCTGGTGTTATACCATCATGCCCTGCTGCTTTGCCCATCTTGATTTTCTCTAGTGCTGCCCTCAGTTCTTCCATCTTTATGTCATCTTCACCATCATTGGTTTTCTCTTCTGTGCTAGTGGTTATCATTTCTGTTGCTTCACCATGCTCACCATCCAGGAGTTCTGAGAAATATTCTTTCCATCTTTCCATTACTTCCTTCGGGGCAGTAAGCAATTTGCCTTGCTTGTCCTTTATAAATTTGAGAGGGCATTGTTTTTCCTTCCTCATGTTCTTTAGGGTCTTATAGAACAATTTCTGGTTTTCTTGTGCATCTTTTTCTAGCTTTTCTCCAAATTCTTCCCAGGACTTCTGTTTTGCTGCTAGCACTTTGTTCTTTGCTTCTGTTCTGAGTATCACATATTCTCTATATTTTTCCATTTGTCCTGTTGTAAGTAAATACACACTACACGAAATTGTCTAACACCAACAGGGCTTGGAATGTTAAGAAGGGCAGTCGCAGGAAAACCCTCTGCCTTACTCCACCACTAAACATACACAGCCACACCCTATAAAGAATCGATCTAATTCAATCTTTTCCCACAAGTAGGCCAAGAATGAATTAGACTCACCACCCTTCCTCCCTTGAAGAAACAAATATAACATGATACAAAAGACTAAACAACAACTACAGCCAACAATGAGGTGTTGAAAGCTATCTCCTTACTAGGCACTAACAAACACTCCAGTCAAAATAAACTAAATAAACTATAAGTAAAATTATTCTATAACGTACCAAAATATATATCCTACAAATACTTCCAAATACTAATAAATACTAATCTAACTAACTGTCCACATACATACAGACTAAGTTCTACCCAGAAAGTAGAGAAAAGGAACGGAACAAAAGGAAAAAAAACAACAACAACAAACTAAGAAGCAAATAAAGAGACAGTACTATACTACTCCAAAGATCAGACTATACGATAAATAGAATCAGATTGAAAGGCAGAAACGAAAATTTATAATTTAGAGGAAAAATAAGAAATAACACTATAAAATATCATACAACAATTACAAACAAAACTTAACTGAAGGTCCAACGGCGATTGAGCAAGAAGCTTCCACAGCACAGGTGATGAATGATGAAAACAGAACGTCACTCACACTTGTACATCCAATTCGAAAAAGAATATAAGTCACGAAAATCAGGCTTCTCTGAAAGTCTGTGTGCCAGACAATAACAATAATGGTCCTTGGCACGGTATAGTACCCTCTGTCAAGACAACGACACTGTTCTGCACGGTGCTAACATTGCACTGTCCACAATAGAAGTACGATAGTCTATTCACACGAAAAGTACAGCTACACAGCCAGTTTCACAAGTCTATATGTCGGGTAAATACGTGTATGTCCCTTGGCACTATAATGCGTACAGATATATATATATATATGTCCAAACACAGCACACTTGACAGTACGACACTTGAGATCTCCAGCCGTCCAAAGCACCGAGTCCTTTAGGCCACTACGAACAGCAGGCTTCCGACTTCAGCACGGTGAATTACCAGGGTCACGCCGGAGGTATGGGTAGTCTCTCACAGGTACTGCACATCGGACAAGTGTGATGATGACATCACTTTGCAGGAACGCGGAGATATAATGACAAAATCTCCCTCCTGATGACACCACAGTCTATCACTCGGGCCCTGATAACACCAATATTGACAAAATCTCCCTCCTGATGACACCACAGTCTATCACTCGGGCCAAACTGTACCAAAGAAAATAGCCAAACTAGTCTCCTTTACATCTTACATTAACCACCTAATGACACCTGTTACTCCACTGCTCCAACTGGATCACTATCCTTAAGCTACAACACAAACCTGCAATACATCAAACTGACCCAACAGATGCACTCTGTTACTTGAATCCACTGCCTTTGCCATACATTCTACTATCAATCAACACTGCAGCACCAAAATTAACTTTTAACACAACGCCAAACACACTGACCAAACTCTCTGAACTTGAAAATAACACCCGTACACTGTGACCTGCAAACAAAACTAGGTTGCGTATCGTGACGCGTCACGCTTGACCGCCTACAGGTCACTACTGCAAACTGGCAAACACACAAACAACCAGAAGTAACTCACTCTCGTGACTTAATAACACTGTGAAGGCGCCAACACGGCTTCAACCTTCTACCTCTCTGTGTGCAAAATTCTTACTGCCCTGTCTATAGAACACATAGGCACTACGGCCTTGCTGCCAAATATAATATACTAATGTGAAACACTGGCCCCATGGCCTATAGGTTCACCAACAAAAAATCGGAGGAGTCCTCAGATGTCACAAAACTACTTACACTATGGATTTTACTACAAAGAATACTTTCATACACTTGGCTCGAACCACTCGGGAACGACCATAGCATACAGTAGCTGACATTAATGAACAATAACACCTTTAACAGGTAAGTTCCCTTTAATAACACAATGCACACAATGAAGCCCCTCACGGCTCAGAATACATATGCAATACACTGGCTACAATTGCCAATACTGTTTGCACTAATAACCACTCAATATATAAATGATATGGCCATCCTAACTGAACATCACAATGACTTTCGCTCACCGGCGAAAGCTTATGTACTAGGAATAGGCAAAACTAAATCACCACTGACTTAACATCACCGATCTACAAAAATGCCGCTAGAAGAAATACACTGACATTACAGCAAAATGCACTACATCCCAAGATCGCATGAACAACAAAACCAGCACCAAATCAGAACGACGATGGCAGACTCACTTCAGCAAAACGCTGACATGGAACAACAAAACGACCTCTCCCGGTCGATGGCCAGAAAGTCAACTCACTTTTTGCGCCAGAATGTGTGTTCACTTCCCTTCCGGGCAGCTGAACAAACGGGTTTTTCATTATCTCAATGTTGCCACTCACAGCGTGACCAACATAATATTATGTCGAACACATATACTGTGACAAACAGTATAAAAAGGAGAGACGTGGGCGATAAGGATGATTTCAGGATTCATGATTCCAAGGATTCCATGATTTTAGACTAGAGGATTTTTACAGATAGCATTAGGTGAACTTCGTCTTTGGGGATATCAAGACACGTTTTTTGTTGAGTAGACAAGTGTGTATATTATTCAGTTGGATTATATATTTTTCATTTTGGATAAACAACCATCATTTTGTGAAATTTACAGTGTTTGTCTAATGATATCAATAAACTTTAATATAATTTTCTACTGAATTGCTGTTTGTTGAAATTTACAGTAATGTCTTTTGGATATACGTTGTTGTGCTGAAACTGTTTTGCTTATCACCAAACTTAAAGGGAAGAACAAACCTGGAAAGAAGAAGAAAAATGAGTAAAGGTCAAGTATTACCATCTCTGGCGGAAGGCCAGTTAGCACTTGAACCACAACAACATATGAAGGATTAACTCTAATTGAATATAACAATCTATATAACTAATTGATGCCGTAACCTGCCCTGCCACATAACATACTTGCTCCGAGTAAGCAGATCTTGGCTGGTGATAGTATTCGGCCAAAAGGTTCGGTGAATTCTACAGCTTTTGCTTTTTCTGCATTAAATCTTAATGCTTCAAGTTCCATAGCATTTCTATGAGCTTGATGTAGTGAAGAAGTTCCATTCTTCTTATTTCCATTTTCTCTTTTTCTAATTCTCTTTCTTTGTCTTGTTGAGCCAATTCTTTTTCTTTAAGTTCTCTATCTTTATCTTGTTGAGCCAATTCTTTTTCTTTAAGTTCTCTATCTTTATCTTGTTGAGCCAATTCTTTTTCTTTAAATTCCTTTTCCTGGGCCAGCTCCAACTTTCTAAGTTCCTCTGCCCGTTTAACAGACTCTCGCTATTCTATTCTCTCAAGATGAGACAAATGTTTCTCATATTTGGCTTCTGCATATTCTTCAAGCTCAATGCCTGACTTACCTAAGCTTTTACCAATGTTTATACATTCCTCTAATGTAGACATTGTTAAAGTTTTTTAATTGTCTTATAATAGTATATTAGTTATTATAAAATATACAATCAACATATATAAACTATAGAATTAATCAATGCGTGACCAATATACACATATTTCTTAATGTGAACCAGAAAAGAAAAAAAACAGGTGACAATGGACAATGGAATGGCACAAGTCAATGAAATACAATGAAGTAATATATTCACTTACTCAACACTAAGTTACAAATATAAAGTAAACAAGGAATACTAAGACAAGTTAATCAGAAGAAAAGAAAACAATCAAATAACATTACAATAATAAACGAGACAAGTCGTCCTTAAAATAACAATTAGACAAAGCGATTTCAGATCACAAACGAATAAAATTGTAAACACTACTGAAACTAGGTTATGCAAATTAAAATGACGTAGTAACGTGACGTAACAACTAAGCACGAAAAAAATATGATTGTTCCGCAAACTGAAGCGGCTTTTTATCAACTAACTAAAAGTTAGACCTTCAGTCAGCGAATACAAGCATTAAAACCCTAATAGTCGTTATAATTACTTGAATCTTTCAAATGAAACACCCAAGTAATGTTAAGCCCTTTTTCCAACCTTCCCACGAATAAATAAATATACAAATAGATATGAATGTTGAACACATAATGATCAGTAGCAAAGTAAAGAGACCCAGAGTCCGCTGGGAGAACACCATTAGACAATCTTTGAAGGACCGAGGACTAGAATGGAACCAGGCCAGGAGGAAGACAGCCGATATGACAGTCTGGCGCTCTCTCTTCCAAACCTCTACACCTCACGGTAGAAGGGGAACGTCTAAGTAAGTAAGTAAGCAAAGTAAAGCAAGGTAATGGTAGATTGCTGACAAAAGCTAGTCCTACGGACAGGATTGAAATATCTAAGCGCCCTAATAAAATCAAGAACTTATCTTATTTCCTGCCATTGAGAACACAACCCAGTACGATGTAAGTCAACGATACAGTCACACAGGATTAGTCCACAGCTGATGTCCACTTGAATGAAGACCTTGACCTTGACGTACCGTTGAAAAGTATCACATCGATTTCTAGTTCAGTCCATCGTTGCGGCGTCTGGCCGTTGATGCAGACCCAGCATATAGTTTTGACTTCTGAATTTGATGTAGATGGACCTGGACTACGTTGCAACTTCTGGTTGTTGATGAAGGAAAACTTCTCACAGATGCGTTCGTTTCTGGAGACGTTCTTGATCCCGTGACGTCAAAATACTGACATGCGCGTTATAGTTGCCAGCTTGTCTTCAAATAATATTTGCGATTAAATGTCTATCGTTAACTTGATTCTGTTCGATACTTGAAAATCGAGTGGTAGTATAAACGAAATCCTAACACTTCTAACACCAGATGTTAAGGACTATGATTCTTTCGACGTTAGAAGTTAAGTCCTCGGGTTCCTTTTTCCATATATTAATGTAGCGGGTCGCTATTTGAATGCGTTAAACTTTCTTGGATTTGAACAATTAATTTAGATTTCGTTCTTCATTCTTCTTCTTCCTCTTTGATCCACTGTCACTGAGCGTCGGCTCTTAATGACCTTGATGCCATTATATGGTACTGCGCAGTTCATATATTCTGTTCTGAGCTGCCATACAGTGTATTGTCTATGGATTGGTTGTGTGGTAGCAGTTCTTGTCTCAGTCCCTGAAATGCAGGGCACTGTAGTAGGTGGTGTTCTACTGTCTCCAACGGGTTAGGGCAGTGTCTACATTTTGCTATATTTTGTGAACTTAGTCTGTTTCTGTGGCCATTTAGTGTAGAGTGGCCTGTTCTCAATCTGAAGATTTTGGTTTGGTACCTTCGTTCGATATCGTTCATAGCATCTTTCTTATTTGGGGCTGTTTGGTAAATGAAGAGTCTTCTTCCTGTTTTAGCCTGTGCCCACGTGTTCAGCCAATTTTTTTACAGTTGTTTTTGACTATTTGTTTAACTGTTAGCATACTCAGTGGGTGATCAATCTGTGGCCTTTTTGCTCCCTTCTTTGCCAGTCTATCAGCATTCGTTCTTCATTACACTCGTATCGATATTGTCAATTATAACCCCGCTTGATATGTTGGTGCTTGAACATGCTACATATTATAAGTCTATATACTTGACTGACCTGTTTTATACTCTATGCATTCTTGATATTAGCAGTATGAGACAGCGTGTTTATTTCTAATAATAAACAGTATATAACTTAACTCTGAATATGTCACTGAAAAAGACCAGGATTCGACGACTGAATCATTTAATTAATATTATCTCTTTCCATGAGAAATCACAAATACGTTAATTACATAGTTCACAATAATAGTTGTGTACATTATCGCAAGAGGTCATTTTCTTTACCAAGATCACATGTTCAATAATCTATAGTTCTGCTTAACTGTCAGTTCAATTTCCAGCCAACATTCTTTGGCATAATTAATATGCTAACTAGACTTACTCCAGTTGTTAGTTCCATTAGATCCACGAATATACGTTCTCGTATTTATACTAGACTTACTCCAACTGCTAGTTTCATAATATCCATTTATACTAGACTTACTCCAACTGCTAGTTTCATAATATTCATTTGTACTAGACTTACTCCAACTGCTAGTTTCATAATATTCATTTGGCTTACAAAGCCAGGCTAATCAGCCATATATACTTAAATTGCGTTAGTATCAGCACGACTTACGTTTTCCAAGAATTCACTGCTATTTTGGCTTACAAGCCACACATCAACTCTTAGGTCGTTATACATATATCCAGTGGCTATGCCACATTTTAAAAGACTGTGAATAAGTGGTCCTGCCACACTTTTCCATAGTGGCTATGCTACACATTCCATAGTGGCTAGGCCACACATTCCAAACACTGCCGTTGGGGCCGAAGCCCACAAGTCGAATGACGTTTCTAAGTCAAACGCGTCATGCATAGATTGGAAGTGATCACTACCTGCTTACAATCAAAAGAACAACTGAAAGAGTTGCTCAGCCTAGGAACTGCCCAACATCACGCAAGAAACCAAGTAAACGAGCAGGAGAAATGAGCATTAGGACCTACAAGCTGAGAGAGCCAGAAATTAAGACCAGATATCAGGGGCTTATTGCTGCAGCGGTGAGAAACACAGAAGAACAACCTGATGACTTGGAAACCCTCTGGAATAAATTCAAGGATATCATAAAGACAGCTGCTGCAGAAGCATGCGGTGAAGTCCGACTTGGGAACAAGAGAAAGAGGACACCTTGGTGGACAGAGGAAGTCAAAGAGAAAATAAGAGAGAAGAAAATGGCATGGAAACAATACTTAGGAGCTAAAAACACAACAGGACAAATGGAAAAATATAGAGAATATGTGACACTCAGAACAGAAGCAAAGAATAAAGTGCTAGCAGCAAAACAGAAGTCCTGGGAAGAATTTGGAGAAAAGCTAGAAAAAGATGCACAAGAAAACCAGAAATTGTTCTATAAGACCCTAAAGAACATGAGGAAGGAAAAACAATGCCCTCTCAAATTTATAAAGGACAAGCAAGGCAAATTGCTTACTGCCCCGAAGGAAGTAATGGGAAGATGGAAAGAATATTTCTCAGAACTCCTGGATGGTGAGCATGGTGAAGCATCAGAAATGATAACCACTAGCACAGAAGAGAAAACCAATGATGGTGAAGATGACATAAAGATGGAAGAACTGAAGGCAGCACTGGAGAAAATCAAGATGGGCAAAGCAGCAGGGCATGATGGTATAACACCAGAAATGGTTAAGTTCATGGGAGCATCAGGCGACCTATTACTCTTAAGGGTTTTACAGGCAGCGTGGTACAACAAGACCATACCAAAGGATTGGGAGATTGCCATCATAACACCAATTTTCAAAAAGGGTGACAATCGACAGTGTGGAAACCATAGAGGCATATCCCTTCTCAGTGTCCCTGGTAAAATCTACTCTAGAATCCTAGAGCAGAGACTCCGACGCCTAGCTGAGCCACAATTGGATGAGGTCCAGTGCGGATTCCGAGCAAACCGAAGTACTCAAGACCTAATCTTCACACTCAGACAGCTGAGTGAAAAGGCCCTTGAGTATAAGAGTGAGATCCATCTTTGTTTCATAGATCTGGAAAAGGCGTTTGACAGGGTCCCCTGGAGCAAACTTTGGGACTGTTTGGCAAGGAAGAATATTCCAGCACCTCTGATTCATGCTATACAGAGCTTCTACAAGTCTTGCAGAAATTATGTGAGGACAGCAAACCATAAGTCAGAAGAGTTCAGGACCACCACTGGTGTAAGACAAGGTGATATCCTATCACCTTACCTCTTCATACTCCTTATGGACGATGTCATCAAGGCATGTAAGGAGAGAACAAGAAAGTATTCAGTGGGGTACTGGAAGATGAGACAGGTCTATATTTCGGAGCTGGCATTTGCTGATGATGTTGCCCTGATTGCTAAATCAGAGGCACATCTCCAATCCAACCTGCAAGTCTGGAAGGAAGAGCTGGAGAAGAGAGGGATGGTCATAAGCAGCTCTAAAACAAAATCCATGGTGATATCACGAGAAGAAAGAAAACATCAGATTAAGCTGGGAGAACAGGTCCTGGAGCAGGTCGACCACTTTAAATACCTCGGAGCTATTATAGACCGAAAGGGAGGCATCAAAGAAGAGTTGGCCACTCGAAAAGCAGCAGCTGGGAGACTTTTTCAGGCCATAAATCGAGGATTCCTCAGCAAGAGAGAGGTTGGTAAGAAAACGAAGATGGCTGTATACCGCTCCACCTATGTCCCAGTCTTGACATACGGATGCGAGTCATTGGCAATGACTACAACCCACAAAAAGCCAGATCCAAACCTCAAAAATGAGGTATCTGAGGAAGGTGGTTGAAGTAACAAGAAGAGACATGGTACGCAACCAGACGATACGTCAAGGCCTTAAATCCTACCCCCTGCAGACCCAAGTAGAACAGTCCCAATTAAGATGGTTTGGCCATGTCTGCAGAATGGGAGAAGATCGGATACCACGACAAGCATGGGAAACAAAGAGCCAAGGATCCAGACCCCGAGGACGACCCAGAGTCCGCTGGGAGGACAACATTAGACAATCTTTGAAGGATCGAGGACTAGAATGGAACCAGGCCAGGAGGAAGACAGCCGATATGATAGTCTGGCGCTCTCTCTTCCAAACCTCTACACCTCACGGTAGAAGGGGAACGACTAAGTAAGTAAGTAAGAATAAGTGGTCCTGCCACACTTTTCCATAGTGGCTATGCCACACATTCCATAGTGGCTAGGCCAAACATTCCAAACACTGCCGTAGGGGCCGAAGCCCACAAGTCGAATGACGTTTCTAAGTCAAACGCGTCATGCATATAGATATGCAGATTATGTCGTTAATATATACATATTCATTTGAGGTGTTCCATGGTGCAATCATCTGAGTCGGATCCAAACCCAAATGCTTGCAAACATGCAACAATCCTCAACATCAACCCCTTGGCTCCCAAAAGTGACACTCGTGGCACGACTGAGAGTGGTGGAAAAGATGTATGCGTATTCAATCTATTACCATTATTTAATATATAACAATTATAATTATATTACGTTCACAAATATTATAATGAGTCATAGAATACCAAATATTCCTATTATAGAAATTGTATGCATAAAGTTAATTCACATTATGTCCAGCAAAATTTCTTGATAATAAATCTGCTAAGTTGTTGTCAGGTCCAGCAATTGGTACAATTGTAAATGAAAATTCCTGGAGTAATAAGTACCATCTGTGGATTCTTGCGTTCCGCATCGTTCTTAATGTGATAAAAGTAAGCGGACTGTGGTCTGTCTGTATATAAAAATGTGTTCCGATCAAATATTTTGAAAGCTTCTCAAGACACCAGACTACAGCCAAGAGTTCCATTTCCCCTGTTGCGTACTTCTGTTCTGATGGGGTCAACTTGCAAGATGTCGTAGATTTCCGATAGGAGAATTAAGACTAGGTTTGGTCCCTTCTGAATAGGTTTGAATAGGTGATGGACTCAGTGAGAGTTAGTGAAAGGTAATAGAATTTCCACACACGTGAGATGATAGATTTTGATATAGTGGCTGTCTCTGAAAGCGAAAAGAATTCTTCTCTCTCTCACCTATCTTCTACAACAGTTGTTACAGCGTCAGACAGACTACACCAATATACATATTACGTATATTTCTATCACTCACAGGCACGCACATACACGTGACGACAGGTAAACACACAGACGTGGGAAAACTATAACAATGATATATATATATATTATCTAGAACGAGCTGACCAAACACGATTATTAAGTTCAAGAGCGATTTTAATATCAGGAAAAATCGGCTCACAACATCAAAGAAAGTACATCAAGGAAAATACATATACACATAGTCATAAAAATTCAAGGAAATGTTGCAAGGATGATAGCCCCGTTATAGTGTTAACTCTAGGTTTAGCCCGGCCCCGTTAAGAGAACAGATGATGGCGCCCGAGTCACAGATACATAGGGTTTGAGTCTAAGAGTTTTTCTTTGTTTTATCTCGTAATTATATGCACAGAGTTTGAAAAAAATCTGATTTAACCTAAGACAAAAACACAAGAACTCTAGCCTTAGCAACAAATTATGCAGATTGAAAAAAAAAATTAGGACAGCAACAGGGTGTCAAAGACATAATAGTGAAAATATCACTCAAACCAGCGTACACTCATTCATTCCGCCATGGCCTCTCATACATGTACTCACGACTCTGCTCGCTGCCTCTTGGAACACACTGATTTTAGATTTTCACACAGACTCAAAAAAATGCAGTCTTCTGCCAAGAAGTCCCCAGTTCCAAAAGACGTATTTAACTCGGAGTCTCCGGGAACGACTACTTGGGTGTGCAAATTTGTTCAAATGTCTGATTAAGTCACCTAACAATTATTCCAGGCGCGGGAGTTAGCAGAGCACAGTGTCAATAGCGTAGGTTTCTAGAAATGATGAATGTCAGGTCGGTGCCTTCCCTCAGTATAGGATTCACTTTAGTCACACCACAGATTTGTCCACAAATAATATATAGTCGGGAAATGATTGTTAATATTCACGCCACCAGGCAGCAAATTATATAGAGTTTCTAGAAGAAATTAAGTGCTGGCTCCAAGGTCCAGTATTTATCATTACAGTCTTTGAAAACCCGTTATTGGGATATTAGTATTTCTGTCTAACTTGCACCGTCAGATCAGTGTTACTTGAGAAAACCCACGTGGTTCAAAATAAGGACTGTCTATTTCTTCACAAGTATGGAAACTACTACTAGGTGCTGGTAAAGTTAGGGTCACCCCAAAACTTTCACTGTGTGGAGGAAAAATAACACATATAATATAATAAACAGAATCTGTACTGGTTATAACTTACATTTAAACTTGCAAGCAGAGAGCTTTGCTTATCATTTAAACTTCCCGTGACGTAAGTTATATTTAAAAATCAGCAATCCTCATGAATTAGGAACACGTGCGTATTCCGTCACCATTCATGAGGCTCGATTCTAGAGTTTATACGTTAGTTTAGAAAAATACACTCGACTGAGTATTAGCAGTTAAATTAAATTCATAAATAGCTACAATTGCCGTTATAAGCTAGAAATTTTAATTTTATTCTGCTTTCCACTGAATGCTTCCCTAGAAAATATAATAGCCTACCACTTTATTTCTCTTCTGCGCTAAAGAAATAGATTAAAATGAATTAAGCGATTTAACACTTTAACACTCACAAAATCTATATATCTATCATATTAATTACCTCAACCACAGAATTACAGGTAGTCGCACAACTTAAGAATAAAAATGCTGAAAATAATTCTGGAAGTCTAGAAGTTCGACAAATTGCCGAAACAAACTGAGATCTTCGCTAACAGCTATTCTGTTTACGAGCAACCTATCTACTGTGAGTCTATGAGCGAGAATGAAATTAAAGTTTCAAACTTGGCCAATATCTTAAAATCAGACAAAGGGCCCAAACTTATTTCGCCAAGCGAAATTATCTCCCCTACTCCCAACATTTACGTCCGCTTAACGCGTGTCGTAACTGTCACCTACTGACCACGATGTACGCGTGTCAGTTTCAAATCCCAGACAGCCTGACTCCATTGCAGGGCAGTTTTCACACTACAGCTGACCATGGCCCAAGTGAGCGCCGTGTCAGTTTGGGATTTTCCAGACAAATGTCTGGATACTGACCGGTGCAGATGTAAAGTATCACACCTCACCGGGACTAATGCCGAGAAGAAGCTCGCGCGCTCGGTGAGAATGTAGACGATTTGCTACGTCCTATGTTCAGCGAACCGACTTATCACGCCTTCTGACGCCCTGCAGCCCTGACATCTACGTAATATCGTCCTAGCGCGATTCTCAGTTTAAGAGAAAGGAAAACAGGTAAAGTTTGCGAATTATATGAAAATAATAAAAGAGAGAATTCGGGTGAAAGAATAGGAAGAAGATGTAGGAAATTAAATGAATATAAACCCTACGTGACAGAGCCTCCCCCCTTTAAGATATGGAAGCACTCCATGTCTACGTTATGGAGTTTAATTTCCTATAACCGTAGCTTCGGGGTGTCTGTCTTCTTCCCTCTCCTCTTCCCCCTCCATCTCTGTCCAATTCCTACTCAAGTCCACTCCTCAAAGTTTCCTTCCCCTGGAATGTCTCATATGCGCGCTTGAAAGAGCGTCGCCGCTTCTGACATTTTTGAAAGATTTCCTGTGATAGCGGTGGAATATCCCTGCCACTATCGTCATCTTCGTCAGTTTTGGCGATCGTCAGGAGATGGTCGGAGGTTGGCACTGGTTTTTCCAAGTATCTCTTAAAGAGATTTAAATGGAAAACCTTCTCCTTTCCTTCAATAGAGATCTGGTAGTTAGCCTTAGAAATCTTTTTCAGGACGGTAAACGGCCCTTGCCATCCGATCTTCAGTTGGTTGTTCTCGGTAGGGAGCAACACCAAAACTTTCTCTCCTGCTTCCAGTTCTCTCTCTTCCGCGACTTTCCTGTATCGGTTAGCGTGCTTGGTGCGTGCTCGCTTAAAGTTAGTCGTTGCTAGGTCCCACCCTAGTTTCAACCGTTCCTTTAAAACCGACACATATTTACTGGCTGAGACAACTGTCTCATCAGCCTTCTCGTCTGTCAGAGACTGAAGTAAGGCTTCAAGCGGGCCCTTAATGGGTCTGCCGAATAAGAGTGTAGCTGGCGGAAATCCTGTGGAAGTATGAGGAGAGTCTCTGTAGCCAAATAATGCTGCAGGAATACAGAGATCCCAATCTTCAGGTTTCACTTGTGCCAGCTTACTTAGCATCATGGTGAGGTTTCCATTAGCACGTTCCACGAGCCCATTTCCGGCCGGAGTATATGTCTTAGTGTGGATGTGCTGGGTCCTCAAGATCTTAACGATCTCATCCATCAACAGGTTTCGGTATGGAGATCCATTATCCGTCAACACTTGCTGAGGGAATCCCAACCGAGTGAAAATCTGCACGAGGGCTTCTGCGACATGCTTGGCATCTGCGCATGTTAGCGGGATAGCTTCTGCCCATAAAGTGCATGTATCGACTAAGGTCAGGATGAACCTGTTCCTTCTTTTAGTCCTTTCGAAAGGCCCTAAAATGTCGATCACAACCCGTTCGAATGGTGTTCCCATTATTGGCATTTCACCCATGTGGACTGGGGGTGTCCGTTGCTTGGGTGGTACACGTTGGCACTGGGCACAGGATTTGACATATCTGATAATATCAGTATTTACTCCTGGCCACCAATAATGAGTGGTTATACGTTGGTTTGTGGCGTTCTGTCCCATATGTCCGCTAAAGGGAAGAGAGTGCCCCATTTCTAGGATTTGGCTTCTGTACTGTTTCGGTACTAGGAGCTGGTTGTAACCTTGGTCAGGCTTGCCCGTTCTCCGATAAAGTACGCCATCCTCAGAAAAAATGTCCCCGTGCTGTTTGGGTTCCTTAGCCATGGGCAGTTTCCTAAAGCAGGGTGCCAAAGTAGGGTCCTTGTATTGCGCTTCTTTAAGTTCCATAGGTAACAAATTAGGCGCAGGCTCCCGTTCCTTCTTGGTTTGCCCTCTTGTAGTTACTGCTGCCACAATCGGCTCTTCCGGTTTCCCAATACACACGTATCTCCCGCCAAGTATGACTGGGTAGATGGGATCATCCATAACAGCCGCTTTGATCACACCTCTGACAAAGTCAGAGTGTATCTCCACCAATGCGATGGGAAGCGCTGTAGGTGCATCACTCTTACGAACTCCACAAAGTTTGACGGTCTCTCCTGTCTCTTGACCGGGTTTAACCAGGTTTCTGGCAACAATGCAATCATAAGAAAGCCCCGTGTCAAATAAGCAAGAAGTTTGAGAACCGTTCAAAGTAACAGTACCTCGCGTTGAGGGTCTATCCCCAACAGGTTGGGAATCACTGTCAATAATTCCGCCTTGCGAGACTGTCAATAAGCATCCGATGCGTTTCGGCTCGGTGTGCTCGGTCTGATCATATGTCCCGTGCTCAGGGGTTCTCCCTTTGCCACCTTGTCCTTTCTGGCTACGCTGCCATGTAGGGCGGTCGGGTTGATCAGACTGTTTGGGGTGGTTGGGGTACTTGTTCTTGTAGAACTTGGATTTTTCAGGAGGGGGGTTTTGAGGTCCAGTTTCTCTGTGGTTATTTTGGTTAGAAGCCTGAGAAGATTGCTCTAGGTTATGTTTTCGAAAATGCTCCTCTGTCGGTTTCCGCTTTGTGGCCGGTAGTTCAGCCAGCGCATTGTGATAACGCTCAGACTTTTCCAAAATGTCTTCAAGTTTTTCTGCCCCCTGCTCAGCGAGAAATCTCCGGGTATCAGCAGACAAAGTGTTCTTTATTTGTTCAGTTAGAACAAGTTCCTCAAGACCTTCATAGGTAGAGGGGAGCTGCGAAAGCTCAAGGCACTTTGTTAGATATCCCTTAAGACGAGATGAGAACTGGTGAAAAGTTTCAGAATTCTCTTTCCGGCTGTTGCGAAACAGTTGCAAAAACTTGCGAGCGTTCATTTCAAAGCGCTCCAGTAACGCTTTCTTCAACACATCGTAGTCGTCTTGTTGGCTACTTTCCAGCTTAGAATAAACATCATAAGCAGAACCTTTTAGGGCCTGGGAAAGTTTCATATTCCAACGCGACCTCTCTAACCCGTACAGAGTTGCAATTTTCTCAAATTTTTCTAACCATGTGTCAATCTTCTCATTTGGACAAGGAAAAGATTCAAGAGTGAAAGACATAGCATTTAGTTGAAGAGATTGAGTGTTAGCAGGGTCAGTTAAGGAAGAATGAGGAGAAGACTCTCCATTGCTGGAGGTAGAGGCAGCACCACGACTTTGGAATTCTAGAGTTTTAAGAGCCAACTCATGCTGTCTCTCCTTCTCTTTCTCCTCACGCTGTCTCTCCTTTTCTCTTTCCTCATGCTGTCTCTCCTTCTCTCTTTCCTTCGCCCTGCGAATTTCCATTTCCTCGTCCATCTTCTTCTGCTCTAAAGCTTCGGCTGCTTCTTCTTTCCTCCTTATTCTTCTTTTTCCTCTTTAGCTTCAGCTGCTTTCCTCTCCGCATCATATCTCTCAAGTTCGTCTCTGACAAAAGCTTTCGCTTCCTCTCCTTCCAGTCCCTCCTCTCTCGCTTCGTCCCTGAGGAGTTGTCTAAGCTTTGCCCTCTCGGCCATATTATGTCAGTGACTGAGACACGTGGAGATAGAAAATAGGAAAAAGAATAACCTGGTTCCTACCACTTACGAGAAAAAAAAACCAAAAATTCAAAAGATGATATCCTTAACCCTGGGATACCTCCTCCAAAATAAAATCTAACTATCGCTGCTATTATCGGCAATAAAGCACTCAATGCAAAACACGACTACGCCAAATAAATGGTAGTTAAGATTACAACTGAAAAATAAGTTGCTACAGTGGAAAAGCAAAAGAATATTGCAAAAATTAAAGAGAAAAATAATCCCTTAATTTTTAAAAATCCACTATAAGTTCGCCCCTGAAGTCAGATCGGGTAAGGGAGGGAATTAATCTGGACAAAAAGTCCGAAACACACTCCTTAACTTAGTTCAAACGCCGTTCTGCCTCAGTACCCAGTGAATGTTATACACTCACCACTTTACCAGCATTTAGTATTACAATCAGCAGTTAACATATATCCCGACAAAATCAACCTGTAACCAAAATGTATATTATTCAAAGATGCTGTGGAAAAAAAACTTATTAGTTTGTGTGGTCAGCACGCCCGTAAACAGATCGCTAGTCTAGGGGGTAATTATTTTTAAAAGATACACAACTCACAAGACATCACACTCTTACTCTATATCAGAATACAGAATCTTAAGTTCAAAATCCAGATAGACGAGTCCACGTTTGTCGTACTCGTCTTCCTATTCTAAGTTCAAAGACCGGAAACGAGCCCTCATTTGTCGTAGATTTCCGATAGGAGAATTAAGACTAGGTTTGGTCCCTTCTGAATAGGTTTGAATAGGTGATAGACTCAGTGAGAGTTAGTGAAAGGTAAATAGAATTTCCACACACGTGAGATGATAGGTTTTGATATAGTGACTGTCTCTGAAAGCGAAAAGAATTCTTCTCTCTCTCACCTATCTTCTACAACAGTTGTTACAGCGTCAGACAGACTACACCAATATACATATTACGTATATTTCTATCACTCACAGGCACGCACATACACGTGACGACAGGTAAACACACAGACGTGGGAAAACTATAACAATGATATATATATTATCTAGAACGAGCTGACCAAACACGATTATTAAGTTCAAGAGCGATTTTAATATCAGGAAAAATCGGCTCACAACATCAAAGAAAGTACATCAAGGAAAATACATATACACATAGTCATAAAAATTCAAGGAAATGTTGCAAGGATGATAGCCCCGTTATAGTGTTAACTCTAGGTTTAGCCCGGCCCCGTTAAGAGAACAGATGATGGCGCCCGAGTCACAGATACATAGGGTTTGAGTCTAAGAGTTTTCTTTGTTTTATCTCGTAATTATATGCACAGAGTTTGAAAAAAATCTGATTTAACCTAAGACAAAAACACAAGAACTCTAGCCTTAGCAACAAATTATGCAGATTGAAAAAAAAATTAGGACAGCAACAGGGTGTCAAAGATATAATAGTGAAAATATCACTCAAACCAGCGTACACTCATTCATTCCGCCATGGCTTCTCATACAGGTACTCACGACTTTGCTCGCTGCCTCTTGGAACACACTGATTTTAGATTTTCACACAGACTCAAAAAATGCAGTCTTCTGCCAAGAAGTCCCCAGTTCCAAAAGACGTATTTAACTCGGAGTCTCCGGGAACGACTACTTGGGTGTGCAAATTTGTTCAAATGTCTGATTAAGTCACCTAACAATTATTCCAGGCGCGGGAGTTAGCAGAGCACAGTGTCAATAGCGTAGGTTTCTAGAAATGATGAATGTCAGGTCGGTGCCTTCCCTCAGTATAGGATTCACTTTAGTCACACCACAGATTTGTCCACAAATAATATATATATATAGTCGGGAAATGTTAGTTAATACTTGAAGTATTTCGCGCCACCAGGCAGAAAGATTACGTAGAGTTTTCTAGAAGAAATTAAGATCTGGCTCCAAGGTCCAGTATTTATCATTACAGTCTTTGAAAACCCGTTATTGGGATATTAGTATTTCTGTCTAACTTGCACCGTCAGATCAGTGTTACTTGAGAAAACCCACGTGGTTCAAAATAAGGACTGTCTATTTCTTCACAAGTATGGAAACTACTACTAGGTGCTGGTAAAGTTAGGGTCACCCCAAAACTTTCACTGTGTGGAGGAAAAATAACACATATAATATAATAAACAGAATCTGTACTGGTTATAACTTACATTTAAACTTGCAAGCAGAGAGCTTTGCTTATCATTTAAACTTCCCGTGACGTAAGTTATATTTAAAAATCAGCAATCCTCATGAATTAGGAACACGTGCGTATTCCGTCACCATTCATGAGGCTCGATTCTAGAGTTTATACGTTAGTTTAGAAAAATACACTCGACTGAGTATTAGCAGTTAAATTAAATTCATAAATAGCTACAATTGCCGTTATAAGCTAGAAATTAAATTTTTATTCTGCTTTCCACTGAATGCTTCCCTAGAAAATATAATAGCCTACCACTTTATTTCTCTTCTGCGCTAAAGAAATAGATTAAAATGAATTAAGCGATTTAACACTTTAACACTCACAAAATCTATATATCTATCATATTAATTACCTCAACCACAGAATTACAGGTAGTCGCACAACTTAAGAATAAAAATGCTGAAAATATTTCTGGAAGTCTAGAAGTTCGACAAATTGCCGAAACAAACTGAGATCTTCGCTAACAGCTATTCTGTTTACGAGCAACCTATCTACTGTGAGTCTATGAGCGAGAATGAAATTAAAGTTTCAAACTTGGCCAATATCTTAAAATCAGACAAAGGGCCCAAACTTATTTCGCCAAGCGAAATTATCTCCCCTACTCCCAACATTTACGTCCGCTTAACGCGTGTCGTAACTGTCACCTACTGACCACGATGTACGCGTGTCAGTTTCAAATCCCAGACAGCCTGACTCCATTGCAGGGCAGTTTTCACACTACAGCTGACCATGGCCCAAGTGAGCGCCGTGTCAGTTTGGGATTTTCCAGACAAATGTCTGGATACTGACCGGTGCAGATGTAAAGTATCACACCTCACCGGGACTAATGCCGAGAAGAAGCTCGCGCGCTCGGTGAGAATGTAGACGATTTGCTACGTCCTATGTTCAGCGAACCGACTTATCACGCCTTCTGACGCCCTGCAGCCCTGACATCTACGTAATATCGTCCTAGCGCGATTCTCAGTTTAAGAGAAAGGAAAACAGGTAAAGTTTGCGAATTATATGAAAATAATATTCGCAAAACGAATGGATGAAAAAATATACAGGAAAAAAAAAATACAGAGATAATAAAAGAGAGAGTTCGAGAGAAAGAATAGGAAAAAGATGTAGGAAATTAAATGAATATAAAACCCTACGTGACACAAGATACGAAAAAACAAGGATGTGGCATTTCCTCGTACCACTGCAGTAAACAACCCCCGATGCCATAATTTGACGCATCTGTTTGGATTAGAAAGGGAATGCGTAGGTTTGGTAACAACAAAATTGGTGGATTTGAAAATAAATTCTTAATATTTATCAAGGCGTTATCACAATCTGAAGTCCAGTGTATTTTATCTGGACTACCTTTACCAAGCAATCTGGACAAAGGAGCAGAAATCTGTGTGAAATGTGGTATAAATTTGTGATAATAGTTAATTAAACCCAATAAGCTCCTGACTTGTTTTTTTGTCGAAGGAATAGCAATATCCAGTATTCTTATGACTGTTTTGTCATCTGGATATAACCTATGGTTACCTATGCGATGAACAAGAAATGAAATTTCTTGACACCAAATTTGCACTTTGGAGGGTCGCACAGTCAAACCATGTTGACGTAATGTAAGAAAAAGTGAAATCAACCCAGTAATGTGATCATCCCAAGAATCATGGAATAAGCAGATGTCATCGATGTATGTGATAACATCTTTCCTATCGCCCAGAATGCGTCGCATTTTGCGCACAAAAGTCGCAGACGCGTTTACAAGACCGAAGCACATGTAGTTCCATTGGAAAAGTCCAAATGGAGTAGTAAACGCGGTGAAAGGCTTAGCATGTTCAGTAAGTGGTATTTGCCAATAACCTTTCGATAGATCTAATTTGCTAAAGAAAGTAGCGTGTGATACTTGCGACATAAGATCGTCTAACATATGCATTGGTTCAGCATCTGTAATGGTGATACTGTTTAATCGTCTAAAATCAATGCAAATGCGCAAAGAATCATCCTTCTTTTTCACAATTACCATTGGGAATGCGTATGGTGATTCTGATGGAGATATAACTCCCAAGCGAATCATATCCTTCAGTTCTTTCTCAACCATGTCTTTGTGATGTAAGGATATAGGGTAGGGTCTTATTTTAATAGGATGATAGTCTGTAAGAATAATATCATGAGAAATAAGTGATGTTTGACCTGTAAGGTGTGTAAGTACATCATCAAAAGAAAGAAGAATATCTCGAACTTGATCTTGTTGTACAGGTGACAAAGAAGATGAAATAGTAACATCTTTCCAACACTCAGATGAATGTAAAGAAGGCAAAGTAAAATGTAGAGGAATAGAAGATGTAGTGTCTTCATCATGAACCACTGCAAAAGATGCACTATGCGGTGAAGAATCACTAATAGAGTTAATGACTGTAATTAACTCTTGTGGTCTCTCTACTGCCAATTTAAGCATATTGACGTGAAAAGTCTTAATTTTACCTCTTATATTTAAAGAATAGTCAACATCTGTGACACGTCTAATGATCTCAAAAGGACCTTGCCATGATATTAACAGCTTGTTATCTTTATGTGTCGGCGTCTGTGGCCTAATGGATATGAACGCAGTTTCATAATCCAGATATACCTGGTTCGAAACCTGCTGCAGGCGGTTTGGTAGCAGATTGCTTTGTGTGGATTTTTAACAATGGTATAAGCGCCGTACCGTTCAGAAAGCAATGGCAAACTACTGAACGTAAAAATTGCCTAGAAAAATCACAAAACAGCCAATAAAAGCTGGGGTTGATTGCCACGTCCTGTAAAGGATAAGCAACTAACTTTTATCATTATGAGGAAGTAATAGCCAAACCTTTTCACGTGGATTAAAAATTCTTAAAGTTCTCGACTGACTATGGAATAATCTTGCTTTTTGAGGAGCAGATTTGATACTATTAGATGCATAAGTGCACGCATCAATGATTCGTTGTCGAAGGTCAATCACTAACTCATAGCTGTTGCGAATTGATGTATTAACTGACGAACCGACTAACA
Organism: Oreohelix idahoensis; assembly: GCA_024509875.1. Classification (NCBI taxonomy): domain Eukaryota; kingdom Metazoa; phylum Mollusca; class Gastropoda; order Stylommatophora; family Oreohelicidae; genus Oreohelix; species Oreohelix idahoensis. The sequence goes on from JAMPIV010009213.1 coordinate 259,621, forward strand.
CATTTTTCAGTATCATCATCGGCCCGCGGGGATTTGAAACATAAACTAGTTCAAACGGAGAAAATCCCGTACTTTCGTTAGGCACTTCTCGATATGCGAACAAGGAAGCGGGTAGGAGACGGTCCCAATCATGAGGACAAGCCTCAGTGATTTAACATAGTATCTGTTTTAGAGACGCATTTTAGCGCTCACAAACACCATTTGATTGAGCATGATAAGCACTGCAAAAAGAGTGGTGAATAGATACCATAGATTCCAATTATCTCATAATGTTAGAGGTAAATTGTGAACCTCGATCTGATAAAATGTCCTCAGGAAACCAAGACGACAAAAAAATTGAAAACAAGGCATCAGACACAGATGCAGTCGTAATTATTTTCAAAGGTATGGCCTCTGGCCAACGTGTGCAAAGATCTATACATGTTAAGATATAGAGAAATCCATTTTGTGATGGAATAGATAAAGGACCCACAATATCTACTGCAATTTTCTTAAATGGTCTTTCAGGCACGTCAGTAATTTGCAAGGGTGCCGAATGGAATCTGCCCTTACGTGCTATACTCTGGCATGTAGTGCAAGATCTACAATACAATTTAGTGTCTTCATTCACACCAGGCCAATAAAATTGAGACGTAACCCGAAATAATGTTCTTTTAATACCCATATGACCTGCCATAGGTGAGTCATGACCTGTTTGTAATACTAAAGGTCTGTACACTTTATGAACCACTATTTGATGGATAATGGATATTCCATTATCGAAATATCGTGTTAGTATAGATTTCTTAATTTGAAACCAATGTTTAGATGATCCTGTATGTTTAATGACTTTGTTATCAGCCAAAGCAAATAAACGCTGTAACGTAGGATCATTTTTCTGTTTCTCTGCAAAAGAGGATGGTGTTTCAGCAACAACGTTATGAGACCCAATTGTATCTATAATTGGTGTAGGTGGTATAGCCATTTTTGTAGCTAATTTTTGTGCTCTCGTTACAACAACATTCGCCACCAGTGGGTGTGATTCAACCCACATTGCATTCTCATCAGGAGTGCAATCTTTAACCCCTGGTATGTTACCAACAATTATGTCAGCCACAGGTGATCTTAAACTGCAGGCATAAACAGTGCCTGTGTAGAACGGTGTATCAATGTACACACGTGCCATCGGGAACCATTCTACATTCCCACCAAAAGTAATGCATTTAACAGATTTACCTGTGAATGCAGAGGGATCGATTAGCGATTTACGTGTACCGACAGTGGTACAGCCGCTGTCACTCAAAACTGTTGCTTCTCTTCCATACAATAGTCCCTGATGGAGTGTGAGACGTCCCAAGTTCTCACACGCGGACATTGCCGGAATATTATGACCACAATTAAGTGTACTCTTAGTATCTGATCCATGTCGTGAATGACAAACATAACATGCGTCGTCAACAACAGAGCAAGCATTTGAATGATTAGTCTCATCCCTATTATCATCCTTTTTCACATTGCAGGCGTTAGTATGCCTGTGTTTACCTTTCTCTCTGGACGGAGATTTAAAATGATTTGACTTTTTATTGAAAGATTTCTTTTTAACATAATAAAAATCTTACGAATCGTCATTCATAGAATCTTTACGAAATGAAGATCTATGTTTGTTGTACCCCTTATGATGTGAATCATCATGATCACTGCCTTTGTGAAACCCACGATAGTGAGGTGAGTAAACTCGATAACCTCGTCTATAAAAACTTGAAGGCGAGCGATGACGAGGGAAGTTGTAAGACCCCCTATTAGATTTGTGAAAATCAGGACGTTAACGTCCGTCAACGCTTTTAGAACGAGGACGATGATCATAAGATCTATGATCGTGGTATACTGAGCCCGAAGGCATAGAATCTCGAGGAGAAGATCTGTGAACATCCTTGTTTGGATGTGCGGTTATGAACTGTCTACCTAATTTTTCATATTCCTCAATGGAGGTTGGATGTCTCGCCTGCAAAAATGACTCCAATTCATGACTACTTGATGAGAGAACCTTATCTCATAACATGAGATCCATTAACCCCTCATAAGTCTTGTCAATTCCAGACAGATCAACCCACCTGCTAAAAAATGCTTAATAGATGCTACAAATTCACCAAAGTCAGCATCCTTACTTGGCTTAGCCGTATGGAAACGATCGCGAAATCCAGATTCAGTTAACTGGAATCGTCTCAAAAGCACCTCTTTTACGACATCAAAATCGTTTCTACTTTTCTCATCCAAATTCATGAAGCATTGGAGTGAGTCGCTAGTCAAAAAATCGATCAATAGACTGCTCCATCTTTCCTTTGGTACCTTAAAACCTGTTACCTTCATGATGAATCTAGACAATAAATAGTCCACACAATCGCGAGTCTGATCAAAATGAGGCATCTTCAGCTTAGGATAGAATACATTTGAATCTGCTGAAGTTTTAGAATGATTAGACTGCAATTTAGCCAATTCTACAGCTTTTGCTTTTTCTGCATTAAGTCTTAATGCTTCAAGTTCCATAGCATTTCTATGAGCTTGATCTAGTTGAAGAAGTTCCATTCTTCTTATTTCCATTTTCTCTTTTTCTAATTCTCTTTCTTTGTCTTGTTGAGCCAATTCTTTTTCTTTAAGTTCTCTATCTTTATCTTGTTGAGCCAATTCTTTTTCTTTAAGTTCTCTATCTTTATCTTGTTGAGCCAATTCTTTTTCTTTAAATTCCTTTTCCTGGGCCAGCTCCAACTTTCTAAGTTCCTCTGCCCGTTTAACAGACTCTCGCTATTCTATTCTCTCAAGATGAGACAAATGTTTCTCATATTTGGCTTCTGCATATTCTTCAAGCTCAATGCCTGACTTACCTAAGCTTTTACCAATGTTTATACATTCCTCTAATGTAGACATTGTTAAAGTTTTTTAATTGTCTTATAATAGTATATTAGTTATTATAAAATATACAGTCAACATATATAAACTATAGAATTAATCAATGCGTGACCAATATACACATATTTCTTAATGTGAACCAGAAAAGAAAAAAAACAGGTGACAATGGACAATGGAATGGCACAAGTCAATGAAATACAATGAAGTAATATATTCACTTACTCAACACTAAGTTACAAATATAAAGTAAACAAGGAATACTAAGACAAGTTAATCAGAAGAAAAGAAAACAATCAAATAACATTACAATAATAAACGAGACAAGTCGTCCTTAAAATAACAATTAGACAAAGCGATTTCAGATCACAAACGAATAAAATTGTAAACACTACTGAAACTAGGTTATGCAAATTAAAATGACGTAGTAACGTGACGTAACAACTAAGCACGAAAAAAATATGATTGTTCCGCAAACTGAAGCGGCTTTTTATCAACTAACTAAAAGTTAGACCTTCAGTCAGCGAATACAAGCATTAAAACCCTAATAGTCGTTATAATTACTTGAATCTTTCAAATGAAACACCCAAGTAATATTAAGCCCTTTTTCCAACCTTCCCACGAACAAATAAATATACAAATAGATATGAATGTTGAACACATAATGATCAGTAGCAAAGTAAAGAGACCCAGAGTCCGCTGGGAGAACAACATTAGACAATCTTTGAAGGACCGAGGACTAGAAGGGAACCAGGCCAGGAGGAAGACAGCCGATATGATAGTCTGGCGCTCTCTCTTCCAAACCTCTACACCTCACGGTAGAAGGGGAACGTCTAAGTAAGTAAGTAAGCAAAGTAAAGCAAGGTAATGGTAGATTGCTGACAAAAGCTAGTCCTACGGACAGGATTGAAATATCTAAGCGCCCTAATAAAATCAAGAACTTATCTTATTTCCTGCCATTGAGAACACAACCCAGTACGATGTAAGTCAACGATACAGTCACACAGGATTAGTCCACAGCTGATGTCCACTTGAATGAAGACCTTGACCTTGACGTACCGTTGAAAAGTATCACATCGATTTCTAGTTCAGTCCATCGTTGCGGCGTCTGGCCGTTGATGCAGACCCAGCATATAGTTTTGACTTCTGAATTTGATGTAGATGGACCTGGACTACGTTGCAACTTCTGGTTGTTGACGAAGGAAAACTTCTCACAGATGCGTTCGTTTCTGGAGACGTTCTTGATCCCGTGACGTCAAAATACTGACATGCGCGTTATAGTTGCCAGCTTGTCTTCAAATAATATTTGCGATTAAATGTCTATCGTTAACTTGATTCTGTTCGATACTTGAAAATCGAGTGGTAGTATAAACGAAATCCTAACACTTCTAACACCAGATGTTAAGGACTATGATTCTTTCGACATTAGAAGTTAAGTCCTCGGGTTCCTTTTTCCATATATTAATGTAGCGGGTCGCTATTTGAATGCGTTAAACTTTCTTGGATTTGAACAATTAATTTAGATTTCGTTCTTCATTCTTCTTCTTCTTCTTTGATCCACTGTCACTGAGCGTCGGCTCTTGGTGACCTTGATGCCATTATATGGTACTGCGCAGTTTGTATAAGCTGTTCTGAGCTGCCATACAGTGTATTGTCTATGGATGGGTTGTGTGGTAGCAGTTCTTGTCTCAGTCCCTGAAGTGCAGGGCACCGTAGTAGGTGGTGTTCTACTGTCTCCAACGGGTCAGGGCAGTGTCTACATTTTGCTATATTTTGTGAACTTAGTCTGTTTCTGTGGCCATTTAGTGTAAAGTGGCCTGTTCTCAATCTGAAGATTTTGGTTTGGTACCTTCGTTCGATATCGTTCATAGCATCTTTCTTATTTGGGGCTGTTTGGTAAATGAAGAGTCTTCTTCCTGTTTTAGCCTGTGCCCACGTGTTCAGCCAATTTTTTTACAGTTGTTTTTGACTATTTGTTTAACTGTTAGCATACTCAGTGGGTGATCAATCTGTGGCCTTTTTGCTCCCTTCTTTGCCAGTCTATCAGCATTCGTTCTTCATTACACTCGTATCGATATTGTCAATTATAACCCCGCTTGATATGTTGGTGCTTGAACATGCTACATATTATAAGTCTATATACTTGACTGACTTGTTTTATACTCTATGCATTCTTGATATTAGCAGTGTGAGACAGCGTGTTTATGTATTGAAAGTCACTGGTCACTATTTCTAAATAAACAGTATGTAACTGAATTCTGAATATGTCACTGAATAAGACCAGGATTCGACGACTGAATCATTTAATTAATATTCTCTCTTTCCATGAGAAATCACAAATACATTAATTACATAGTTCACAATAATAGTTGTGTACATTATCGCAAGAGGTCATTTTCTTTACCTAGATCACATGTTCAATAATCTATAGTTCTGCTTAACTGTCAGTTCAATTTCCAGCCAACATTCTTTGGCATAATTAATATGCTAACTAGACTTACTCCAACTGCTAGTTCCATTAGATCCACGAAAATACGTTCTCGTATTTATACTAGACTTACTCCTGCTGCTAGTTTCGTAATATCCATTTATACTAGACTTACTCCAACTGCTAGTTTCATAATATTCATTTGTACTAGACTTACTCCAACTGCTAGTTTCATAATATTCATTTGTACTAGACTTACTCCAACTGCTAGTTTCATAATATTCATTTGGCTTACAAAGCCAGGCTAATCAGCAATATATACTTAAACTGCGTTAGTATCAGCACGACATACGTTTTCCAAGAATTCACTGCTATTTTGGCTTACAAGCCACACATCAACTCTTAGGTCGTTATACATATATCCAGTGGCTATGCCACATTTTAAAAGACTGTGAATAAGTGGTCCTGCCACACTTTTCCATAGTGGCTATGCTACACATTCCATAGTGGCTAGGCCACACATTCCTAACACTGCCGTTGGGACCGAAGCCCACAAGTCGAATGACGTTTCTAAGTCAAACGCGTCATGCATAGAGATATGCAGACTATGTCGTTAATATATACATATTCATTTGAGGTGTTCCATGGTGCAATCATCTGAGTCGGATCCAAACCCAAATGCTTGCAAACATGCAACAATCCTCAACAGCATGTTGTGTGAAAAGAGGACAATTTCGACATTTCCTTCTCTGTAACTCTCCAGCATTCCGCACCATAGAGGAGCACAGAAAGCACACAGCTCTGATATAATCTTAATTTTGGGCTTGTGCTGTATTGAGAGGACTTCCAGATGTTGTTTAGGCTAAAAAAGGCTGTTCATGCCTTATTCATTCTGATGTTGATGTCTTTGCCTGCCCCGCCGTCTGGTGTTACTATGCATCCTAGGTATGTGAAGGTGTCTGTCTGTACCAGTTGCTGATTCCTTACTGATATGGGCTCAGGGTCGCTCACATTGAGCGTTATGACCTCTGACTTTTTAAAATTGATGTTCAAGCACACCTGCTGGCTAAACTTATTAAGTCTATCCGTTATTTCCTGGATGTGTTGATGTGAATGTGCTAGTAGTGCAATGTCATGTGCATATTCCAGATCTTCCAATGTAGAAAATGTAGTTCATCTTATTCCTCTTGGACTGCTCTCTGTTGTCTGGCGCAACACCAGTCTATGACTGTTAAAAATAGAGTGGTTGATAAGGGGCATCCCTGTCGTACTCCTGTCTTCACCTCAAAGGTTAGGCTGCTCTGCCCAACACTGCACGTAAAGTTGCATAGAGGCTTTTTATGATTGACACTGTGATAGATTCAATTGATTGACAACCCAGATTCTTTTGCTTGTGTGATTGTTGTTATGTTGGCCCTTGTGTATGTTCTCAACTTAATGATGACCGTAATGTCCTTGTCTTATGTTCACAGGCCGTAATTGTAGGCGCCGTACCTTTGTGGCCTACCTTGTTCCTATGACTGCTGAATGAGATTAAATTATCTGCCAATTATAAATACTTGAAAGGACTTGACGACTCAGAGCTGACAACCAAAGTTCTTTATTAGTTGTCAAGGAACATATTCACAACTTGGCTACCTCCGAGCCTGATTATCAATAAATATACATATGAAACTTCATTGATGACACTCCTACATCATTTACTGCACTGGTCAGGAACTATCGTTATTTATCTCTGGATTAACTCAAGTTCTCTGCTGTCTACTTTGGTTCTCTATTTTTCCATCACTTTTATATACCTGTGCTGTTCTCGATCTACGAAAAATTAAGCTTCGAAGTATTGTCTGGTTAAACTTCCAGTGCTGGTAACTTATTCTTAGCTATAAACTGTTCCTAGTAAATTGTCTACACGTCCGACACTGGACTATAGTTCTAACACTTTTCTTTGTCTATCCACGCTCGTTAAATATGCGAGTGTTTACATACCAGGATGAACTGCTGGCGTTATTTGCTGGACACCGCTCGACATGAAAAACTATTTGTTCTGGAAATATCTTGCATCAGTCTTCTTCTCCTCTCTGCACACTGCAGCAGTACCATAAGTAACATGGCACTTCAGCTGTTCATAACATGGCAGATGGTCGTTACGGTTAGTCTAATTTCTAACCCGCTCTCAGCTGACGACCATTAAAGCGTGACCTCTGCTCTTCCCTTCCTTCACTTATTTCTCGTGCTCCGGTGACGTCAGAGCTAAGTCTTACTACTCATAAATTATTCTTACTTAGTCATATCTCAGTTCTTTCCCTTTCCTATCACAACACTATGCAGCTTGGAATTCCATAAGTCCTCAGTATTTTCCATAAACTGTCCCTATGTATGCTGTCAAAAGCCTTTTCAAAATCAACGAAATTAATGTACAGCTGTCTTTGCCATTCTGAGCACTGCTCTATAATGTTCCTGAGAGTGAATATATGATCTAAACATCTTCTGTTCTGTCTAAATCCTACTTGTTCTTTCCTCAGTTTGTGGTCTACTGCTTTTGAAATTCTCTGTATAATTATCCTGCCTAGTATTTTGCTGGGAACTGAGAGAAGAGTGATTCCTCTTCAATTATTGCAGTCTGCAAGATCTCCCATCTTGGGCAATTTGACAATTATTCATTTTCTCCACGAACAATATTGCGTATACTAATTTAACTGTAGATCTAGTTAAGCTTTGTTTCGTAGAAACTGGGCATTCTCATGAATGTTTGATTATACGAGCTATTTGAACCAACATTGGTCCCAATTAGTTCGGATAATCGACGCTCTACTTTTTCTAGAAAGCTGTTTTTAAATTACGCGTGAAGCGCCCAGGAGGAAACAATAAGTACAGAACCAGCACGAAGAATGGCGTATCAGGATACGTATCCAAGAGAAATATTCAAAGACAAGGACAGGAAGTTAGGAAAGTGAAAATCTTAAACGAAATAAAACAGACAGACAAGAATGTTCCAGAAAGATTGACAAGATATAAAAATGAGCAGTCTATGTATTCCTTCGCTGGCTTCTATATACTGATTTGATTCTGAAGTTTGGTAATAATTTCAATGAAGCACTTACACAGAGCATTGCGAGTGTGATGGCTAAACTGTTTTCATATGTACTTTACCTATTCTATCGTTCCATTTTTGCATAATCTTCTTCATGCCTGTAATCCTTTCCTATTATTCTAGACGTATATTACTGCTGATAATATTACATAATGACAAAGTTTTCGAATAATGTTATGCTCTATAACAAGTACTGTTTGTCCCAGTAATAGAGTTAACTACAAGACAACATTATTTTTCTCTGTTAGTTTTCAATTCTTATTTTCTCTTTCAGTTTTCAATTTTTATTTTCTTATTCATATTTCAGTTTTTTTTTCTCTGCCAATTTTCAATGCTCATTTTTTTTTTCTGTCACTTTTCAATTTTTATTTTATCTGTCAGTTTTCAATTTTTATTTTCTTTGTCAGTTTTCAGTTTTTATTTTCTCTGTCAGTTTTGAATTTTTATTTTCTCCGTCATTTTTCAGTTTTTCCCCCTGTAAGTTTTCAGTTTTCTTTCCTCTGCCATTTTTCACTTTTAAATTTCACTGTCACTTTCCGATCTTCTGTGAAAAACTAAATTGTCTAAATACTTGAAGCTCTCACTTGTTTAATTCTTCATTTCTCCGGGTTATGTATTTTCTTCTTCGTTTTCTACATTAATGACTCCAATAAAGGCAGTAGTCAGCTCAAGGTTCCTGACATCTCCAAATAGTATTTCGTGGAGTGGGTTGTTGCCAAATGCAACTTTGTTTACTGCTGTAAGCTGGGCAGGACTGGAGCCGATGTTCGGCTGTCATGGGGCTGGTGCCAAGGAAACAGAGGTCTGTTGGACCAATTCTCTTTTGTGATATATATGAAACCTCAACCTATTGTGACCAATGCGTAAGCGGAAAACGATGACCTGGCCTCGCCTAGATAGCTGGTGATAGGCATCATCTTTTATGTGACCTGGGTGTTCTCTGTCACATTTGAACTTAAATATGGCTTTTATAGTTGTTTTAGCCTTTTCATAAGTTGACTCTATATTGTTTTGTTGCAGGGCTCCCCCGTCTTTAGCAAGTTTATCTGCCTATTCGTTGTCCCGAATGATGCTGTTACTGCTACATTTCAATATTGTCAATGGTATTGACTACATTGGTATGTCGGGCCTGCTTGAGTAGCCGACGTACTTCTAGATGATGACCTAATAATGCGAATGTACTGTGGGCCGTTGCTTTGTCGAGTATGACGGTACGACTAATGGCAATGAGGCAAGGTAACGATCATTTATTGGTCAAAATAGTGTGGCGAACTGGCAACGAAGATATACTGGACTCGTTTCAGCAGTTGTCACAGACAGTTTATTGATTATAAATTGCCTATATCCTCTTCTTTTTCTTTCACCCGTATCCTCTATTTTATTATCACTCTGTACCTTTTTCCTGTATTTTTCGCATCCATTCGTTTGCGTAAAATATTTTCTTCCCCATTCTCAACTGTGCCGTTTTCTTTCTCATACTGGTAAACGCATTTATGACATAACGTGTCAGAGAGAGAGCGTTAAAATGCATTCTATTGCATTAGGTGTCAGTGGACGAAACTGTGAATATATTCGTCTAGCGAGACATAGGAGCAGACATATGTCTACAGCATTCCCTGCACCAGACGAAATACACCGTGAATATTCGCTTTCGCCAGACCTATAGGCGACAAAGTTGTCTGCATTTTCAGCTGCCACAACGAGTTGCATCGGCTGAGCGCTTAGGTGAGGCGCGATAGCCGACATCTCCTCGGCGCAGTTTGAGACATTTGTCTGGAAATTCCAGCTGACAAGGCACTTACTGTTCGCCTGGTCAGCGTGAGGTGTGAAAACGCACGAGTGTCAGTTCATGGTAGTCTTCTAGTTGATGTAAGGTGTTTTAGACGGAAAGGGGAGATTATTTCGTTTGGCGAAATAAAGTTGGGACCCCTTTGTCTGGTAATAGATATAACCAGAATGTTAAACTTTATTTTCATTCTGATACCTAAAATGTTGCAGTAGACAGATCGCTGTGCTAGATCAAATATCTGTGTTTTGGCGAAGTCTGAGTTTCTTGGCCATTTTGCCGAGTTCTAGACTACCATTAGATTGCAGTATTCTAGTTCATGGTTTAGTCTGTAGTTATGTGTGTGGAGGTAAATATTATATATAATATCTAGTATTTTGTGAGTGTTTAAAATGATAATCGCTTATTTCATATTTCACTAGTTAGATTTGGTGCAGAGTGCTTAATTTATATAGTCTGTATTATTTTCTAGTGATGTGTTTCAGTGGAAAGCAGAATAAATTATAATTTCTAGCTTAAACATTAATGTAGTTATAACGAATTTAATTTAACTGCTAAATAATCAGACGGGAACAATTTTTCTAAACTAACTTATAATGCTAGATGCCTCATGAGTGTTGACGGAATACGTATGTATTCCTAATTCATGATGGTTGATGATTTTTAAATATATAACTTATTGCACAGGAAGTTTTAAATGATAAGTCAAGCTGTACGCTTGTATTTTAAAAACGTAAGTTATATTGAGTACAGAATAAGTAACATATTTCATATGTGTTTTTTCTTTATCCAGTGAACACTGGGGTAACCCAAACTTTGCCGGCGTTTTGTACAGTGACAAACCTAATAAATGCTTATCCTGGGCCTTTGAGCCAGTGCATATTTCTACACTAACTCTAATGTACATGCTGCCTTGTGGCGAGAAAAATTACAGAAATCTAAAACATTAAGTTTCCGACATTGTTGACAAAGTGTGTGGTGAACCAAGATTATTTGTTGAGAGAAGTTGTCCACCGGTCATCTTCCTAATTAAGGGAAACGTCGTGTTCTGACATTGTGTGCTCGTTTAAGCCTAATTCTTACCTCGTGAGTCAAGTGACACTAACTTTAGTCTGAAACAACTATCGCATGAAGCAAACGCTCCCCAGATCCATTTTGATGAAACCAACAAACAAATCTGCAGAGCTGGGATCCGTTTCATTAAACGACAGTAACAAATAAAAAGTGTGTGAGTGTCCCAAAGTTTGCGCCAGACGGCGAACCACAGCACGATTGTAAGTATATCAGGGCCCTGATGAAAGAACCGAGTGAAAGTAGACTGAAGGATGTTCTTTGTTTGAGTCACCCACGTTGTAACTTCCTTTATGCAAGTTATTGCTAACAATATTTACCCCTAGAATAAAGCAGAGTATCAAGTCTGTCCATACCTTAAAAGGGGGAAACCATAGACTCAATCATATGTATCTGTAACTCTTTGGGGTTATCACTTTCTTCTAACGGGACTGTGAGCTATATATCCAGGGGAGGACCATACAAACGGGTCTATCACTATTGTAGCATTCCTTGATTCTTATGACTATTTGTATATGCTTTTGATGTATTTTTTTGTTGTGATGTAAGTTTGCTATGATAATTAAACTATACCTACATTTATTTCAGTGTGGTGGTCAGTTCGTTCCCATAATATCTATATAATCAATGCTATAGTTTTTCCCACGTCTGTGTGTCTAACTGTCGTCACTTGTATGTGTGGGCACGTGAGTGGATAGATATATATTAATATACCTATTTTTTATAGACTGACTCCTTTGGATCTGTTGTAGAAGATAGGCGGAAAGAGAGAGAGATTCTCGATTTCCGGGACAGCCTCTATAAACTTCTACCATCTCACTCGTGGAACTCTATTTCTATTATCACATCTCACTGTGGCTATCACTCACTCTAACCTATTCAGAAGGGACCAACCCAAGTCTTAATTTCCCTATCAAAAATCTACGACAGAATGGTGGCTCGTTTTTCCGGGAATTGAACTCTAGTCCTGAGCAAATACGAATATCAGCTCGTTTGCAGGATTAATTTTCTTTATTCTGATATAGAGTAAGAGTGTGATTGTCTCGTGGAGTTTTGTTATATTTTTTAAAATAATTTATCCGCTAGACATAACGATCTGTTTATGTGTGTGCTGACCACACAATTAATAATTGGTTTTTCCACAGCATTTTTGAGCATATATACATTTGAGTTACAGGTTGATTTTGTCGGAATATATGGTAATTGCTGATTTTGTAATACTAAACGCTGGTAAAGTTTGTGAGTGTATAACATTCACAGGGGTTCTGAAGCAGGAATGTGTTTGAACTAAGTAAAGGAGTGCGTTTCGGACTATTTGTCCAGATTAATTGCCTCTCTTACCCTAAATGTCTTAAGGGATGAACTTGATAGTGGATTTAAAATTAAGGGATTTTTTTTTCTCCTTAAATTTTTGCAATAATTATTTTGTTTCCACTGTAGCAACTTTTTTTTTCAGTGAGTAATCTTAACTACCATTTACTTGGCGTAGTCGTCTGCATTAGGTGCTTTATTGCCGATTAATAGCAGCGATATTTAGATACTATATATTTGGAGGAGGTATCCCAGGTTAAAGTATATCATCTTTTCTTTTGGTATTTTCTCGTAATTGGTAGGAACTAGTGTATCCTTTTCTTATTTTCTTTCTCCACTAGTCTCAGTCACTGACTTATTATGGCAGAAAGGGCAAAGCTTAGACAACTCCTCAGAGACGAAGCGAGAGAGGAGGGACTGGAAGGAGAGGAAGCGAAAACGTTTGTCAGAGATGAACTTGAGAGATATGATGCGGAGAGGAAAGCAGCTGAAGCAAAAGAGGAAAAAGAAGAACTAAGGAGGAAAGAAGAAGCAGCGGAGAGATTACAGCAGAAGAAGATGGACGAGGAAATGGAAATTCGCAGGATGCAGCATGAGGAAAGAGAGAAGGAGAGACAGCAGGAGAAGGAGAAGGAGGAGAGACAGCTTGAGGAAAAAGAGAAACAGAGACAGCACGAGTTGGCGCTTAAGACCCTAGAGTTCCAAAGCCGTGGTGCTGCCTCTACCTCCAGCAATGGAGAGTCTTCTCCTCATTCCTCTTTAACTGATCCTTCTAACACACAATCTACTCATCTCACCGCTATGTCGTTTGCGCTAGAATCTTCCCCGTGTCCAAATGAGAAGATTGACACGTATCTAGAAAAATTTGAGAAAATTGCAACTCTGTACGGTTTAGAGAGGTCGCGTTGGAATATGAAGCTTTCCCAGGCTTTAAAAAGTTCTGCGTATGATGTTTACGCCAAACTGGAAACCAGCCAACAAGACAACTATGATGTGTTGAAGAAAGCGTTACTGGAGCGCTTCGAAATGAATGCTCGCACATTTTTGCAACTGTTTCGCAACGGCAGGAAAGAGAGCTCTGAAACTTTTCAGCAGTTCTCGTCTCGTTTGAAGGGATACTTGACGAAGTGCCTTGAGCTTTCACAGCTCCCCTCTACCTATGAAGGTCTGGAGGAATTTGTTTTAACAGAACAAATAAAGAACACTTTGTCTGCTGATACCCGGATATTTCTAGCTGAGCAAGGTGCAGAAAAGCTTGAAGACATTCTGGAAAAGTCTGAGCGATATCACAATGCGCTGGCCGAACTGCCGGCCACAAAACGTAAACCGACGGAGGAGCATTTTCGAAAGAATAATCTAGACCAATCTTCTCAGGCTTCTAATCAGAATAACCACAGAGAAACTGGACCTCAAAACCCCCCTCCTGAAAAATCCAAGTTCTACACAAACAAGTACCCCAACCACAGTAAACAGTCTGATCAACCCGACCGTCCTTCATGGCAGCGTGGCTAGAAAGGTCAAGGTGGCAAAGGGAGAACCCCTGAGCACGGGACTAATGATCAGAGTGAGCACACCGAGCCTAAACGCATCGGATGCTTACTAACAGTCTCGCAAGGCGGAATTATTGATAGTGATTCCCAACCTGTTGGGGATACACCCTCAACGCGAGGTACTGTTTCATTGAACGGTTCTCAAACTTTTTGTTTATTTGACACGGGGCTTTCTTATGATTGCATTGTCGCCAGAAACCTGGTCAAACCCGGTCAAGAGACAGCAGAGACCGTCCAATTTTGTGGAGTTCGTAAGAGTGATGCACCTACAGCGCTTCCCATCGCATTGGTGGAGATCCACTCTGATTTTGTCAGAGGCGTGATCAAAGCGGCTGTTATGGATGATCCCATCTACCCAGTCATACTTGGCGGTAGATACGTGTCTATTGGGAAACCGGAAGAGCCGATTGTGGCAGCAGTAACTACAAGAGGGCAAACCAAGAAGGAACGGGAGCCTGCGCCTAATTTGTTACCCATGGAACTTAAAGAAGCGCAACAAAAGGACCCTACTTTGGCACCCTGCTTTAGGAAACTGCCCATGGCTAAGGAACCCAGACAGCACGGGGACATTTTTTCTAAGGATGGCGTACTTTATCGCAGAACGGGCAAGCCTGACCAAGGTTACAACCAGCTCCTAGTACCGAAACAGTACAGAAGCCAAATCCTAGAAATGGGGCACTCTCTTCCCTTCAGCGGACATATGGGACAGAACGCCACAAACCAACGGATAACCACTCATTATTGGTGGCCAGGAGTAAATACTGATATTATCAGATATGTCAAATCCTGTGCCCAGTGCCAACGTGTACCACCCAAGCAACCGGCACCCCCAGTCTCGTTGGGTGAAATGCCAATAGTGGGAACACCATTCGAACGGGTTGTGATCGACATTTTAGGACCCTTAGAAAGGACTAAAAGAAGGAACAGGTTTATCCTGACCTTAGTCGATACATGCACTTTATGGGCAGAAGCTATCCCGCTAACATGCGCAGATGCCAAGCATGTCGCAGAAGCCCTCGTGCAGATTTTCACTCGGTTGGGATTCCCTCAGCAAGTGTTGACGGATAACGGATCCCCATACCGAAACCTGTTGATGGATGAGATCGTGAAGATCTTGAGGACCCAACACATCTACACAAAGCCATATACTCCGGCCGGAAATGGGCTCGTGGAACGTGTTAACGGAAACCTCAACATGATGCTAAGTAAACTGGCACAAGTGAAACCTGAAGATTGGGATCTTTGTATTCCTGCAGCTTTATTTGGCTACAGAGAATCTCCTCATACTTCCACAGGATTTCCGCCAGCTACGCTTTTATTCGGCAGACCCATTAAGGGCCCGCTTGAAGCCTTACTTTGGTCGCTGACAGACCAGAAGGCTGATGAGACAGTTGTCTCAGCAAGTAAATATGTGTCGGATTTAAAGGAAAGGTTGAAACTAGGATGGGACCTAGCAACGACTAACTTTAAGCGAGCACGCACAAAGCACGCTAACCGATACAGGAAAGTCGCGAAAGAGAGAGAACTGGAAGCAGGAGAGAAAGTTTTGGTGTTACTCCCTACCGGAAACAACCAACTGAAGATCGGATGGCAAGGGCCGTTTACCGTCCTGAAAAAGATTTCTAAGGCTAACTACCAGATCTCTATTCAAGGAAAGGAAAAGGTTTTCCATTTAAATCTGTTAAAGAGATACTTGGAAAGACCAGTGCCAACCTCCGACCATCTCCTGACGATCGCCAAAACTGACGAAGATGACGATAGTGGCAGGGAAATTCCACTGCACACACACGAAATCTTTCAAAAATGTCAAAAGCGGCGACGCTCTTTCAAGCGCGCATGGGAGACATTCCAGAGAAAGGAAACTTTGGGAGTAGACTTGAGTAGGAATTGGAGAGAGATGGAGGGGGGAGATGAGAGGGAAGAAGACAGACACCCTGAAGCTACGGATATAGGAAATTTATTTCCATAACGTAGACATGGAGTGATTCCATATCTTAAAGGGGGGACGTTCTGTCACAGAGAGTTTATTGATCATAAATTGCCTATATCCTCTTCTTTTTCTTTCACCCGTATCCTCTATTTTATTATCACTCTTTACCTTTTTCCTGTATTTTTCGCATCCATTCGTTTGCGAAAAATATTTTCTTCCCCATTCTCAACTTTACCGTTTTCTTTCTCATACTGGTAAACGCATTTATGACATAACGTGTCAGAGAGAGAGCGTTAAAATGCATTCTATTGCATTAGGTGTCAGTGGACGAAACTGTGAATATATTCGTCTGGCCAGACATAGGAGCAGACATATGTCTACAGCATTCCCTGCACCAGACGAAATACACTGTGAATATTCGCTTTCGCCAGACCTATAGGCGACAAATTTGTCTGCATTTTCACCTGCCACAACGAGTTGCATCGGCTGAGCGCTCAGTGAGGCGCGATAGCCGACATCTCCTCGGCGCAGTTTGAGACATTTGTCTGGAAATCCCAGCTGACAAGGCACTTACTGTTGGCCTGGTCAGCGTGAGGTGTGAAAACGCACGAGTGTCAGTTCATGGTAGTCTTCTAGTTGATGTAAGGTGTTTTAGACGGAAAGGGGAGATTATTTCGTTTGGCGAAATAAAGTTGGGACCCCTTTGTCTGGTAATAGATATAACCAGAATGTTAAACTTTATTTTCATTCTGATACCTAAAATGTTGCAGTAGACAGATCGCTGTGCTAGATCAAATATCTGTGTTTTGGCGAAGTCTGAGTTTCTTGGCCATTTTGCCGAGTTCTAGACTACCATTAGATTGCAGTATTCTAGTTCATGGTTTAGTCTGTAGTTCTGTGTGTGGAGGTAAATATTATAATAAAATCTAGTATATTGTGAAGTGTTTAAAGTGATAATCGCTTATTTCATATTTCACTAGTTAGATTTGGTGCAGAGTGCTTAATTTATATAGTCTGTATTATTTTCTAGTGACGTGTTTCAGTGGAAAGCAGAATAAATTATAATTTCTAGCTTAAACAACAATGTAGCTATAACGAATTTAATTTAACTGCTAAATAATCAGACGGGAACAATTTTTCTAAACTAACTTATAATGCTAGATGCCTCATGAGTGTTGACGGAATACGTATGTATTCCTAATTCATGAGGATTGATGATTTTTAAATATATAACTTATTGCACGGGAAGTTTTAAATGATAAGTCAAGCTGTACGCTTGCATTTTAAAAACGTAAGTTATATTGAGTACATAATATGTAACATATTTCATATGTGTTTTTTCTTTATTCAGTGAATACTGGGGTAACCCAAACTTTGCCGGCGTTTTGTACAGAGACATACCTAATAAATGCTTATACTGGGCCTTTGAGCCAGTGCATATTTCTACACTAACTCTAATGTACATGCTGCCTTGTGGCGAGAAAAATTACAGAAATCTAAAACATTAACTTTCCGACATTGTTGACAAAGTGTGTGGTGAACCAAGATTATTTGTTGAGAGAAGTTGTCCACCGGTCATCTTCCTAATTAAGGGAAACCTCGTGTTCTGACATTGTGTGCTCGTTTAAGCCTAATTCTTACCTCGTGAGTCAAGTGACACTAACTTTAGTCTGAAATAACTATCGCATGAAGCAGACGCTCCCCAGATCCATTTTGATGAAACCAACAAACAAATCTGCAGAGCTGGGATCCGTTCATTAAACGACAGTAACAGATAAAAAGTGTGTGAGTGTCCCAAAGTTTGCGCCAGACGGCGAACCACAGCACGATTGTAAGTATATCAGGGCCCTGATGAAAGAACCGAGTGAAAGTAGACTGAAGGATGTTCTTTGTTTGAGTCACCCACGTTGTAACTTCCTTTATGCAAGTTATTGCTAACAATATTTACCCTTAGAATAAAGCAGAGTATCAAGTCTGTCCATACCTTAAAAGGGGGAAACCATAGACTCAATCATATGTATCTGTAACTCTTTGGGGTTATCACTTTCTTCTAACGGGACTGTGAGCTATATATCCAGGGGAGGACCATACAAACGGGTCTATCACTATTGTAGCATTCCTTGATTCTTATGACTATTTGTATATGCTTTTGATGTATTTTATATGTTGTGATGTAAGTTTACTATGATAATTAAACTATACCTACATTTATTTCAGTGTGGTGGTCAGTTCGTTCCCATAATATCTATATAATCATTGTTATAGTTTTTCCCACGTCTGTGTGTCTAACTGTCGTCACTTGTATGTGCGGGCACGTGAGTGGATAGATATATATTAATATACCTATTTTTTATAGACTGACTCCTTTGGATCTGTTGTAGAAGATAGGCGGAAAGAGAGAGAGATTCTCGATTTCCGGGACAGCCTCTATAAATTTCTACCATCTCACTCGTGGAACTCTATTTCTATTATCACATCTCACTGTGGCTATCACTCATTCTAACCTATTCAGAAGGGACCAACCCAAGTCTTAATTTCCCTATCAAAAATCTACGACAGAATGGTGGCTCGTTTTTCCGGGAATTGAACTCTAGTCCTGAGCAAATACGAATATCAGCTCGTTTGCAGGATTAATTTTCTTTATTCTGATATAGAGTAAGAGTGTGATTGTCTCGTGGAGTTTTGTTATATTTTTTAAAATAATTTATCCCCTAGACATAACGATCTGTTTATGGGCGTGCTGACCACACAATTAATAATTTGTTTTTCCACAGCATTTTTGAGCATATATACATTTGAGTTACAGGTTGATTTTGTCGGAATATATGTTAATTACTGATTTTGTAATACTAAACGCTGGTAAAGTTTGTGAGTGTATAACATTCACAGGGTTCTGAAGCAGGAAGGTGTTTGAACTAAGTTAAGGAGTGCGTTTCGGACTATTTGTCCAGATTAATTGCCTCCCTTACCCTAACTGTCTTCAGGGGTGAACTTGTAGTGAACTTAAAATTAAAGGACTTTTTTTTCTCCTTAAAGTGTTTGCAATAATTATTTTGTTTCCACTGTAGCAACTTATTTTTCAGTGAGTAATCTTAACTACCATTTAGTTGGCGTAGTCGTCTGCATTAGGTGCTTTATTGCCGATTAATAGCAGCGATAGTTAGATACTATTTTTTTGGAGGAGGTATCCCAGGTTAAAGTATATCATCTTTTCTTTTGGTATTTTCTCGTAAGTGGTAGGAACTAGTGTATCCTTTTCTTATTTTTTTTCTCCACTAGTCTCAGTCACTGACTTATTATGGCAGAAAGGGCAAAGCTTAGACAACTCCTCAGGGACGAAGCGAGAGAGGAGGGACCGGAAGGAGAGGAAGCGAAAGCGTTTATCAGAGACGAACTTGAGAGGTATGATGCGGAGATGAAAGCAGCTGAAGCTAAGGAGGAAAAAAAAGGAAACTTTAAGGAGGAAAGAAGAAGCAGCGGAGAGATTACAGCAGAAGAAGATGGACGAGGAAATGGAAATTCGCAGGATGCAGCATGAGGAAAGACAGAAGGAGAGACAGCATGAGATGGAGAAGGAGGAGAGACAGCATGAGGAAAAAGAGAAGGAGAGACAGCATGAGTTGTATTTAAAGCTCTAGAAGTCCATAGTCGTGGAGCTGCCTCAACCTCCAGCAATGGAGAGTCTTCTCCTCATTCTTCTTTAACTAATCCCCCTAATACTCAATCTACTCAGCTCACTGCTATGTCTTTTGCGCTAGAATCTTTCCCTTGTCCTAACGAGAAGATTGACACGTATCTAGAAAAATGTGAGAAAATTGCAACTCTGTACTGTTTAGAGAAGTCGCGTTGCAATATGAAGCTTTCCCAGGCTTTGAAAAGTTCTGCGTATGAGGTTTACGCCAAACTGGAAAGCAGCCAACAAGACAACTAAGATGTGTTGAAGAAAGAGTTACTGGAGCGCTTTGAAATGAATGCTCGCAAATTTTTGCAACTGTTTCGCAACAGCAGGAAGGAGAGCTCTGAAACTTTTCAGCAGTTCTCGTCTCGTTTGAAGGGATACTTGACAAAGTGCCTTGAGCTTTCACAGCTCCCCTCTACCTATGAAGGTCTGGAGGAATTTGTTTTAACAGAACAAATAAAGAACACTTTGTCTGCTGATACCAGGAGCTTTTTAGCTAAGCAGGGCGCAGAAAAGCTTGAAGACATTCTGGAAAAGTCTGAGCGATATCACAATGTGCTGGCCGAACTGCCGGCCACAAAACGTAAACCGACAGAAGAGCATTTTCGAAAGAATAATCTAGACCAATCTTCTCATGCTTCTAATCAGAATAACCACAGAGAAACTGGACCTCAAAACCCCCCTCCTGAAAAATCCAAGTTCTACAAAAACAAGTACCCCAACCACAGTAAACAGTCTGATCAACCCGACCGCCCTTCATGGCAGCGCAGCCAGAAAGGACAAGGTGGCAAAGGGAGAACCCCTGAGCACGGGACTAATGATCAGAGTGAGCACACCGAGCCTAAACGCATCGGATGCTTACTAACAGTCTCGCAAGGCGGAATTATTGACAGTGATTCCCAACCTGTTGGGGATACACCCTCAACGCGAGGTACTGTTACATTGAACGGTTCTCAAACTTTTTGTTTATTTGACACGGGGCTTTCTTATGATTGCATTGTTGCCAGAAACCTGGTTAAACCCGGTCAAGAGACAGGAGAGACCGTCCAACTTTGTGGAGTTCGTAAGAGTGATGCACCTACAGCGCTTCCCATCGCATTGGTGGAGATCCACTCTGATTTTGTCAGAGGCGTGATCAAAGCGGCTGTTATGGATGATCCCATCTACCCAGTCATACTTGGCGGTAGATACGTGTGTATTGGGAAACCGGAAGAGCCGATTGTGGCAGCAGTAACTACAAGAGGGCAAACCAAGAAGGAACGGGAGCCTGCGCCTAATTTGTTACCTATGGAACTTAAAGAAGCGCAACAAAAGGACCCTACTTTGGCACCCTGCTTTAGGAAACTGCCCATGGCTAAGGAACCCAGACAGCACGGGGACATTTTTTCTAAGGATGGCGTACTTTATCGCAGAACGGGCAAGCCTGACCAAGGTTACAACCAGCTCCTAGTACCGAAACAGTACAGAAGCCAAATCCTAGAAATGGGGCACTCTCTTCCCTTCAGCGGACATATGGGACAGAACGCCACAAACCAACGGATAACCACTCATTATTGGTGGCCAGGAGTAAATACTGATATTATCAGATATGTCAAATCCTGTGCCCAGTGCCAACGTGTACCACCCAAGCAACGGACACCCCCAGTCTCGTTGGGTGAAATGCCAATAGTGGGAACACCATTCGAACGGGTTGTGATCGACATTTTAGGACCCTTAGAAAGGACTAAAAGAAGGAACAGGTTTATCCTGACCTTAGTCGATACATGCACTTTATGGGCAGAAGCTATCCCGCTAACATGCGCAGATGCCAAGCATGTCGCAGAAGCCCTCGTGCAGATTTTCACTCGGTTGGGATTCCCTCAGCAAGTGTTGACGGATAACGGATCCCCATACCGAAACCTGTTGATGGATGAGATCGTGAAGATCTTGAGGACCCAACACATCTACACAAAGCCATATACTCCGGCCGGAAATGGGCTCGTGGAACGTGTTAACGGAAACCTCAACATGATGCTAAGTAAACTGGCACAAGTGAAACCTGAAGATTGGGATCTTTGTATTCCTGCAGCTTTATTTGGCTACAGAGAATCTCCTCATACTTCCACAGGATTTCCGCCAGCTACGCTTTTATTCGGCAGACCCATTAAGGGCCCGCTTGAAGCCTTACTTTGGTCGCTGACAGACCAGAAGGCTGATGAGACAGTTGTCTCAGCAAGTAAATATGTGTCGGATTTAAAGGAAAGGTTGAAACTAGGATGGGACCTAGCAACGACTAACTTTAAGCGAGCACGCACAAAGCACGCTAACCGATACAGGAAAGTCGCGAAAGAGAGAGAACTGGAAGCAGGAGAGAAAGTTTTGGTGTTACTCCCTACCGGAAACAACCAACTGAAGATCGGATGGCAAGGGCCGTTTACCGTCCTGAAAAAGATTTCTAAGGCTAACTACCAGATCTCTATTCAAGGAAAGGAAAAGGTTTTCCATTTAAATCTGTTAAAGAGATACTTGGAAAGACCAGTGCCAACCTCCGACCATCTCCTGACGATCGCCAAAACTGACGAAGATGACGATAGTGGCAGGGAAATTCCACTGCACACACACGAAATCTTTCAAAAATGTCAGAAGCGGCGTCGCTCTTTCAAGAGAAAGGAAACTTTGGGAGGAGACTTGAGTAGGAATGAGAGAGATGGAGGGGGAGATGAGAGGGAGAAGACAGACACCCTGAAGCTACGGATATAGGAAATTTATTTCCATAACGTAGACATGGAGTGATTCCATATCTTAAAGGGGGGACGTTCTGTCACAGAGAGTTTATTGATCATAAATTGCCTATATCCTCTTCTTTTTCTTTCACCCGTATCCTCTATTTTATTATCACTCTTTACCTTTTTCCTGTATTTTTCGCATCCATTCGTTTGCGAAAAATATTTTCTTCCCCATTCTCAACTTTACCGTTTTCTTTCTCATACTGGTAAACGCATTTATGACATAACGTGTCAGAGAGAGAGCGTTAAAATGCATTCTATTGCATTAGGTGTCAGTGGACGAAACTGAATATATTCGTCTGGCCAGACATAGGAGCAGACATATGTCTACAGCATTCCCTGCACCAGACGAAATACACTGTGAATATTCGCTTTCGCCAGACCTATAGGCGACAAAGTTGTCTGCATTTTCACCTGCCACAACGAGTTGCATCGGCTGAGCGCTCAGTGAGGCGCGATAGCCGACATCTCCTCGGCGCAGTTTGAGACATTTGTCTGGAAATCCCAGCTGACAAGGCACTCACTGTTGGCCTGGTCAGCGTGAGGTGTGAAAACGCACGAGTGTCAGTTCATGGTAGTCTTCTAGTTGATGTAAGGTGTTTTAGACGGAAAGGGGAGATTATTTCGTTTGGCGAAATAAAGTTGGGACCCCTTTGTCTGGTAATAGATATAACCAGAATGTTAAACTTTATTTTCATTCAGTCCTCAAAATGTTGCAGTAGACAGATCGCTGTGCTAGATCAAATATCTGTGTTTTGGCGAAGTCTGAGTTTCTTGGCCATTTTGCCGAGTTCTAGACTACCATTAGATTGCAGTATTCTAGTTCATGGTTTAGTCTGTAGTTCTGTGTGTGGAGGTATATATTATAATAATTATCTAATATTTTGTGAGTGTTTAAAGTGATAATCGCTTATTTCATATTTCACTAGTTAGATTTGGTGCAGAGTGCTTAATTTATATAGTCTGTATTATTTTCTAGTGACGTGTTTCAGTGGAAAGCAGAATAAATTATAATTTCTAGCTTAAACAACAATGTAGCTATAACGAATTTAATTTAACTGCTAAATAATCAGACGGGAACAATTTTTCTAAACTAACTTATAAATGCTAGATGCCTCATGAGTGTTGACGGAATACGTATGTATTCCTAATTCATGAGGATTGATGATTTTTAAATATATAACTTATTGCACGGGAAGTTTTAAATGATAAGTCAAGCTGTACGCTTGCATTTTAAAAACGTAAGTTATATTGAGTACATAATATGTAACATATTTCATATGTGTTTTTTCTTTATTCAGTGAATACTGGGGTAACCCAAACTTTGCCGGCGTTTTGTACAGAGACATACCTAATAAATGCTTATACTGGGCCTTTGAGCCAGTGCATATTTCTACACTAACTCTAATGTACATGCTGCCTTGTGGCGAGAAAAATTACAGAAATCTAAAACATTAACTTTCCGACATTGTTGACAAAGTGTGTGGTGAACCAAGATTATTTGTTGAGAGAAGTTGTCCACCGGTCATCTTCCTAATTAAGGGAAACCTCGTGTTCTGACATTGTGTGCTCGTTTAAGCCTAATTCTTACCTCGTGAGTCAAGTGACACTAACTTTAGTCTGAAATAACTATCGCATGAAGCAGACGCTCCCCAGATCCATTTTGATGAAACCAACAAACAAATCTGCAGAGCTGGGATCCGTTTCATTAAACGACAGTAACAGATAAAAAGTGTGTGAGTGTCCCAAAGTTTGCGCCAGACGGCGAACCACAGCACGATTGTAAGTATATCAGGGCCCTGATGAAAGAACCGAGTGAAAGTAGACTGAAGGATGTTCTTTGTTTGAGTCACCCACGTTGTAACTTCCTTTATGCAAGTTATTGCTAACAATATTTACCCTTAGAATAAAGCAGAGTATCAAGTCTGTCCATACCTTAAAAGGGGGAAACCATAGACTCAATCATATGTATCTGTAACTCTTTGGGGTTATCACTTTCTTCTAACGGGACTGTGAGCTATATATCCAGGGGAGGACCATACAAACGGGTCTATCACTATTGTAGCATTCCTTGATTCTTATGACTATTTGTATATGCTTTTGATGTATTTTTTATGTTGTGATGTAAGTTTACTATGATAATTAAACTATACCTACATTTATTTCAGTGTGGTGGTCAGTTCGTTCCCATAATATCTATATAATCATTGTTATAGTTTTTCCCACGTCTGTGTGTCTAACTGTCGTCACTTGTATGTGCGGGCACGTGAGTGGATAGATATATATTAATATACATATTTTTTATAGACTGACTCCTTTGGATCTGTTGTAGAAGATAGGCGGAAAGAGAGAGAGATTCTCGATTTCCGGGACAGCCTCTATAAATTTCTACCATCTCACTCGTGGAACTCTATTTCTATTATCACATCTCACTGTGGCTATCACTCATTCTAACCTATTCAGAAGGGACCAACCCAAGTCTTAATTTCCCTATCAAAAATCTACGACAGAATGGTGGCTCGTTTTTCCGGGAATTGAACTCTAGTCCTGAGCAAATACGAATATCAGCTCGTTTGCAGGATTAATTTTCTTTATTCTGATATAGAGTAAGAGTGTGATTGTCTCGTGGAGTTTTGTTATATTTTTTAAAATAATTTATCCCCTAGACATAACGATCTGTTTATGGGCGTGCTGACCACACAATTAATAATTGGTTTTTCCACAGCATTTTTGAGCATATATACATTTGAGTTACAGGTTGATTTTGTCGGAATATATGTTAATTACTGATTTTGTAATACTAAACGCTGGTAAAGTTTGTGAGTGTATAACATTCACAGGGTTCTGAAGCAGGAATGTGTTTTGAACTAAGCTAAGGAGTGCGTTTCGGACTATTTGTCCAGATTAATTGCCTCCCTTACCCTAACTGTCTTCAGGGGTGAACTTGTAGTGGATTTAAAATTAAGGGATTTTTTTTTCCTCCTTAAATTTTTGCAATAATTGTTTTGTTTCCACTGTAGCAACTTATTTTTCAGTAGTAATCTTAACTACCATTTATTTGGCGTAGTCGTCTGCATTAGGTGCTTTATTGCCGGTTAATAGCAGCGATAGTTAGACACTATATCTTTGGAGGAGGTATCCCAGGTTAAGGTATATCATCTTTTGTTTTGGTATTTTCTTGCAAGTGGTAAGAACCAGAGTATCCGGTTTCTGATTTCTTTCTTGTCTAAGTCTCAGTCACGTATTTACTATGGCGGAGAAGGCAAAGCTTAGACAACTCCTCAGAGACGAAGCGAGAGAGGAGGGACTAGAAGGAGAGGAAGCGAAAGCGTTTGTCAGAGACGAATTTGAGAGATATGATGCAGAGAGGAAAGCAGCTGAAGCTAAAGAGGAAAAAGAAGAACTAAGGAGGAAAGAAGAAGCAGCGGAGAGATTACAGCAGAAGAAGATGGACGAGGAAATGGAAATTCGCAGGATGCAGCATGAGGAAAGAGAGAAGGAGAGACAGCAGGAGAAGGAGAAGGAGGAGAGACAGCTTGAGGAAAAAGAGAAACAGAGACAGCACGAGTTGGCGCTTAAGACCCTAGAGTTCCAAAGCCGTGGTGCTGCCTCTACCTCCAGCAATGGAGAGTCTTCTCCTCATTCCTCTTTAACTGATCCTTCTAACACTCAATCTACTCATCTCACCGCTATGTCTTTTGCGCTAGAATCTTCCCCGTGTCCAAATGAGAAGATTGACACGTATCTAGAAAAATTTGAGAAAATTGCAACTCTGTACGGTTTAGAGAGGTCGCGTTGGAATATGAAGCTTTCCCAGGCTTTAAAAAGTTCTGCGTATGATGTTTACGCCAAACTGGAAACCAGCCAACAAGACAACTATGATGTGTTGAAGAAAGCGTTACTGGAGCGCTTCGAAATGAATGCTCGCAAATTTTTGCAACTGTTTCGCAACAGCAGGAAGGAGAGCTCTGAAACTTTTCAGCAGTTCTCGTCTCGTTTGAAGGGATAC
Source organism: Oreohelix idahoensis (assembly GCA_024509875.1). Taxonomy (NCBI): domain Eukaryota; kingdom Metazoa; phylum Mollusca; class Gastropoda; order Stylommatophora; family Oreohelicidae; genus Oreohelix; species Oreohelix idahoensis. The sequence continues at coordinate 286,121 of JAMPIV010009213.1, forward strand.
TTGACAAAGTGCCTTGAGCTTTCACAGCTCCCCTCTACCTATGAAGGTCTTGAGGAATTTGTTTTAACAGAACAAATAAAGAACACTTTGTCTGCTGATACCCGGAGATTTCTAGCTGAGCAAGGTGCAGAAAAGCTTGAAGACATTCTGGAAAAGTCTGAGCGATATCACAATGCGCTGGCCGAACTGCCGGCCACAAAACGTAAACCGACAGAGGAGCATTTTCGAAAGAATAATCTAGACCAATCTTCTCAGGCTTCTAATCAGAATAACCACAGAGAAACTGGACCTCAAAACCCCCCTCCTGAAAAATCCAAGTTCTACAAAAACAAGTACCCCAACCACAGTAAACAGTCTGATCAACCCGACCGCCCTTCATGGCAGCGTGGCCAGAAAGGACAAGGTGGCAAAGGGAGAACCCCTGAGCACGGGACTAATGATCAGAGTGAGCACACCGAGCCTAAACGCATCGGATGCTTACTAACAGTCTCGCAAGGCGGAATTATTGACAGTGATTCCCAACCTGTTGGGGATACACCCTCAACGCGAGGTACTGTTACATTGAACGGTTCTCAAACTTCTTGTTTATTTGACACGGGGCTTTCTTATGATTGCATTGTTGCCAGAAACCTGGTTAAACCCGGTCAAGAGACAGCAGAGACCGTCCAACTTTGTGGAGTTCGTAAGAGTGATGCACCTACAGCGCTTCCCATCGCATTGGTGGAGATCCACTCCGATTTTGTCAGAGGCGTGATCAAAGCGGCTGTTATGGATGATCCCATCTACCCAGTCATACTTGGCGGTAGATACGTGTGTATTGGGAAACCGGAAGAGCCGATTGTGGCAGCAGTAACTACAAGAGGGCAAACCAAGAAGGAACGGGAGCCTGCGCCTAATTTGTTACCCATGGAACTTAAAGAAGCGCAACAAAAGGACCCTACTTTGGCACCCTGCTTTAGGAAACTGCCCATGGCTAAGGAACCCAGACAGCACGGGGACATTTTTTCTAAGGATGGCGTACTTTATCGCAGAACGGGCAAGCCTGACCAAGGTTACAATCAGCTCCTAGTACCGAAACAGTACAGAAGCCAAATCCTAGAAATGGGGCACTCTCTTCCCTTCAGCGGACATATGGGACAGAACGCCACAAACCAACGGATAACCACTCATTATTGGTGGCCAGGAGTAAATACTGATATTATCAGATATGTCAAATCCTGTGCCCAGTGCCAACGTCTACCACCCAAGCAACGGGCACCCCCAGTCTCGTTGGGTGAAATGCCAATAGTGGGAACACCATTCGAACGGGTTGTGATCGACATTTTAGGACCCTTAGAAAGGACTAAAAGAAGGAACAGGTTTATCCTGACCTTAGTCGATACATGCACTTTATGGACAGAAGCTATCCCGCTAACATGCGCAGATGCCAAGCATGTCGCAGAAGCCCTCGTGCAGATTTTCACTCGGTTGGGATTCCCTCAGCAAGTGATGACGGATAACGGATCCCCATACCGAAACCTGTTGATGGATGAGATCGTGAAGATCTTGAGGACCCAACACATCTACACAAAGCCATATACTCCAGCCGGAAATGGGCTCGTGGAACGTGTTAACGGAAACCTCAACATGATGCTAAGTAAACTGGCACAAGTGAAACCTGACGATTGGGATCTTTGTATTCCAGCAGCTTTATTTGGCTACAGAGAATCTCCTCATACGTCCACAGGATTTCCGCCAGCTACGCTTTTATTCGGCAGACCCATTAAGGGCCCGCTTGAAGCCTTACTTTGGTCGCAGACAGAAGAGAAGGCTGATGAGACAGTTGTCTCAGCAAGTAAATATGTGTCGGATTTAAAGGAAAGGTTGAAACTAGGATGGGACCTAGCAACGACTAACTTTAAGCGAGCACGCACAAAGCACGCTAACCGATACAGGAAAGTCGCGAAAGAGAGAGAACTGGAAGCAGGAGAGAAAGTTTTGGTGTTACTCCCTACCGGAAACAGCCAACTGAAGATCGGATGGCAAGGGCAGTTTACCGTCCTGAAAAAGATTTCTAAGGCTAACTACCAGATCTCTATTCAAGGAAAAGAAAAGGTTTTCCATTTAAATCTGTTAAAGAGATACTTGGAAAGACCAGTGCCAACCTCCGACCATCTCCTGACAATCGCTAAAACTGACGAAGATGACGATAGTGGCAGGGAAATTCCACTGCACACACACGAAATCTTTCAAAAATGTCAAAAGCGGCGACGCTCTTTCAAGCGCATATGGGAGACATTCCAGAGGAAGGAAACTTTGAGGAGTAGACTTGAGTAGGAATTGGAGAGAGATGGAGGGGGGAGATGAGAGGGAAGAAGACAGACACCCTGAAGCTACGGATATAGGAAATTTATTTCCATAACGTAGACATGGAGTGATTCCATATCTTAAAGGGGGGACGTTCTGTCACAGAGAGTTTATTGATCATAAATTGCCTATATCCTCTTCTTTTTCTTTCACCCGTATCCTCTATTTTATTAGCACTCTTTACCTTTTTCCTGTATTTTTCGCATCCATTCGTTTGCGAAAAATATTTTCTTCCCCATTCTCAACTTTACCGTTTTCTTTCTCATACTGGTAAACGCATTTATGACATAACGTGTCAGAGAGAGAGCGTTAAAATGCATTCCATTGCATTAGGTGTCAGTGGACGAAACTGAATATATTCGTCTGGCCAGACATAGGAGCAGACATATGTCTACAGCATTCCCTGCACCAGACAAAATACACCGTGAATATTCGCTTTCGCCAGACCTATAGGCGACAAAGTTGTCTGCATTTTCAGCTGCCACAACGAGTTGCATCGGCTGAGCGCTTAGGTGAGGCGCGATAGCCGACATCTCCTCGGCGCAGTTTGAGACATTTGTCTGGAAATCCCAGCTGACAAGGCACTTACTGTTGGCCTGGTCAGCGTGAGGTAGGAAAACGCACGAGTGTCAGTTCATGGTAGTCTTCTAGTTGATGTAAGGTGTTTTAGACGGAAAGGGGAGATTATTTCGTTTGGCGAAATAAAGTTGGGACCCCTTTGTCTGGTAATAGATATAACCAGAATGTTAAACTTTATTTTCATTCTGATACCTAAAATGTTGCAGTAGACAGATCGCTGTGCTAGATCAAATATCTGTGTTTTGGCGAAGTCTGAGTTTCTTGGCCATTTTGCCGAGTTCTAGACTACCATTAGATTGCAGTATTCTAGTTCATGGTTTAGTCTGTAGTTATGTGTGTGGAGGTAAATATTATATATAATATCTAGTATTTTGTGAGTGTTTAAAGTGATAATCACTTATTTCATATTTCACTAGTTAGATTTGGTGCAGAGTGCTTAATTTATATAGTCTGTATTATTTTCTAGTGACGTGTTTCAGTGGAAAGCAGAATAAATTATAATTTCTAGCTTAAACAACAATGTAGCTATAACGAATTTAATTTAACTGCTAAATAATCAGACGGGAACAATTTTTCTAAACTAACTTATAATGCTAGATGCCTCATGAGTGTTGACGGAATACGTATGTATTCCTAATTCATGATGATTGATGATTTTTAAATATATAACTTATTGCACGGGAAGTTTTAAATGATAAATCAAGCTGTACGCTTGCATTTTAAAAACGTAAGTTATATTGAGTACATAATACGTAACATATTTCATATGTGTTTTTTCTTTATTCAGTGAATACTGGGGTAACCCAAACTTTGCCGGCGTTTTGTACAGAGACATACCTAATAAATGCTTATAGTGGGCCTTTGAGCCAGTGCATATTTCTACACTAACTCTAATGTACATGCTGCCTTGTGGCGAGAAAAATTACAGAAATCTAAAACATTAACTTTCCGACATTGTTGACAAAGTGTGTGGTGAACCAAGATTATTTGTTGAGAGAAGTTGTCCACCGGTCATCTTCCTAATTAAGGGAAACCTCGTGTTCTGACATTGTGTGCTCGTTTAAGCCTAATTCTTACCTCGTGAATCAAGTGACACTAACTTTAGTCTGAAATAACTATCGCATGAATCAGACGCTCCCCAGATCCATTTTGATGAAACCAACAAACAAATCTGCAGAGCTGGGATCCGTTTCATTAAACGACAGTAACAGATAAAAAGTGTGTGAGTGTCCCAAAGTTTGCGCCAGACGGTGAACCACAGCACGATTGTAAGTATATCAGGGCCCTGATGAAAGAACCGAGTGAAAGTAGACTGAAGGATGTTCTTTGTTTGAGTCACTCACGTTGTAACTTCCTTTATGCAAGTTATTGCTAACAATATTTACCCCTAGAATAAAGCAGAGTATCAAGTCTGTCCATACCTTAAAAGGGGGAAACCATAGACTCAATCATATGTATCTGTAACTCTTTGGGGTTATCACTTTCTTCTAACGGGACTGTGAACTATATATCCAGCGGAGGACCATACAAACGGGTCTATCACTATTGTAGCATTCCTTGATTCTTATGACTATTTGTATATGCTTTTGATGTATTTTTTTGTTGTGATGTAAGTTTACTATGATAATTAAACTATACCTACATTTATTTCAGTGTGGTGGTCAGTTCGTTCCCATAATATTTATATAATCATTGCTATAGTTTTTCCCACGTCTGTGTGTCTAACTGTCGTCACTTGTATGTGCGGGCACGTGAGTGGATAGATATATATTAATATACCTATTTTTTATAGACTGACTCCTTTGGATCTGTTGTAGAAGATAGGCGGAAAGAGAGAGAGATTCTCGATTTCCGGGACAGCCTCTATAAACTTCTACCATCTCACTCGTGGAACTCTATTTCTATTATCACATCTCACTGTGGCTATCACTCACTCTAACCTATTCAGAAGGGACCAACCCAAGTCTTAATTTCCCTATCAAAAATCTACGACAGCAGTAAGTGACGAGACATATTTATTATGACAAGACGTTGACATCAGTATTACGAACATTTTCATCAGCATGGTTATAGCAGGATATACGTGGTAGGTAAAAGTCACTACGGACGTTGACCGACCGCACTAGCCGCTGTCACATCAAGGTTAGCGAAAGCTCTACGGCAACGAGTTGATAGGATGCATGGGTTTACAAAAATGACTATGTTAATAGCATTGCGCATATATTTATAATAACGATCCGAAATATCTCCTAGAGTTGACTGAACGCGTTAACAGCCGACGTAGCTGGTCAGGCTGAAGCTACGCAGTAACGGTACTGGAGAATACGTATCTGAGGCTAGATACTTCAACGAGCCAATTCTGGCTAATGATTGGCGAGAAAAGATTCTTGACATCCCTCGCTCAAGAATAACATCATCATATCTTAGATGATCATAATTAACTTCATGGCCGTGTCTCCCCTAGACTTGGGATGAGACCGCGGAAAAGATAACGCCTGCTCAGGACGATGAATCTCTGGATCTGCCTGAAGGACATTGATTGTATCCAAACTAATCTCTGCGTCATACCGCGCCATGCCTAGTTTACTACTGGTGCACGGTCGTATACAAATAACATTTAAAAAAACATCATTGCTGCACTCAGGTGCACGTCTGAAAATCCCAGACGTACATATGAGAGCTTTAAACATCTCTCTGACCCTCTATGAATATAGTCTTTAACAATTCACAGCGACCCTCGCGCTGCTTTTGCTTTCTATAGTGAGGTCAGTCACATCCCTACTAATACAATCAATCAATTATAAGACGACTAAAAGAATAATTTCATCAGTGAAGTTAGGAATAAACATAGTAACACATGATGAAATTAGTAGAACGAAATTAATGTAGAATTCAAGAATATGATAAACGGAAAAATTGATATAGATCAACTATGTATGATATACTGAAGCACATTAAAAACGCACCACCTGTATAATCCAGGCACAGAGTGTGAAATGTAAATATAAGTGTGTACAAGTTTACATATTTGGAATCTTTATTCTTTAATTTGTACATTTGATTGTTATGAAATTCATTGCATTCTGTGCAGGCAAGGGAGAAAACTAAAAATACAAAAAAATGCACGTGCGTTATCCTGCTGGAGAAGCTGCAAGTCTGGATAAATTGTGAACGCAGGAGCAACTAGTGCATCCAGAACCTCATCTCGATATGTCACAGCATTAACATTTCCACGGAAGACGTGAAGAGGCAAGCGATGGTGAAAACTGAACCCTCCCCAAATGTGAATACTGCCACCTCGAAATCGGTTGACACAGCAATCTGCAAAGCGCTCTTCACACCGTCGCTAAATCCGCATACGTCCATCTGCAAAGGATATGTTGAATCTGTTCTTGTCTGTGAATAGGACAGCATTCCACTACAGTCTAGTCCATCTGATATGTTGCTCTGCCCATTGCAGGCGCTGCTAACGATGTCTGTGAGTCAAGTTTGGCCCAACATAAGGTCGTCTTGCAGTAAGGCCTGTATCTCTGAGTCGTCGTATGACTGTCATTCGAGAGACTTGCCCATGTCTACCCACTATTGCTCTTGCTGTTTGACTTGCTGGGAGAGTCAATTCCTTAGGTGACTCAGCACAATATGACGATCTTGCGCAGGGGTAGTAACTCGTGGTTGGCCACTCCGAAGTCTATCCTGGGCACTGTCAGTGGTTCCGTAACGTTCATTGAGACGTACAATAGTGCTGTGGTGGCAATTCATCCTTCTGGCAATGGCCCGCGAGCTCATTCCGGTCTCCAACATACCAATGGCTCGTTGGCGGTCGTTTTCAGATAGTCGTGGCATTTCAAGCACATGTACTGGGTGTTTTGTCTCAACGGCCTTTTTATACCGAGTATACTGCCACAACGCGTACACATTTTCAGGGTCATAGCTGTTGAAAATCGTGTTGCACGTGTAACTTTCATCGTTTTCGTGTAGTCTGTACACACACCCATGGGTTGAATCTTGCACTTTCCATTCCAGCAGCCATTCGCTCTCTACCTCATGGCAAACACGGGGAAAATCCATTCCCACACTTTTTTTTGCCAGCTTCTCGGCATTAGTATATATAATAGTGGTGCGTTTTTAATGTGCTTCAGTATATATCAATCGATGAGGTAAAGAATAAAAGAAATGAAAGGAAATGAAGAACAAGCATAAATGGTGAAAATGTGAAAAGGGTGACAAATCAAGTACACGTTGCAAATAACTGCTTTGCGTCCCGTTGTTAACGCAAGTTTGAAAAAATGAACTTAAAATCAGATTAACTCAAAAACGTGAACAAACAACACATCCTAAGGGTATATTATGTGAGTAAGAATCTAGGTAGTAAACTATTAAACTCTAAAATTATAAGCTATTTTTATAATCTAATGCGTATAACGTTTTGCGCCTGTAACATGTCAGGAACGAATGTTGCGCTTCCATATAATAATTAGTCTGTCTATATTTATAAGGCGAGTATGAATTCGTTTTAAATACAATAATCGTAGCAGTTATGTATTGCGGATGATTTATAGTCAAACTTAGCCATGTAGCTAGTAAATGATCCGAAAAAGTTTTTGATAAATAGTCTTATGAGAAATGGGACCTCAGACGCGTCAACAGTGAGGAATGCAGTTAGCAACCCATAGCTAGACTTCTTGCGTCAGGATCAGCGAACCAGAGCTGAAAAAACCCTACTCCACCTCCAAGTGGTGGTCCTGGAAATAGGCTGCATCACTGCAGTCTGGCTGAATGAGTAGGGATCAAAGAGGGAAGGCTAACCCGGTCCCAAAAATGCCGTGCTGAAGTCGGATGTGTCGACCGAAAGATGCAAATACCACAGCTTCGCTGTAAACGGACACAACGCAACCAACGTCCTTTTCAGGACGAACGAAGAAGAAGAAGAATATGAGAATTGCTAAAATGCTCAAATCTAAGATAAATTTGTCACTGACTAATATAAATGACTCCAATAAAAATGTCATGGCGTATCATTGTATATTGTTAACTATCAAGTTAATCACCGCATTGTCTATTTATTACGTTTGTTGGAAATGTGTATGAAAACACAATAGTCAAAGAAACACATTGTCCTAAATGTGGTGGATTTGATGTTATGAAATGTTGTTGTTATGTACTCTTAGTGTACTGAATGAGGTCAGCTGTGAATGTCACTGAATATAATAAATATTATGTTAAGTTACAGGGTACCTTTCTGCTACCACCCCTATGATCTCACTCAGACTTATTCTTTGACTAGAATGTATGATGATGATGACTACGTTTGGTGTCTAGGGTTATGTATAAGTAGTGTAATGATGCATTAACCAACTAAACATATACACAAGTATTTTATTATCCACACAACACAACAATACTACAACAATACATACACACTACACTTTAAAAGACTATCTTAAGTAAGTCAGTGGTTGAATTTTGTGTAACGTTAATACTTTTTTTAAATTTATTATCCTGACTCTATTTTGTTTGAATCAGGATTGACAATCAAAAGTGAAATCAATGAAATTATTTACAATATCCAATTTATACAATGGATCTTCTGTCCATAATACAAGTATTAATATAATAAAAGTGTGTAGGTGTAGTTTTCTAAATAGGATAATACTGGTATATGTATAATGGTAGGTTGTTTGTTATCATCACTCCCTATCGTTTATTTTCTTTTCATTTGTCACAGGTGAAATTCTTTTATTTGATAATTTCAGTCTTTGTGGTTAATAACTGAGGTTCATAGAGGTTGAGACTTTCGGTGCCGAACGGGCACTTAACTTCGAAAAAGAACCCTGGTAAGTCTTGTCCTAGGCTCGATGGACCATCTGGTTCACTTCATAAAAGGCAATGGCCTCCAGTACGGGCCCGAATTATGCAACAAAGTCAGGAATCAATCAGTTCCCACGAGCCTGGTTTTATGTGACTCTCAGGGCCACAAAACCCCTGAAATAAGAAGGTTATGCTTCCTTCTTTATAACCAGCATACAATAATATTCCACAGTTAATTACAGGCACAGTACAAACAAACGTATAGGGTAAGCTCTTAATGACAACCTATAGTCCCATTATATTTTGAAGTGACAATGTATACCAGTATTCCTCTCCCCTAATGGTTACAACGCCTCTGCAATTCCAACAGTAATCTTTCCATACAATAGGATAGGTGTTATGCTCCTTGATGACATTTGTTACTAGAGGATTTAGGATTGTAGCCATTAGGGTAGTGAGCTCTACATTTAAAGTTGCGCATCACTGTTGGCCCATGCATTCGTTGTTTACATCTTAGCACGATCTCGCTCTACACTAAGAATAGTCATCACCTGACCAGAGCAAATGTATTTCAATGATAAACAAGCCTAAAGCAGGAACTTAGCCTCAAAAGTATATTTGTTACAGAAGTCAAAAATGCTAACCGAAACCTACAATGAAACCTGAACAAACTACGGTAAAAAAGGTGTCGGCCATCGCGGGGATCGGAAAATTTTTTTTCTTATTGAGGCTAAAACGATATCAAGTGGATTTTAAAAAGGACAGTTATTTCTCAGATTGCCACGAAATGTTTATAATTGTGAATCCCTTACGTGACCTACAAACTGTGACGCACTACGCATAACGACCCAAGGGCAACACCACGTCATCGATTTATGTGCAAGAGGAACGGCAAAATTCAAAATCTTCTGAAAGAATGGCTAACGTCAAATTAAGAACACTACTGCATTCTGAACAGAGCCAATACTTACAAACGTTCAATATCAGCTTCAAGAAAGACCTATCTTCGCCGTTGGCGCATGCTAACACTGTCCGGGGGAAACTTTCAAACTTGTAAAGCTAAGTACCCGTTTGTACAATGATAGCAAACTGTGGTCCACTTTCGTTCGTTGGCATATTTAATTCACGCATGTTTTATGTACTTATGTAATATTAGTATATTTGTAAATGTTTAAGCGGGCATTTGGTTGGCGGGAATCAGGATTGATTTTTATGTCGCCTTGGCAGACCACAAATAATTCTGATCGTTCTCATTAGGGATCATTGAATTTTTTCAATTTGCTACGGGATACCCTCTAACATAATTTGAGGAACGTTATGCTCGTTGTTGCAAAAATTCGATATTACGTGTTAGGTGTATAGTTCTGTGAAATCTGGTGTAATTCTTCTGTAATAAGTTTCATGTATATTCATTTTCGTCTACTGTTTGTAATCTTTCATGTTTTTCTCAATCTTACTTTCGATTATTTGATAATTGTACATATTCGTCAGTTATAGAGTCCTGTGACGTCATTATTTTCTGTGTTCGTATTTTTTTTTTACTTTGACCTAGATTTTGGTTTAATTCTCATACCACTTCTGTTCTTGATTTAGTTCGTGAAATCATTTTTTTTATGCCTGCATTCGTCAATTGTGATGTGCTAATGTTTGTGAAACTTTAGTTAATTGTTTCTGTGATATATATTAATTAATTATTGATGTTAGGATAATAATAACTTAATTTAATTATAGAAGAATAATAATATAATAATATTTGAAGTAAGTTGGTTAATTTTAAATTAAAAAGTTACTTGATGGAATGACTGCTAGCATCTGCAGTGGTAGTCCAAGCCACTATTATTTGTCCTTGATGACTAGGGCATAATGATGTTATATATTGATATATAACTTTAAAAATATTTTTTTTCTTGAATATAACAGACAAATTAGAGAATACTTAGTACACTTTACTAAGCATAGTAATACATTGGCTACTGGGTATATATGTTAATACCTTGGTACACTATATTGCTGATTAAAACATAGTGTGGAGTAACTACATAGATTATTAACTTCACAATGCTTACTTTAGAGCATTTCATTAAACGTGGAAAAGATTTTGGCTATAAAGGATCAGAATTTCGTCTTTATGCGGAACAGCAACTAGCTATTGCAAGAACGCAAACCTCCTACCATTGCGGATCTTGAGGAGTTAGCAATAAATTATTGCACCGCACATCCTAACGTCAGTTTAGGTAATTCACATCTCAGAGAACCATTACCTGTAGCATCTAACATGTCATACCATGGGTATAACAAACAAAGAACACACAGCCTAAATAGAAATAATTATGGCAGAAGATATAACGATAGTTATAATCAGGGGCAAAATCATTATGACAACTATAATAATTTTAACCGAGGTAGACAGCAGTTTAGAAATCAGGTACCTCAGTTTAAACATAAAGATAGTTTTCAACAAAAATCAGGTTGGAATAAATTTGCTACTGACAAGGATAATAATAATGGTAACGCTTGGCATAAGAAGAATGACAATTTTAAACCAAGACATAAAAGTTATAACAGTAGAGGCAATAACAATAACTATTCAGGTGTGCAAGACAGACAACGCTCCACCTCAAGAAATCATCATAGGTTTACACATAATACAGGGGCAGCTTTGACAACTAATGCATCGCCATGCGATAACAATAATGATATTCCAACATATTCATCATCTGCATGCTATGTTGTTGATAATGTGGCAAATACTAGTCCACAATGCCATGCTATTTTTCAGAATCCAGTCCAAACGCCTATACAAGTAACACAGCCTAATCCTGCTATTTGTCTCACAGCGAACGATGGTACAGTGACATTGATTTTTAATAAGGGAATATTTGAAGGACACATTATTTCCATTTTAAGGGATTCTGGATCTATCACCATTGGTATCCGTCAATCCTTAGTACATCCTCGTCATGTTACTAGAGAGTTTGTACGCTGCATTACTTTCGGTGGGACTATTGAGTATTATCCCACGGCAATTATAGATGTTCATACACCATTTTTTTCAGGGAGAGTAAAAGTATGTCTGCTTCAGAATCCTGTTGCTGATTTGACAGTCGGACGTATACATGGCAGCAAAGACTGTACCCTTGAGGAAATATTAGAATGGGAAAGGAAATATTTGCAACTTCACTGCAATACTGACAATGTCATTGTTATGGCTCAAGTACGTGCCAACAAGTTAAAGGCATGTGGCATTGCAGTTTCCAATTTTGCTTTATGCACCATTGTTGAGGATGATGAGGTCATTTCTCAGAATGAAGATAACATTTATACTGATGTTGATATTACTACAATGCATGATCTTGATCATACATACCAATCAACTAGCACTCAATGTGACATTGGTATGACTACATCTTATGATGTACCCGAATATAGAAACATATTTGCTGAAACTATTACTTTATGCAAATTTCTTTATTTATATTTGTAGCTTATGTTCACAGGGTTGATGGTATCATTTATGTTCACATACACTCAGATAAGTAGCAACTTATCTAGGTATACTCACTCACATTCTCTTCGTAGAATGATGATGATTATTTTTCTACTTCTTATCAGTAATACATTGTTTACTTTTCAGGGTAATACTCGTGACACAGTGATGGTTCATTCCAACACTGACATTCTTACACATGACATATCACATTACGATATATCTCATAACTATCTCTCATCATGTGGTGATATTTCTATTCATATAACTAAAGAGTTCTTTACTCGTCCATTGCATCTACAGTCTATTTTCCACGACTTAGACGAGAAATCAATTGATTCTTATCAATATTCTAGTCTTTCTGTGATTCAGGAGGAGGAATCATCTTTCCATGATGTTAAAATGTCTTTTCCTATTCCGGAATTACAATCTTCCGAATCTTGGAGGGATGTTAATATTTCATCTTCACTTACTTCACAGAAAAATGAATCTATTACTAAACTTTTAGAGACTTACTCTGATGTTCTGACAGATATACCATGTCGAACTTTAATAATCTCGCATGACATTATACTTAAGGACAGTACACCAATAAGACTCCGTCCTTATTCAGTACCTATCCATTTTCAAGAGAAAACATCTCAAGAACTTAAACAGATGTTAGAATTAGGAATTATCGAACATAGTAACTCTCCATTCGCTTCACCTCTGGTTATTGTGAGGAAAAAGGATAATAATATACGACTATGTGTAGACTATAGAAAACTTAACGCTCAAACTATACCAGACAGCGAACCTCATCCGCTTATTGACGAGCTGCTTACTCGTTGTTCGTCAGCAAAAATATTTCACGAAAATTGACTTAACTAAGGGATATTGGCAGATTCCTTGGACTGAGCAAGCAAAATACTACACTGCATTTTCGACTCCACAAGGTCTGTACAGTGGAATGTCATACCTTTTGGGCTAATGAACGCTCCTGCCATGTTCATTCGCATGATGCGAAAAATTTTATCTTGCAGATCAGACATCATCACGTATATCGATGATATGTGTCTGTTCAGTTCGTCTTTTGATGAACATTTCATGGGTTTAAGTTCATTATTAGATATTTGAAGAACTAATAACTTAACTGCCAGACCAACTAAAATGCAAATAGGGTGTCATGAAATAACATTTCTAGGACATATCATTGGGGCTGGACAGATACAAACTATTCCTGAAAATGTTTCGAAGATTTTAAAACTTTCCTTTCCACAAACAAAAAAAAAGAAATTAGGAGCTTACTGGGTCTTGTCCAGTATTATAGTAGGTTTATTCCCAACTTGTCATCTATTACGGCTGTCTTGTCTTCGTTGTTGAAGAAAGATATGCCAACAAAAATAAAGTGGACAACTAACTGCGACACGACTTTTAATAAAATTTTATCGTTTTTCTCAAGGCCACCTATTCTAAGGTTGCCAGATATTAAAAAAATGTTTATCTCCGTACAGATGCGAGCAACTACGGATTGGGAGGTACTCTGTTACAAGAACATGACGGCGTACTCCACCCAACTCTCTATATATCGAGAAAATTTACCGAGGCCGAACGTCAATATGCAGTTATAGATAAAGAACTCCTAGGCGTCATCTGGGCCATACAAAAGTTGGAGAAATTTTTACTGGGATCTCCATTTGTAATTCTGACAGACGCGAAAGCTGTAGCTTCACTAAAAAAAGCTAAACATAAGAACGCCAAGCTGGCGCGATATTCCATATTATTACAGCCCTACAATTTTACGATTGAAGCCATCCCAGGCCATGAGAACGTTGTTGCTGATAAGTTATCATGCAATTCAGTGTCACCAAATGATGCAAAAGAATAATTCAATGAACTCAAGAGAAACGGGAACTTACTGAATTCTATTCAACAGACTACAATGTCACAACGGATAATGAACAAACACTTCGAGTCGGTCATATACGAAAATGATTTCTTTAAACACTTTCGAAGTCAACGAATTGACAGTTTCCTAGGTCAAATGATGTATCAAAGAATAAAATTCTACAGATATTCTACAATGTTGATATTTCGTTACAAATAATCACTTTACATTAGCAACTTTGCTGCTTTGCTGGAATATTCACGGACTTTGGTTAGTGTCCTGACATAACACAAGAGACTTAAAACATTATTCGATTACAAGTACAATTCGAGAACATTGTTCATTCAAATTTCAAGATGAAAATATGATCGAAGCGACTTACAGAGGTATTTTCAACTACGTTCATCGGAAATAAGGATCACGTAGGACTACTTGGATTATGGTTCATGGAAAATTTCGAAATAAGGACAGCGTATTCCTTGTAATAGACATTATTGATTTCAAAGACTTATAATAGTGAAATAAACTGATCAGAAATAACATTTATACGTACAGTATCACACACTTAGATAATATTGCAATTTTAATTTATCTATGGTTTATTATATGCATTGATGAACTTACGTTAGTATATTATTAAAAATATATATAATGGTAAATATTACACTTTAATAATGATAGATTAATTTAATCACATCTACCTTCATATTCTTTCTTTGCACACACAGATGTTACTCTATTCGATTAACTTACTATTACTTTCTTTTCGTACATTCTCAACTTTCCTTATTTTTTGTCTTGTAATTCATTGCTTTCTTTAGCTATGAAGCTATACTTACGTTCTATAATACCTTTCACACACTACAGTTAGTTAATCTTATAGTTTATTAGTTTAGATTATAATATTCATTAATATGGAAGGATATGTCACAATCTTAGGATACTATTTTAGTTAGAGACATAATTATTTATCAGTTAGTCGACACTCTGACATTTGACATCTTTATTTCTTAACTTGACATATTTTTTATGGTTGTTGACATGAACTCAAGTTGACTACACCCTTGGACGATATTACGTGATACGTGGGTCCATAATCTCGTACATTTTTACTTTTTCTTAAAAATAATTATGAAAAAAAAATCTATGAGATAGATTTTTCTTTAACCCCGTCGGCCAGGGGAATGTTACGAGAGGATTTAGGATTGTAGCCATTAGGGTAGTGAGCTCTATATTTAAAGTTGCGCATTTTGGTTTTTAAGACGCTATTAATTTATATTATGTTTTCGCGGATTCTTGGTTTTGAACGCGAAAGGGTATAGGTTGCCTAGTTTTAGAATGACGTGTCACGTTGATAAGCTACGGCGTGACGACCTTGTAATTGTACCCCTTTTGTAGTGACCGTGGTCCTTGACGGACGCGTTTTGTTGGAAGTCTCCCATGATGATGATAATTATATAAAGGAAATTATTATATGGCACTAGGGTCTGCCTATTATTATTGGATACGATTTACGTCTCAGTTACTGAAGTGGAATATACTTCAATTGGATAGAATGTATCGGGAGCAAGTTGTTATGAATAAGTATCCAGAATTCATATTGATCGCCTAAGTCAAATTATTCGTTACCGGATTATGGAATCACGTGTAAATAATCTGACGGTAGGACGACTACAATGAGGTAAACCCAGGAGATGTTTTGTAGGATGTATTTGCTTGATTGATCATGAACTGTCTTAACTTGATTTGTATGCCGTTAACAAATGTAATCTGTGGAGTCTCAACTTAACGGACTTTGTCAAGTGAAATTGCTCTATTGAATATTATCACTGTTGGCCCATGCATTCGTTGTTTACATCTTAGCACGATCTCGCTCTACACTAAGAATAGTCATCACCTGACCAGAGCAAATTTATTTGAATGATAAACAAGCCTAAAGCAGGAACTTAGCCTCAAAAGTATATTTGTTACCGAAGTCAAAAATGCTAACCGAAACCTACAATGAAACCTGAATAAACTACGGTAACAACAATCATAATTTTGTAGTTCTACACCTCTCTGATAGGCTATCATATGATGGATCAATCTCTAGGCTTTGCCTAAGTCTGCCATCGACTCACTTACTTACAGTCGTATGTTAGTATCTCACATTCAAACTTTATTTTAAATAAAAGGGTTAATAAATTCAATCTTACCACAATGTCAATGAATATTACACACAAACAACGATGACTGGCACATCTGGCCAAGTTATCACAGCCCTGTCCAGAAGTATATAATATTTTTATTTAGAATTACACTTCTGATCTCATCGTCTCGAGGCAAGATTTTTTTAAGAAATGGCGTCCTAGCCTAACAATTTTTCCTCAATATCAACTAAGCTGGCCAATAGAAGCAGACGACTATGAATTTTAAATCGAACTTTAAAAAAAAAACAATTCCCAAAATACTACGGTTACTACTTATTGCTGTCATTTTCGACGGAGTCATCTGTCAAGTTATTTGCTTATGTTTTATCATAAGAATAATTGTGTCTTTACCTTGCGATGTCGGGTTGATTAGGGGTTGTCTTCCCTTGTTTGTTCGTTCATTGTGTTTGACCTTTTGGGTCAAAGGTAATACAGTTCTGGGCTATATGCGATGCGCAGTGGAGAGCGGGAGATTAGACTTCCGTCTGGTTGAGTTGTGAAGTCCTGGCTTCTGAAGACGTGTAGGTCCATTGTGTTTTCGGGGAAAATCTTCGAAGTGACTGCGTTGGTAGGTCTCCCCAGTGAATCTCTGTGCGTCGGAATGGCGACAGAGTTCCTTATTGTGTTCTGAGGATTCTGTTCCAGGTAACACCGACCTTTTCTACATTATTATGCATTCGGTGGCAGAACATGTTTAAGGTTACCAAGACTGTGAACTACAGCTCACCGATCCTACATTACAGAACTTATACATTTTGCTCAAGATAGCTATGAAAGACTATTTGTCTTTAAACGAACAGAAGTCCAGTGACGAAGTTATATTGTGGAAACCGCAGATTGGCGGTATATTCATATCTACATAAGCATTACTGCAGGGTTGATGTTAACCTGCTTAGAAGAAGTACACAGATGACGCCATAACGAGGCCTGTGTTAATGCTAATATATTACAGCCTGATAATGTGCAATTGGCGGGGAATGCCAAGTTGTACCTGTATGTCAAAGTGATTAAGGTATCTGACGCGTTTAGTCAGAGGTACCAAAGCGGCATTGAGAACTGTATATACATGAACATACTACTATTGACCATGAACGAATATTGGAATGTTTACCAGCTTTTTTTGAATGCCTGATGTATACCTAACGATTTCCGGTCAGCATGACTGTTAAGGGATAGAGAAATTGCCCGAATTCTCTCGTTTGTTGTCTAGGATCCATTCGTTTTAATAAAGCTGTGGATGTTCTTTCATTTTTTTTTATTTGGTTTGCATTGTCAAATATTCTGGAAGTCAATCTTATTAGATACCTCCTTCTGTCAATTTTCAATTACTGAATAAGGCTATCAACTGGTCAACTGAACCTTGAATGATTGAACGAACATCTCGACTTAGACGATTTGGCAAACAGTTTAATACACAGTAAGTACGAATTCACAAAAGGTCACAATCACGAATATGGCATGAATACTCCCTCTAACTTTCAGTCTATCACTATCTTGGTTCGCGTGTATACAATGTCACTCAACTTTTCCTTAGTTGATACTTTTATAATATCATTCCATGATTCAATTTAACATCGGGGTATTGAGCCTCCCGGCATATCAAATATTCATTATATCTTTTTCCAACAACATCGGGGGATTTGAGCGTCCCGGTATGTTTAATATTTATACATTATAACTTCCACTCCATAAACTTCGGGGAATGAGTCCTCCCGTTATAACACTGTTCAATTATATTTTCAACACACTTCTTTGTATTGGGAACCACCGTCCCGTACTGACTTCAACTATACTCCTGGCATATTCTCATGCCTCTCATTTAAAGCACATAGCTTACCATTTTTCCAGAAATATTTCATTAATACATACTCCAACATAATGGCTGATACACACGCCATTTTTTAAGTACACATCTTGACGCTCTGACGTCACATTCCACTCTCTGCATCATACCTAGATACTCATCTCACCGCGACCACTTTCAAATATTTCTTGCGTTCCGTTGAGGTACAACATGGTGTGACAAAACCCTGGCACTAATAATAAGTTGCCCTGATAAAAATCGCACCATGAAGCAGCCTCAATATTACCCCTCACGCTCCCGAGCGTTTACTTCAGGAAACGCGCAAGATCCTGCAGGGTATAACCTTAAGCAATCTTACGTGCGGATACACCTTACAGACAAGCAATCCAAAGAGAAGTATCAGGAATTTGACATATACACATAAAAATATGAAGAGCAATTATTAAATAACCAAAATTGCAATAAAATTTGAGTCCATATATCCGGACGAAATAGCAAGTCCAGAAGACATAAGATGATGTCCAAACAAACTGGAACCATAAACCTGGATGCAAAGTTCCATGTGAACTATATCAGTCCTGGTGAGTTGCAAATCGCGACAACAAGTCAGCTAACCAATTGTCCTCACCGCGTATGTGCTTGATTTCGAAAGAAAACTGTTGCAGTAGCAGAAACCATCTGTAGATTCTTGAGTTCTTAAATGCTTTTGGTTTCATTGAGGTCAAAGGATGATGATCTAGCTCAAAGTAAAATTTTCGTCCGAGCAAGTAGCGAGAAAGTTTTGATATGGTCCAGACGAGAGCAAGGAGCTCTCTTTCTCCCGCCGAATATTTCTTCTCTGCTGCAGACAACTTCCGGCTCACAAAGAAGCAAGGATGGAGTACGTCGTTGACAAGTTGCATCAAACTGCCACCGATTCCCATCTGAGAAGCGTCTGTGCGAATATAGAAGGGTTCATGGATATCTGGCAGAATCAAAATAGGATGATTCGCAAATAATATTTTAATCTTATCCAATGCTAACTGACAAGTCTTTGACCACAATAATTTAAGAGGAGCACCTTTGCGGGTCAAATCTGAAAGAGGACCAGAGATAGATGAAAAGTCCGGAATAAATTTATGATAATATTTAATGAGCCCTAACAGACTACGGACCTCTTTCTTATTCTTCGGTATCTGAATGTTCAGGATTTTATTCACTAGACTATCCGAAGGATAAAGCCGATTATTACCGATTTTATGCCCCAGGAAAGATATTTCCTGAAAACCTATCTGTACTTTCGAAGGTCTAACTGTCAAATGATGCTTTCTAAGCTGTTCTAGCAAAGAAATGAAACCTACAATATGTTCTTCCCATGTGTTATGGAATAAACAAATGTCATCTATATATGTGATGACATCGGGTCTATCGCCAACTAAACGGCGCATCATGCGAACAAAAGTAATGAATCATCGTTACACAAATCAATAAAAGTAAAGTTGTATAGACCAGTGAAGTCAGCAAAGATTCTGCAAGTGTCATTGATGATAGTTATGATCAGAGAAAATATGTGAAAAGAAAGTAATGTTGATATTACCGAGATAAAATAATCATGTGTACAGAGAAAATAGCACACTAAACTATGGATGTATAAAAGAAGAAAACATCCACAGAAGATGAAAATAGATAGTCCAACGCAACTATAAAGTGCGTGGTGTAGTATTGCGTGCGAGTTGCACATCTAAATAATGGTGTGCAAACCAAGAACCATTCTTAAATTTTACAGCCCTTCGAGCGTCATAATACCTAGAAAAGCGAACAAACGCTAGTTTGTGAAAGGAATGTTGAAGTTCGAATATACGAACAAATTCAACATCTCCGACACGTTGAAAATAGTTTCTAAGTGTATACCAAGTAACACTAGAAGGTAAATTACGCACTACGACAGTGCGATTTGGTGGAATATGATCTCGGCCAGGACGAAACTGAGCACGAGAATCCTTGACGTTATTATGTGTCGTGCGGGTCAAGAGCACGGAACTATTCTTATGTCCTTGGCATGTCGCATTGATGTGACTATTATTGTTATACTTGTGATTATCGGATCGAGCATTAAAACCTCCTACATGCGTAGATTTAGTATGTCGTAACTCATCACCATTGGATGGAACGTGATGGTTAGGACATGTCATAAAGGCCTGACAATCATGAGTGTCCTCACAACCCATACCAACAGCAGTACAGCTAAAAACTGTCAAGTTATTATATTGATCATTGTTGATCACTTGACTTCTAGGTAAAACCTGCTTATCACGAACACCAGGAGTTGTATTGTTATGTGACACCTTTTTATGTAATTGAAGTTTGTTAAAAACATCCATTCCAACACATGTACCAGCACTAACAGTTGGAGTATCAGTACCAACCCCATGAGATGTGATATTATCTATAACAGGAGAAAGTGGTGTAGCCATGTCTGTAGCTAACTGTTGTGCTCTAGTTACAACAGCATTCGCCACCAAAGGGTGCTTGTTGACCCACTCGGCAATTTCCTCAGGTGAACAGTCTTTTACACCTGGAATGTTACCAAGTATCACGTCACTTACAGGGTTCTCCAAGCTACACACGAGTACAGTCCCTGAATAAAATGGTGTGTCGATCTCCGCCTTTGCCATGGGAAACCATTCAATGTTACCACCAAAAGTAACACATTTCAGTGACTTTCGTGTAAATGATGATTTATCCAGCAATGATTTCCGTATCCCGACAATCGTGCATCCTGTGTCACGAAGAATGGTGGCTGGTTTGTGATCTATAAACCCTTTGTGTAATGTAAGGCGACCAATAAAATCGCAGACAGACATCGCTGGTAAAATATGGCCACACAAAAGTCTAGTTTTAGCACCTGGCTCATAAAGTGTATTACACTCATTGCAATTGTTATCTTTGCTTGAGCGTACAATGCATGCATTAGCCTGTTCAACATGGCTATCATGATCACAAAGTTGGGTACAGACGTTAGCATGGTCTTCTTTCCCTTTTGCCAGTTTACAATCATTTTTGTGATCAGGTTTGTGATTGCATTGTTTGCCGTGCTTATTGTTTACCCCATCAAAATTACACCTACCATTTCCATTGAAGCGTTCACCTGAATTTCTTCTATCAAATCTGTGATGTATATCATCACTGCTATTACCGTAGTGTTGTCCACGACCTCGGTTAGAGTAATTAGAATATCTATACCCACCGAAGATAGATGGTGACTGACGACGCGGAAAATTGTACCGTCCTCGAAAGGAAGATCGATAATCACTCCTATATCTGCCCTCTGTACTCCTTGGGCGAGAACGGTGGTCACCCACTCCTCCGTCGTGGTACGAAACACATACAGGTAATGCATTATCAAAGGAAACCTTACGCATTTCCTTGTTTGGATGTGCAGACATGTAGTTTCTCCCCAATTCTTGACACTCATTGATAGATTTTGGCTTTCTCTCCTACAAAAAACTAACAAAATCTGCGCCACAGGTAGATAAAACTTTATCCCTGAGCATTAGGTCAAATAATTCATCAAAAGATTTATTGATACCCGATAAATCTATCCAGCGACCCAAATACAATTTAATAGAAGAGATGAACTCTCCAAAATCTGCATTCTTGGATGGAACTGCAGAATGAAATCTGGATCGAAAACCCTCCTCAGTGAGCTGAAATTTTGCCATCAAAGTATTGGCAACAATATCGAAATCAGATCGACTTGTTTAATCAATTGACATGAAACAACGCATTGCTTCCCCTGTTAAGTAGTCTGAAAAGATAATAGGCCACCTATCTTTTGGGATCTTCAAATCCATAGCCCTCATTTTAAATCTCATAATGAACGAGTCCATGCAGTCCCGTTTATCATCAAAATTTGGCAATTTAATTTTTGGATAATTAAAATTATTACCCTGAGAACCTTGTGGATTAGCACCAGTATGTTGGGCATTAATCTTTGCAATCTCAATCTATTTTTCTTTATCAGCCTGTAATTTCAATGACTGCAATTCTATAGCATTTCTATGGGTTTGATCCAGCTGAAGTAGTTCCATTCTACGGAGTTCCATTTTCTGCCGTTCTAGCTCTCTGGATGCTTCTTGTTCTCTTTCTTTTTGAACCATTTTTACCCTTTCCAACTCTCTAGCTGCTTCTTGTTCAATCAATTTCTTCTGTTCAAGTTCCATTTCCTGTTTCTTTGCGACTTCCTGTTGAGCCAATTTCTTCTCTTCCAGTTCCATTTCCTGTTTCTTTAAATCTCGTTGCTCTTTCCGTTCCATACGTTCCAAATAGTCATGATAGTTTTTCTCAGCATAAGCCTCTAGCTCAGCTGCAGATTTGCCTAAACGCAAACCTATGTCAACAAACTCTGACAATGACGACATCTTGTGTTCTGATTCGAATCAACAAGTGTCAAATCTCCCCTTAATATCAATTAATTAATTACAATAAATTATGTTGTTGACTGAATTTATACCTTATGAAGGAATGAACATACCAAGAATGAGAGACGAGCACAATGAAAAAGAATGGTACAAGTCAATGATTATGATAATAAGTAACATGTCGAATTACAGCACATTTCTCAACAAATATAAAGGAAATAAAATAAACAAAGACATGTTGACAAGCAGCTATAAATTTGAATAATTACTTGTAAAATAAACAAGACAGAGAATCACGAACAAAAACAGCAAATCGTCAAATTTCACACTGAGACAAGAGTGATAGAAAAACAGCTGTGCAGACAATGACCCAATTACGTAAATTAATGAATGAAAATATAAAACGTAGACTTGACGGAACAATCTAAACAAATATTGATGTCTGTTATGCAGTCAAAGACTAAAATTCCACTGTTATTTTCTTTGACTGGACAACCAACAAACAATAACCTAATAGGATATCGTCATTTGCAAAATTTCCGAAGAAAATTTACAAATAGCGAGCATTTACTTTATACAAATAGACATGCAGATGATTAAAACATGTATAGGACTGGATGTTGACTGGCAAACGTGTTCGAAATGGTCAAATACCGTCACGCATTAGACAATTTACAACTCTACTGATCTTTCTTGTATCTCAGAACCTCTCCAGATACGGAATCAGTGTTTATGTGCCACACATCAACTTTAGGACTCCATAAATTGACGAAACTATCTCTTGATTCCCATTTCTGCGAACGTCCGTTTGCAAGTTTTCCGGCTTTGATGACGTCATTGAGTAAAATTTGCCAGATTGTCATTTATCTTTTAACTTCGAAAATTGCGTGCTGCTAGTATTTAAAATCTTGAATGTAGAGTTGTAAAGTTCGAACCGAATCAATATGATGTCGAAGCGTTGAATCTTGACAGTCCTCAAGGTCAGGTCAACGATCTTTGATGCATCTACATGGAGCAACCGTTACATGTCATCTTCAATTGTGAAATTCAGTGAATGTACAGTTTTCATCGACACTCTGCAGTCGTATAGTTCTTCAAATGTTAAAAGTCCTGCGTAGAAGTTCCGTGTAGTAGTCCAGCCTCAGTTGATTTCATTTTTGAAAGAAGGAAAAACAAACGACCGACCTCAGTTTATTTTTCCAGCTATCGGACGGCTTCCAATTCTTTGACAGGACGTAACCAGTTATTGTTATTTCAATTATCGGACGACAGCTCCCAGTAATTTGATAGGACCGAGCCCCCAGTTTATTTCTCTCCTGTTAAGGGATAGAGAACTTGCCCGAATTCTCTCGTTTGTTGTCTAGGATCCATTCGTTTTAATAAAGCTGTGGATGTTCTTTTATTTTTTTTTTTATTTGGTTTGCATTGTCAAATATTCTGGAAGTCAATCTTATTAGATACCTCCTTCTGTCAATTTTCAATTACTGAATAAGGCTATCAACTGGTCAACTGAACCTTGAATGATTGAACGAACCTCTCGACTTAGACGATTTGGCAAACAGTTTAATACACAGTAAGTACGAATTCACAAAACGTCACAATCACGAATATGGCATGAATACTCCCTCTAACTTTCAGTCTATCACTATCTTGGTTCGCGTGTATACAATGTCACTCAACTTTTCCTTAGTTGATACTTTTATAATATCATTCCATGATTCAATTTAACATAGGGGTATTGAGCCTCCCGGCATATCAAATATTCATTATATCTTTTTCCAACAACATCGGGGGATTTGAGTGTCCAGGTATGTTTAATATTTATACATTATAACTTCCACTCCATAAACTTCGGGGAATGAGTCCTCCCGTTATAACACTGTTCAATTATATTTTCAACACACTTCTTTGTATTGGGAACCACCGTCCCGTACTGACTTCAACTATACTCCTGGCATATTCTCATGCCTCTCATTTAAAGCACATAGCTTACCATTTTTCCAGAAATATTTCATGAATACATACTCCAACATAATGGCTGATACACACGCCATTTTTTAAGTACACATCTTGACGCTCTGACGTCACATTCCACTCTCTGCATCATACCTAGATACTCATCTCACCGCGACCGCTTTCAAATATTTCTTGCGTTCCGTTGAGGTACAACATGGTGTGACAAAACCCTGGCACTAATAATAAGTTGCCTTGATAAAAATCGCACCATGAAGCAGCCTCAACAATGACCTTGTGTACACTGACTGTTCCTGTTGATGCTACTATGTGTGTTATCGTCAATAAATGTTTTGAAACGTGCCCGCAGTGTCCAAGCATCTTTGACTACTGCATGTGAGTGTATGGGTTGCATGACACAACATATACGAGCCTAAACACATTCGCGCCTTCATGTGCTCCCACACTCAGCTCCTCATTACAAATACTACACATCTTAACAACATGTATACTGTCTTGTGCAAGTGATCACCTCAACAAGAGAAAAAGACAGTTACACTACTACAAGTATATTTTTAGTGTTACGTTAGCCAATCCCCTCTCGCCTTCCTTTAAACTACAGCCAATCAAAATCTTGGTACCTTTTAGTCCTATTTACCCAAAGCTTTTTTTTCAAAATATGTTATGAAAAAATTAAGCAGGAGTGATCTTTTTTCTCGTCAGTCCGTCTTATCATACATAATATTATTGCCATTGTTTGGTTATTTTTTTGTACTAGTGGGTAACTGACACCATATTATTGCTCAGGACATCATAAAGCATCCGAATATATAATTTTTATGGCCCTATGTATTTTGGTTCATAATTCCATATTTTTTTTAGTTTTGTATCGTAATTTGAAACGTGCCCAAGGCTATGTTGCTGGAGTTGGCTTTTTTTTTTTGAAATCAACGCGAGACGGCGTTCCTTAGGTTCTGTCTTTCCATCCCTCTCCTCTTTTATTTTTTTATTCTTTCACTCTCGTCTTGGCAATCCGACTTGACCTTGCAAAAGTGTTACATTTAATCTGAAAGACGAATTTTTTTTCGAAAAGACAGTATCTTTCATTCGGCTATTAGGTTTATCAAAATCAACATGTGGGCGGGCGTAGGAGAATACTACGCTGGACTCAATTTTTATTTTCTTTCTTATTTTTGACTTCATGCACTAGAATATTATCTAATTTAGCTATTGTATTGAGAATATCGTCACATATCTCCCCACTTTTAGAACAGACTACATGATGTCAGTTCATAATTCGAAATACACATAGATAAATTTAAATCATTATGCCTGGTGACTACTCTGATTTTCGTCGTATAGGTGTCTACTTAAAAAGTCTGCACCTACATTCTCCGACCCGGGGATATATTCTATGATAAATTGGTATGGCTGTAAGAGCAAAGACCAACGTAATAATCTAGCATTTTCATGTCTTGCTTGCGACAGAAATACAAGTGGTTTATGATCTGTTTGAATCCTAAATGATCTACCATAAAGATAGATTTGGAACTTCTTTATCGTCCAAATCAAAGCCAGACATTCCTTTTCACTAGTTGAATATTTTTGTTCCGCTGTGTTCAGCTTACGGCTAGCATAAGCAACTGGGGTTAATTCCCCATCAAGTGAATTGGATCTTTGTAATAAGGCTGCCCCTAATCCGACGTTACTAGCGTCCGTTCTCACAACAAACTCTTGACTCAAGTCGGGCAATTTCAATATAGGCTTGCTTGTGAGTTTTTCTTTTAACTCTTGGTAGGCCGATTCACACTGCGCGGACCACGTAATTCTATCAGGATTTCCTTTGCGCGTTAAATCCGTCAGTGGTGCACATATCGAGTTAAAATTTTAAATATATTTCTGGTAAAAACCACACAACGAGACAAAAGATCTCACATCTTTTTTTGTCTGTGGCCTCGGAGCTTTCTTCAATTTCTCCAAGTTCTTGGGGTCAGGGGTCAAGCTTCCCTGAGATACTGTGTGTCCCAAGAATTCCAACTCTTTACATCCAATACAACATTTGGTCGGTCTAGCCGTCAAGTTTGCCTCCCCGAGTCTATCCAACAACATATTCAGAGAGTTAATGTGTTCCTTAAATGTTTCTGTAGCAATAAGAATATGATCCATAAAATTCGTGATACATGGATTATTCAGGGGATCCAACAACTTTCGCATCATTCTAGAAAACACACTCGGAGCATTTTTCAACCCAAAAGGCAACATGTTGAATTCATAATGTCCATCCGAGTTGCTAAAGGCTAAATACGGTCTAACCTCAGGTTTTACTGGAATCTGATAATAGCCTTTGCTCAGATCCACCTTAGAGAAATATTTAGCTTTGTTCAGCCTAGCAAACAGCTGATTTGTATCAGGTAATGGATCCACCTGACCTTCTGTGACAGCATTTAGTTTCCTGTAATCTATACACAGTCGGTGTTCCCCAGAGGGTTTTCTCAACAGAACCACACTAGAACTGTACGGGGACTCACTGTGTGAAATAATTCCTTCTTTCAACAAATACTCTATCTCTTCCTTCAAAGCTGTCTCCTTTGCAAACGGGGTCGTATAGGCTCTCATACAGATTGGTGTTGGGTCTACAGGTTTCATATCATATTTCAATAAATTCGTATGCCCCGGTTTGTCCGTTAACACATCTGCATGATCATCCAAAGCCTTTTGAACTCTCTCCCTCTGATTTTTCGTTAAGTGTTTACTGATTTTTACCTGTGCGGCTGTCTCACAGGGATGTAGCGGATATTCATGAGAGGTGAATGGTTCGTTTTTCATTCCCGTTGCGATGGACAAGGTTAGTAAGTGTGTCTCGTCCTGATTTTCTCTTTCCAGATATTTTTTCAGGAGATTCACGTGATAGATTTTCTCTTTCCCCTTTTTATCTATCTTATAATTTGTTCTAGACACCTTCTCTAGAACTGTATATGGACCTTGCCATCCAATCTGCAACTTATTACTACTGCCTGGTAATAGAAGGAGGACCTTCTCTCCCACAGCTAAATCTCTATCCTTCGCCTTATTATTATAATAGGCAGCATGTTTTTTCCTGGCTTGTCTCAAATTATCATTAGCAAGTTTCCAGCCAGTTTTAAGACGAGTGGTCAGCTCGTTCACATATTGATATGATGAGGTAATATTTTCCTCTGCCTTATCATCAGTCCACGTCCTTAACAAGGCTTCTAATGGACCTTTTATTGGCCTCCCAAATAACAGGGTTGCCGGTGCCATACCGGTTGAACTATGGGGTACCTCCCGATAAGCAAAAAGGGCGGCGTGAAGGTACTGGTCCCATGTATCTGGTTTTTCATGTGCCAACTTTCTCAGGATCGCAATGAGTGTCCCGTTAAATCTTTCCACTTGGCCATTTCCTTGGGGATGGTACGGGCTACAATGAAAGTGTTTGGCTTGAAAGATCCTGAAAACGTCTTCCGTTAGTTTCCCTTTGAACTGTGAACCATTATCAGTCAAGATTTGGTTGGGAAAGCCTAACCTGGTGAAGATTGTGAGTAATGCCTCTGCCATATGCTTCGAATCGATTGACGACAGGGCTACCGCCTCTCCCCACATTGAACAAGTGTCCACCAGAGTCAGAATATAACTGTTCCTCCTCTTGGTCCCAGTGAGAGGTCCCACAATGTCCACGGCAACTCTCTCAAAAGGTGTTCCCACTATGGGCATTTCCCCTAGAGTTGCTGGAGCATTCCAATGCTTTGGAGCTACCCGTTGGCATTCTGGACAGGATTTTACATATCTCTTTATATCTTCAGTTATCCCTGGCCAGAAGTAATGACAAGCTATACGCTGTCCTGTTGCGCTGATCCCCATATGGCCACTGAAGGGAATCGCATGCCCTAGTTCCAACACTTTCTTCCTATATGACGTGGGAAGGACCAGCTGTCCGTGACCATTGGATCCAGTTCCAGCCTTCCTATATATCAATTTGTTTTTCATATAGAAGTCTCCCTTGTCTGGAGGTGTATGACATTTGGGCAATTTCTTAAAACAAGCCTTAGGGTCTTATCCTCCGCCTGCGCCTTCCTCATCTCATCTGGATGGGTATTTATTGGGTTTTCCTCCTCCTTTTTGGACTGTGATCTGGTCTGCACTGTTGCCATGATCACAGGTCTCTTGGGATTCCCCAAGAAGACATATCTACACCCCAATATCAGAGGGTAGATTGGTTCATTTATCACTGCTGCTTTGATGATTCCTTCCACATATCGCGTTTTTACATTTATCCTGGCGATGGGAAGTGTCATGGTCGCTACGTCCTTGGTTGCAGCTTGGATCTCCAGTTTCTGTGGTGTATTGATCTGCTTGCACCAGGTGAGAACTCACAACGGAATCATAATCCAATCCAGTATCATACAAGCACCTTATGGTGACTCCATTACATATTACTTCTTCACACACTGGGGGATGATACGGTTCCTGCTGTTTAGTAGGGTTGGCCTTGGCTCCCTTTCTCCCCGTTTTCATTGCAGCGAAGGAAGGAGGTTTCCTAGTACACTTTTCGGTGTTATGGTTTTCCATCTTACACCATCTACAATATAATCTACCTTTATGAAAGGGTTTTCTTTCCTCATATTTTCTGTCATTGAATTGTGGGTTTTTATTTCTATAATCATTTCGTGGCCTATCAAAATGTTGCTTACCTTTGTTTCCCTGATCTTTATTGTCAAATCTGTTAAAGTTTTGAGGAGCCTTATAATTGTCTACCTGTTTCTTTTTTGTGCCCGCTATCTCTGCTTGGGCTGCCTGATACCTCTCAGCGACATTGAGTAACTCACCCAGCCTCTCTGCACCTTGTTCCATGAGAAACTTTCTCAAGTCTGGAGCCATGGACTCTCTCAATTGCTCAATAAGGATCATTTCTTTAAGAACTTGGGTTTTCCCCAGAGCAGTCCATTTCTCCAAGTACGTCTCTAAACGTGCAGAGAACTGGTGATAGGTCTCACCCGACAGTAGTCTTGAATTTCTAAATTTTTTCTTGTAAAATTCTCCCTTCTTTTCATACCTTAACAAAAGAGCCTGCTTTAACATGTCATAATTGTCTTGATCATCCCTGCTCATTTTGGCAAAAACTTCATAAGCTGTTCCCCTAAGCCTCTGGGATAACTTTAGGCTCCACCTTTCTCTCTCTAAACCATACGTGGTAGCCAACTGTTCAAATCTACCCAGAAAACTTTCTGTCATCGTCTTTCTCAACAAAATGGTCTAAATGAAAACCCATAGCTGAGGTTGAGGCTCCCTGACTAGCAGTGGCATCGGAGGTAAAGGGGCTGGCACCATTGTCAGGAGCATGGCTTTAAAACTCAAACTCCCTTAGTCGTAACTCGTGCTCCCTCTGTAATCTCTTCTCCTCCTTTTCTGCTTCCCTCTCTGCAGCCAATCTCTTTTCTTCTCTTTCTACAGCCAATCTCTTTTCTTCTCTTTCTGCAGCTACTCTTCTTTCCTCTGCTTCTCTTTCAGCCTTTTTTTCTTCTAATTGGAGCCGTTTAATCTCCGCCTCCCTTTCCGCCTCCAATGCCCTAGCCTCTTTGTCAGCCTCAATCTGCAACCTCTTAATTTCTTTTTCAGCCTCTAACTTTCTTTCTGCTTCTAATTTCCTGTCTTCCCTATCTCTTTCAATAAATTTGTCACATTCTGAGGTTACATACTGGACCAGCTCTAGTCCGTCCATATTCATTTCTTTAGCAGTCTGCACAGCAGCAGATCGAAACTTTGCCAGATCAGCCATTCTGTACTATGCAACCTTTTAAAATTTCTAATTAGACAAATTTCTAATTATAACTAAGAATTTCTAATATGACTAAGAACAACAACAGGCACCGATAGCTCAACCACTATTTAAATTCCACAAAAGAATACTTTTAATTTTATTTGACAGGTAATTAAAATTTCCGGGACCTGAGACCCTAATATACTTTATAAGAATTTAAAAATCACGGAATCGAGCTACCCAATATATGTGGTGGATTTGATGTTATGAAATGTTGTTGTTATCAGGGTTCATAGCAAATGTCTTCAAGCATTTTCCAGGCTTTTTCCAGGTTTTTCCAGGTCCAGCACGTGATTTTCAAGGATGGGAAACTCTAATATTTTCCTCATCTAATTTTCTCAGATACAATTATCACTTTGCTGATCAGCAATCCGGAGCATTACTGTTTCCCATTACCAAGGGTGTTTGCAGATTTCTTTAAAAAAACTTCTTTTTTTTTTTTAAATTCAAAAAAGATTGAAAAACAGACATCTTTTCCAAGTTTTTAGTGAATTTGTTCAACATCAGCGCAATAAAATGTTAGTGACATGGATGGTAATGAATAAAATAAGCTTGACTGACGTAGTGATTTAACGATTAACCACGTATATCAACATAAAAGGCTAATACAATTGGAATAAAATGTTTTTAAAAAAAACTGTATTTTTCGTGTGTCTGTCTTTTTTGAATGTATTCTGCGTCTGTGGCATCTGACAATGAGCGTTTGTAAATGTTTGAGTAGTTAAGTACCTCTAGTTGGTGTCTGAGCTGCTTTTTTCATTAACTGGGGTTGAAGTTGTAGCTGTAGGTCTCTGCAAGAGTCTTTGTCAACGATCCACGTTGATAATCCTTGACTGTGTGGTATA
The DNA here is from genome assembly GCA_024509875.1 of Oreohelix idahoensis. Taxonomy (NCBI): domain Eukaryota; kingdom Metazoa; phylum Mollusca; class Gastropoda; order Stylommatophora; family Oreohelicidae; genus Oreohelix; species Oreohelix idahoensis. Next base: position 317,232 of record JAMPIV010009213.1, read on the forward strand.
ACTTGAAGCAGGGTATCCGGCATAGAGGTACATTGCAATCTGGGCAGTACATGCAAGTCTGGCTTCTGTTCCCTGCAGCCTTACACACTTTACAGTCTGGTTTGTACCTTGCCCTTTCATATTTATCAATGGGAGCCGTGCTAGCGTAGTGGTTACCACACCGCTCTGGCGACCGGGTGATCCAGGATCAAACCCGGGTGACGGCATTTGAGGATTTTTCGTCGACCGGGAACTGGACTGGATTAACTCGAGACCTGGCGAGGATATTTGAAGGAGTGTCGTCGACCAGGGACTGGCGGCTCCTGAGCCGACCCAGCTGTAATGGGTACCTCAGAAATCGGCGAGTATTTGCCTGAATGGCGAGGGACACCTGTCTCTGTACAAGAAAAAAGGGATACTCACGTAAAATCAATGTCAGGTTAGACAATAATAATAACCTGAGATTTCGCCTCAAGTATTAGCGGGCGTACAAAAAAAAAAAAAAATTTATCAATGAAGTGGTGCTCAGTAAGTCGTGTTGTTGTGACCTGTGGTTTTGAAGGTGTCACATTGCGTCGAAGAATAGCAGGTTCAATAAGAGTCATACTGACATCCTGATTTTCGCTTTGATCTTTTTTTGTAGAGTTGGCAGTGTTGTAGGTTATGTGCCCATTGACCAGGGCAGTTTCAACTAACAAATAATATAAAAATAGGATCTGTGTGGGTAGGGGTAGCTTGCACCTAGTTGGCTGAAGTTTCCACACCTCCCATACTTTTGCTGTATTTTTCTGCAAGCACTGGCTTCTGAATTGTTCTGCCCTAAAGAATTTGTCTTTCTAACTGTCTTGTTTATATTATCATTGGAGTGAACAGTGGATATAAGGTTAAATCTTTTCGTATCATGCCAGGTGACTGTCGGCATGCCTTATCTTCTGTCGCACAAAACACAGGATGATTTGTCTTTTTCAATTTGAGTTGTTTTTTCTTCAGTGCTACAGGAAAATGCTTCCTATTTTCCGCTACTGTTCCAAATGCACCAATCTGAATTTCAGGTCTTGAAATAAAGCTGAAGGCTGAATCAAAACTACCACAGAAGAGAATATGTCCCTTGTTGAGTATGAAATTTGAATTAAAACTATGGTGAATTTTCACTGAAAAAAAGGAGTCCAAATAATCTCAGCTCTCAAGAGTTTTTTCCTTGGTCACAAATGATGTCACATCTGTAGGTCTCCTAGTAGTGTTAGTTTAAAAAAAAAAAGGAACACAAATAACTTATGAGTAGGCTTAAGCTATGTATATTTACCAATTCAAAATTCTAAACGCATACATAATAATACAGTCAAACAATATTTAACTAGAACAAAAGGTAATATATATATAGTAATTGGGAGGGTAATATTTATGATAAGTGAAAATCTATTAAATATCTAACTGGAGACCTTTACACACAACCAACCCCCATCAATTTCTATTCCTGACCATCTTAAACTGTGTCAAATATATTCCCGTATGCAGAGGTAAACCAAGAAATTTCGTTCAAACGCTTGCTTATAGGCTAATTTTGGCCATGGTTAAAAATTAAACTGTAAATAGGCCTACATTGTAAATACAGACGCAAGTACAGTAGGTCTATCTATAAACTGGACTTATTTAAATAGGTTTTATAAATGAGATAAATGAATTTATTACTTACGACATAAATCTGCGTTTACGTCGTTAACGAAATAGATTTAATGCGCAAAGGGAAGTAAAAATTGTACGGTAACTTTGCGCAAAGGGAAGTAAAAATTGTACGGTAACTTTACAATTTTTACTTCCCTTTGCGCACTTCCATTTCCAGAAGTTTTCGGCGCTTTGCGTTAATGGCGTAAAGGCAGATTTATTCTTAGACTCGTTGCGTCTGTTGTTGCGAAAAATATCATCAATAACCAAAAAATGGACACAAAGTAACGAACTTTCGTTTTCGTATTATTTTTCAAGGTCCGATGCGGAAAATTCAAGGTTTTTAGCCATTTTTCCAGGCTTTTCAAGGCCTGGAATTTTTTTTTTCGTTTTCCAGGTTTTTCAAGGTTTTTCCAGGTCGCTACGAACCCTGTGTTATGTACTCTTAATGTACTGAATGAGGTCAGCTGTAAAGATCCCTGAATATAATAAATATTATGTTAAGTTACAGGGTACCTTTCTGCTACCACCCCTATGATCTCACTCAGACTTATTCTTTGACTAGAATGTATGATGATGATGACTACGTTTGGTGTCTAGGGTTATGTATAAGTAGTGTAATGATGCATTAACCATCTAAACATATACACGAGTATTTTATTATCCACAAAACACAACAATATTACCACAATCACATACACACTACACTTTAAAAGACTATCTTAAGTAAGTCAGTGGTTGAATTTAGTGTAACGTTAATAATTTTTTTCAATTTATTATCCTGACTCTATTTTGTTTGAATCAGGATTGACAATCAAAAGTGAAATCAATGAAATTATTTACAATATCCAATTTATACAATGGATCTTCTGTCCATAATACAAGTATTAATATAATAAAAGTGTGTAGGTGTAGTTTTCTAAATAGGATATTGTAGTGGGTTTGATGGTATTGTATGGTGGTGATGTTACCTAGTGTAATGAATGAGGTCAGCTGTGAAGGCTCCTGAGATAAATGTTGATGCGAATTACAGAAGGCCCTTCTTACTACCACTTACGACCTCAAACATATCTTTTTTACTAATGAATGTAGCTACGTTAAAAGTCTAGGGTACTGAAATGTAATGTGTTGTAGTAGATTACCCACACACACACAGATATTTAATAAGTCTAATAATAATAATAATATAATGTATAACACACTGAACTAACTCAGGCTGTTTTAGTTTTAAATATTAAATCTTTTGGTAAATTTATTTGTTCTGATCCAAACGTTTGTTGGTCAGAACCTATGAAATATTATGGAGTTATAAATGGAATGCATAATTATATGACATAATAAAATGGAATGTGATTACAAAGGTATGTTATAAGTCTAGTTAATATTAATTATATTAGATTGTCCCAGGAGACTATTACTGAATGTACTGTTGGGGTGGTATCATCACGCCCAGTCTATGACTACCAAACATTGTCCATTGACTTATGGGATGAATACATGGTTTATTTTCCCACAATGGTATGTCTTTATTTGATGGTGAATTAGTTGATAAATTAGTTGATAAATTCGTTGGTAAATCAGTTGGTGAACTTCCAGCAGGCCAGATCTCACTTATCTCGACTGCGTCGATCTTGTACAAGAGTCTGGTGGCCCCTCCTCTCCGTGCTGGGGGCAATATACGGCTGCTCTGACACAATGTTAGACTGCACTGGTCCACGCTTGTGTATATTACAACAGCATTCGGCACCTCTTCGGTGCCAAACAGAAACTCACAATTCTGAAATAAAAGTTTTGTGGCATGTGTCAGAACTCTACCTACTGAGCCACTTCTGCACACAACACTACACAACAACACCACACAGACTGGGTCAGATCTCTCTGACCACACAGTACATCTTACCTAGTTGTTTTCATATAGTACTAGTTCCCCAAGACTACCTTGCATCTGAGATATGTTCAATAGTTTCCTTCTATTCAATAAGATAGGTGATATGTTCCACTGATCTCAACAATAGATCCGCCTCCATAGTTTTAGTAGGCGTCCATATATTTTGTTTGTCTCTAGACCCTGAACTTGGGCTGGGGATCTAGAGCGAGCACTTACTTGTCGTAATCATTTTATATGATATGGCAGTATCAATCACTCGAAATATTAAAATGTACAAAAGAATTGCTTTCATTCTTACCAGAATTCAGAATTGAGAACACAGTTAAATGCTAGCAAAACTCAGCTGAGCTGCTGTGTATCTGATGGCGTCCCACTAAAATTATGTATTATCTTCTGGAAACAACACCACAGGTACTACACCACTGTGTCTCTGGACAGTTTTGTAACGAATGGCAAAAATGCGCATCTCTGTCCTGCCAATATGATTTCATTCATCCAATCACCGACTCCCCCCCTAACTTTCAAATCTACAACCAAAAGTCAAATTTCAGTCAGCTCTCAGTCAAGTATGTATTACTGTCTGTTGGTCCGTCTGTCTCTACTTGTTTTTCATACAAAAAACACGCTTGGTTCTTGGACCCCTCCATGCAGTACCCTACACACTTCTGCCTCCGAAGTTATTTTTAGCCACAATTCTCCACCATTTCCCCTCTCTTTAATTACAGCTCGATTTTAGCACTTGAGTCTCAAGGCCGCAAATTTTGAAAATTTAGTGACATTTTTTAACAGTGCAGTCGCTCGTCTGATATGAACAACACAGTCTTTTGTCAATATCTTCATTATTATCTATCCGTCTGTATAATTTAAAGTATATTATTTCTCTGCTCAAGACGGGCTATCAAACTAGCTAGGTTTTATATTCCTAACATTATTATTAAGAAAAAGTTACTTTTTCAAGGTTAGTTGTTTTTTTGAAATATGTTCGAGAACCTTCTCCACGGCGTTTGCCGCTGAATTCAAATAACAATCAAGTATCGTAAAAGTCCAAGAAATGACTGTTTCTGACACGAGCTAAAGTCGTTTTTTGTCCATTTCCTTACCCTCTGTCAACTAGTGACGTGAATTTTTTTCTTTTTTCTTTTACTACCAATTGCGTCTTTTAGCCTTGCGATCTTCAAACACGTGTTCAGTCATATTTTTCCTTTTGGTGTCCTCCGTTCTCTCCCGTCTACAAAGGGTAAACGTTTCGTCTGCACGTCTAACTTGTTAGTTTTAAATGGCGGTGGGAAAGGCTGGCATGGGCGAGCATGTCTCCTAGTATCTTACGCATTATTTTTAACCCTACATTTTATCGTTAAATTTGGAGATATTTTAACGTTGTATCATGGTAAATTCATCACACATCTCCCCACCTGAGAACATGCACTACGGCAAGTTCCAAAACCAGTGATACACATAGATAAAATTACTCCTCACGCCTGCCACTACTCTAATCTTGATCACAGGGGTGCCGACTGAGGAAATCTGCACCGACATTCAATGACCCTGGGATGTATTCGATAATAAACTGATAAGGTTGCAATAATAAAGACCACCTCAACAATCTTGCGTTTTCATGCTTAGCCTGAGATAAGAATACCAGGGGCTGATGATCCGTCTGGACCACAAAAGTCCTACCATACAGATAGATTTGAAACTTTTTTATCGCCCAGATTAACGCTAAACATTCTTTTTCGCTTGTGGAATATCCTTGCTCCGCTTTATTCAATTTGCGGCTTGCATAAGCGACTGGGTTCAGTTCCCCATCGGGTGAAGATGACCTTTGCAACAAAGCCGCCCCGAGGCCTACATTACTTGCATCTGTTCTCACCACGAAGTCCTGTGTCAAATCAGGCAATTTGAGAATAGGCTTGCTAGTGAGTTTATCCTTTAACTCTTGAAAAGCTAATTCACATTGCGCAGTCCAAACAATTTTATCTGGAAGTCCCTTGCGAGTCAGATCAGTCAGAGGAGCACAAATAGAGTTAAAATTTTTGATATATTTTTGGTAAAATCCACATAACGACACGAATGATCGCACGTCCTTTTTTGTTTGTGGTCTAGGTGCTCTCTGCAGTTTTTCCAAGTTCTTGGGGTCAGGGGTCATGTTACCCTGATATACAGTGTGTCCCAAGAATTCCAACTCTTTGCATCCAATACAACATTTTGTTGGCCTAGCAGTTAAGTTCGCCTCCCTAAGCCTATCAAATAACATTTTTAGAGAGTTAATGTGTTCTTCAAATGTCTCTGTGGCGACGAGAATATCATCCATGAAATTCGTGATACATGGGTTATTCAGGGGATCCAACAATTTGCGCATCATCCTTGAAAATACACTCGGAGCATTTTTCAATCCGAATGGTAGCATATTGAATTCATAATGTCCTTCCGAGGTGCTAAACGCTAAATAAGGTCTCACTTCAGGCTTCACTGGAATCTGGTAATAGCCTTTACTAAGATCCACCTTTGAAAAGTATTTTGCCTTGTTTAATCTGGCAAATAACTGTTTTGTGTCTGGTAATGGATCCACTTGTCCTTCTGTGACAGCATTCAGTTTCCTGTAATCTATGCACAGTCTGTGTTCCCCAGACGGTTTCCTCAACAAAACTACACTGGAGCTAAAAGATGATTCACTGTGTGAAATAATCCCCTCCTTCAACAAATATTCTATTTCTTCTTTCAATGCCTTCTCCTTCGCGAACGGAATAGAATAGGCTCTCATACAGATTGGGTTTGAGTCTACCAGTTTCATGTCATACTGTAGCAAATTTGTATGTCCTGGTTTATCTGTTAATACATCTGTATGTTCCTCCAGAACCTGTTGAACTCTCTCCCTCTGATTTTTAGTCAGGTGCTTACTGACTTTTACTTGTGCCGCTGTTTCACAAGGATGTAATGGGTATTCATGTGAGGTGAGTGGTTCCTTTTGCATTTGAGTTGCGATAGCCAAGGTCAGTAAGGGGGTGCTTTCCTGGAGTGGTCTGTCCAGATACTTCTTTAACAGGTTTACATGATAAACTTTCTCCTTCCCCTTTTTGTCAATTTTATAGTTTGTTCTAGACACCTTCTCTAGAACCGTATATGGACCTTGCCATCCAATTTGTAATTTATTCTGGCTGCCGGGTAGTAGAAGAAGCACCTTCTCTCCCACAGCTAGTTCTCTGTCCTTTGCCTTCCTATTAAAATATGCTGCATGTTTCTTCCTGGCTTGTCTCAAATTATCATTTGCCAGTTTCCATCCAGCTTTCAGACGAGTGGTCAGTTCGTTCACATATTGATAAGATGAGGTAACAGTCTCTTCTGCCTTCTCATCTGTCCAGGTCCTTAATAAGGCTTCTAATGGACCTTTTATTGGCCTCCCAAATAGCAGAGTTGCGGGAGCCATCCCGGTTGAACTATGTGGTACCTCCCGATACGCAAACAACGCGGCGGGCAGGAATTGATCCCACAGATCCGGTTTTTCGTGTGCCAGCTTCCTCAGGATAGAAATGAGAGTCCCATTGAACCTCTCTACCTGGCCGTTCCCTTGTGGATGGTACGGACTACAATGAAAGTGTCTGGCTTGAAATAGCTTAAAAACTTCTTCCGTTAGTTTCCCCTTGAACTGTGAGCCATTATCAGTCAAGATTTGATGCGGGAATCCTAATCTTGTGAATATTGTAAGTAGTGCCTCTGCTACATGTTTTGAATCAATTGATGGCAGGGCTACCGCCTCTCCCCACATAGAACAAGTGTCCACCAGAGTAAGGATGTAACTGTTCCTCCTCTTGGTCCGAGTGAGAGGTCCCACAATATCCACTGCAACCCTCTCAAAAGGTGTTCCCACTATGGGCATTTCCCCTAGAGTTGCAGGAGCAGTCCAGTGCTTTGGAGCTACCCTTTGACATTCTGGACAGGATTTGACATATCTTTTTATATCCTCCGTTATCCCTGGCCAGAAGTAATGACAAGCTATACGCTGTCCTGTGGCGCTGATCCCCATGTGACCACTGAAGGGAATCGCATGCCCGAGTTCCATCACTTTATCCCTATATGAAGTGGGAAGAACCAGCTGGTTGTGACCATTTGTTCCAGTTCCGGCCTTCCTATATAATAGTTTGTTCTTCATAAAGTATTCTCCCTTGCTTGGAGGTGTGTGGCATTTGGGCAATTTTTTAAAACATGGCTTGAGTGTCCTATCCTCAGCCTGCGCCTTCCTCATCTCCTCTGGATGAGCATTTATAGGTTCACCTTCTTCCTCCTTTTTCTGTGACCTGGTCTGCACTGTCGCCATGATCACAGGTCTCTCGGGATTCCCCAAGAAGACGTACCTACACCCCAATATCAGAGGGTAGATTGGTTCATCTATCACTGCTGCTCTGATTTCTCCTTCCACATAGCGAGTTTTCACCGTTATCCTTGCGATGGGAAGTGTCATGAGTGGTATGTCCTTAGTCGCCCCTTGCATTTCCACTGTTTCTGTGGTATACTGACTTGGGTCCACTAGGCTAGACTTCACAACTGAATCATAATCCAAACCTGTATCATAAAGGCACCTTATGGTGACCCCATTACAAATAACATCCTCACAAACTGGGGGGTGATAAGGTTCCTGCTGTCCATTAGGATTAACCTTTAATCTTTGAGTCCCCGACTTCATTGCAGCAATGTTTGAAGGTTTCCTTCTACAAAATTCGGTGTTATGGTTGTCTTTCTTACACCATTTGCACCATCTTTTTCCTTGGTTTAACGGTTTTCTTTCATTATATTTTTGGTCATTGAACTGTGAGTTTCTGTCACGATAGTCATTTCTTGGCCTATCAAAGTTTGTCCTGCCTTTATTACCCTGTTCTCGGTTATCAAATTTATTAAATTGCTGTGGAGCTTTAAAATTTTCTATGTGCTTCTTTTTAGTGCCACTTACCTCTGCCTGGGCTGCCTGATACCTCTCAGCGACATTTAAAACCTCCCCCAACCTCTCTGCACCTTGTTCCATGAGAAATTTTCTCAAGTCTGGAGCCATGGACTCTCTTAATTGCTCTATCATGATCATTTCTTTAAGATCTTGGGTCTTCCCCAGAGCAGTCCATTTCTCCAAATAGGTTTCCAGTCTGGCAGAGAATTGGTGGTATGTCTCCCCAGACAACAGTTTGGCATTTCTAAATTTCTTACGGTAAAATTCACCATTTTTTTCGTATCTTAATAACAAAGCCTGCTTTAGCATGTCATAATTGTCTTGGTCTTCTCTGTTCATTTTTGCGAAGACTTCATAAGAAGTACCTCTCAATCCCTGTGATAACTTTAAACTCCACCTCTCTCTCTCTAACCCATATGTAGTAGCTAATAACTCAAAACGACTGAGGTACCCCTCGATGTCATCGTCTTTCTCAACAAAATGGTCTAAGTGAAACCCCATAGCTGAGTTTGAGACTCCCTGACTAGCTGCAGCATCTGAGGCAAAAGGGCTGGCACCATTTTCAGGAGCATGGCCTTGTAATTCCAGCTCCCTTAGTCGTAATTCATGCTCCCTTTGCAACCTTCTATCTTCTGCCTCCCTTTCGGCAGTCAACCTTTTTTCTTCTGCCTCCCTTTGCAACCTTCTATCTTCTGCCTCCCTTTCGGCAGTCAACCTTTTTTCTTCTGCTTCCCTTCTCTTATCTTCTGCCTCAATCTGCAGCCTCTTAAGTTCTCTATCAGCCTCAATTTGTAACCTCTTCTCTTCAGCTAACCTCCTATCTTCCCTTTCAATATACTTGTCACATTCAGCCGTTACATACTGAATTAAAACCTGACCATCCATTCCCATTTCCTTCGCCGTTAGCACAGCAGCTGATCTGAACTTTGCCAGCTCAGCCATCACACAAAATAACAATGACCCAGGTAAATCTAATTAATTAATTAATTAACTAACTGGCTGTGAAGATTCACCAACTTTGATTTTCCATTTTTATTTTAAGGGACACTTTTAAATTTTTACAATTTGTCCCCCTAGTTTAGTTCTCCCACCAGGAGATTCTAATATTTATGATTATCTAATTATCCCGGACGAGCCCCCAATATTGTAGTGGGTTTGATGGTATTGTATGGTGGTGAGGTTACCTAGTGTAATGAATGAGGTCAGCTGTGAAGGCTCCTGAGATAAATGTTGATGCGAATTACAGAAGGCCCTTCTTACTACCACTTACGACCTCAAACATATCTTTTTTTACTAATGAATGTAGCTACGTTAAAAGTCTAGGGTACTGAAATGTAATGTGTTGTAGTAGATTACCCACACACACACAGATATTTAATAAGTCTAATAATAATAATAATATAATGTATAACACACTGAACTAACTCAGGCTGTTTTAGTTTTAAATATTAAATCTTTTGGTAAATTTATTTGTTCTGATCCAAACGTTTGTTGGTCAGAACATATGAAATATTATGGAGTTATAAATGGAATGCATAATTATATGACATAATAAAATGGAATGTGATTACAAAGGTATGTTATAAGTCTGGTTAATATTAATTATATTAGATTGTCCCAGGAGACTATTACTGAATGTACTGTTGGGGTGGTATCATCACGCCCAGTCTATGACTACCAAACATTGTCCATTGACTTATGGGATGAATACATGGTTTATTTTCCCACAATGGTATGTCTTTATTTGATGGTGAATTAGTTGATAAATTAGTTGATAAATTCGTTGGTAAATCAGTTGGTGAACTTCCAGCAGGCCAGATCTCACTTATCTCGACTGCGTCGATCTTGTACAAGAGTCTGGTGGCCCCTCCTCTCCGTGCTGGGGCAATATACGGCTGCTCTGACACAATGTTAGACTGCACTGGTCCACGCTTGTGTATATTACAACAGCATTCGGCACCTCTTCGGTGCCAAACAGAAACTCACAATTCTGAAATAAAAGTTTTGTGGCATGTGTCAGAACTCTACCTACTGAGCCACTTCTGCACACAACACTACACAACAACACCACACAGACTGGGTCAGATCTCTCTGACCACACAGTACATCTTACCTAGTTGTTTTCATATAGTACTAGTTCCCCAAGACTACCTTGCATCTGAGATATGTTCAATAGTTTCCTTCTATTCAATAAGATAGGTGATATGTTCCACTGATCTCAACAATAGATCCGCCTCCATAGTTTTAGTAGGCGTCCATATATTTTGTTTGTCTCTAGACCCTGAACTTGGGCTGGGGATCTAGAGCGAGCACTTACTTGTCGTAATCATTTTATATGATATGGCAGTATCAATCACTCGAAATATTAAAATGTACAAAAGAATTGCTTTCATTCTTACCAGAATTCAGAATTGAGAACACAGTTAAATGCTAGCAAAACTCAGCTGAGCTGCTGTGTATCTGATGGCGTCCCACTAAAATTATGTATTATCTTCTGGAAACAACACCACAGGTACTACACCACTGTGTCTCTGGACAGTTTTGTAACGAATGGCAAAAATGCGCATCTCTGTCCTGCCAATATGATTTCATTCATCCAATCACCGACTCCCCCCCCTAACTTTCAAATCTACAACCAAAAGTCAAATTTCAGTCAGCTCTCAGTCAAGTATGTATTACTGTCTGTTGGTCCGTCTGTCTCTACTTGTTTTTCATACAAAAACACGCTTGGTTCTTGGACCCCTCCATGCAGTACCCTACACACTTCTGCCTCCGAAGTTATTTTTAGCCACAATTCTCCACCATTTCCCCTCTCTTTAATTACAGCTCGATTTTAGCACTTGAGTCTCAAGGCCGCAAATTTTGAAAATTTAGTGACATTTTTTAACAGTGCAGTCGCTCGTCTGATATGAACAACACAGTCTTTTGTCAATATCTTCATTATTATCTATCCGTCTGTATAATTTAAAGTATATTATTTCTCTGCTCAAGACGGGCTATCAAACTAGCTAGGTTTTATATTCCTAACATTATTATTAAGAAAAAGTTACTTTTTCAAGGTTAGTTGTTTTTTTGAAATATGTTCGAGAACCTTCTCCACGGCGTTTGCCGCTGAATTCAAATAACAATCAAGTATCGTAAAAGTCCAAGAAATGACTGTTTCTGACACGAGCTAAAGTCGTTTTTTGTCCATTTCCATACCCTCTGTCAACTAGTGACGTGAATTTTTTTCTTTTTTCTTTTACTACCAATTGCGTCTTTTAGCCTTGCGATCTTCAAACACGTGTTCAGTCATATTTTTCCTTTTGGTGTCCTCCGTTCTCTCCCGTCTACAAAGGGTAAACGTTTTGTCTGCACGTCTAACTTGTTAGTTTTAAATGGCGGTGGAAAAGGCTGGCATGGGCGAGCATGTCTCCTAGTATCTTACGCATTATTTTTAACCCTACATTTTATCGTTAAATTTGGAGATATTTTAACGTTGTATCATGGTAAATTCATCACAGATAATACTGGTATATGTATAATGGTAAGTTGTTTGTTATCATCACTCCCTATCGTTTATTTTCTTTTTATTTGTCACAGGTGAAATTCTTTTATTTGATAATTTCAGTCTTTGTGGTTAATAACTGAGGTTCATAGAGGTTGAGACTTTCGGTGCCGAACGGGCACTTAACTTCGAAGGAGAACCCTGGTAAGTCTTGTCCTAGTCTCGATGGAAAATCTGGTTCACTTCATAAAAGGCAATGGCCTCCAGTACGTGCCCGAATTATGCAACAAAGTCAGGAATCAATCAGTTCCCACGAGCCTGGTTTTATGTGACTGTCAGGGCCACAAAACCCCTGAAATAAGAAGGTTATGCATCCTTCTTTATAACCAGCATACAATAATATTCCACAGTTAATTACAGGTACAGTACAAACAAACGTATAGGGTCAGCTCTTAATGACAACCTATTGTCCCATTATATTTTGAAGTGACAATGTATACCAGTATTCCTCTCCCCTAATGGTTACAACGCCTCTGCAATTCCAACAGTAATCTTTCCATACAATAGGATAGGTGTTATGTTCCTTGATGACAATCATATATAATTTTGTATTTCTACACCTCTCTGATAGGCTATCATATGATGGATCAATCTCTAGGCTTTGCTTAAGTCTGCCATCGACTCACTTACTTACAGTCGTATGTTAGTATCTCACATTCAAACTTTATTTTAAATAAAAGGGTTAATAAATTCAATCTTACCACAATTTCAATGAATATTACACACAAACAACGATGACTGGCAGATCTGGCCCAAGTTATCACTGCCCTGTCCAGAAGTTTATAATATTGTTATTTAGAATTACACTTCTGATCTCATCGTCTCGCGGCAAGATTTTTTTAAGAAATGGCGTCCTAGCCTAACAATTTTTCCTCAATATCAACTAAGCTGGCCAATAGAAGCAGACGACTATGAATTTTAAATCGAACTTTTAAAAAAAAAACAATTCCCAAAATACTACGGTTACTACTTACTTACTTACTTAGTCGTTCCCCTTCTACCGTGAGGTGTAGAGGTTTGGAAGAGAGAGCGCCAGACTATCCTATCGGCTCTCTTCCTCCTGGCCTGGTTCCATTCTAGTCCTCGATCCTTCAAAGATTGTCTAATGTTGTCCTCCCAGCGGACTCTGGGTCGTCCTCGGGGTCTGGATCCTTGGCTCTTTGTTTCCCATGCTTGTCGTGGTATCCGATCTTCTCCCATTCTGCAGACATGGCCAAACCATCTTAATTGGGACTGTTCTACTTGGGTCTGCAGGGGGTAGGATTTAAGGCCTTGACGTATCGTCTGGTTGCGTACCATGTCTCTTCTTGTTACTTCAACCACCTTCCTCAGATACCTCATTTCTGAGGTTTGGATCTGGCTTTTATGGGTTGTAGTCATTGCCCATGACTCGCATCCGTATGTCAAGACCGGGACATAGGTGGAGCGGTATACAGCCATCTTCGTTTTCTTACCAACCTCTCTCTTGCTGAGGAATCCTCGATTTATGGCCTGAAAAAGTCTCCCAGCTGCTGCTTTTCGAGTGGCCAACTCTTCTTTGATGCCTCCCTTTCGGTCTATAATAGCTCCGAGATATTTAAAGTGGTTATATCAGGACGTGTTTCATTTGTTGTAATACGTTTTTGTTTGTATTTATTTTATACTATATTATCTCTAGTAGGTATTTTCCTTTTGTAGTTATAGTTCATATTTTTTTTTTAAATCTAAAATATGCAATTGTCTAATCTGGTATGTTTTTAATTTTCGCTGGATGTTTTATTCGGTTAATCTGTATGTATCTGGGGTGAATCTTTCTCCGGTTTGGACTACTGGCTCGGATCTTTATTTTTATATGTTGGCTTTTGTTTTGGTAATATAGTGTTTTATTAACTTTTGCATTTCTGAAGGGGTCTTTGTGCCTATGAGATTTTCTACACTCATTTCTACCTTGTGTTTACTACAGTATGTCTTAATGTTTTGCCTCTGTTGGTCATATTTCTTGCAGTCCACCAAAAAGTTTGGTTCTTGACACTCTTCACATGTGGGTTCCTCAATCATGAAATATCCAGTTCCAAGCTTGAGCCTCAGAAATTTTTTATTAATTGGTATTTTTAGTTCATCTTTTATTTGACATTTTTTGCTTGGTTTTTTTAGGATTTTATATGCGTGTCTTGCTTTTTTACTTTGGTCCCATGCTGTTATCCACTCTTTAGTTATTGCTTGAGCAATTAAACTCTTTATTTCGAACTTCCCTAGGCCTACTTCAATTTTGTTATGGCTAGTTCTACCGCCTTTGGCTTCTTTGTCTGCAAGCTCATTTCCTGCTATCCCCACATGTGATGGTATCCATGTTAGTGTTGCCCTGCATCCTGTAGTATGCAAATATGTATTAACCTGTAGTATTTCCTATATAATATCTGGCCTACTACAACCATTTCTGTTTCTGATAGCTAAAACTGCTGAAAGGGAATCTGTGAGTATGGTTACTTTTTTGGGTGGGTTTTCTGCAGCTATTTCTAAAGCTTTTAGGATTGCCACTAATTCTGCTGTAAAGATGGATGTATTACTTGTTACTTTGTATCTTTTGTAAATTTTTAATTTTGGTATTGCTACTCCTGCTCCCAATTGTCCTTCTTCATCTTTTGACCCATCAGTATATATAGTTAGGCTATTATTTATATACCGTTCTATGTACTCTAGTGCTTTACTTTTTGCTGAGATTATGTCGTTAGATTTGCTTATGATCTTTGATATGTGAGAGTCAGTTTCTGGCACTCTCAGTTCCCATGGTGGGATCTTTGCTTTGTACTGAGCACTACTGCTTATGATCTTTGATAAGTGAGAGTCAGTTTCTGGCACTCTCAGTTCCCATGGTGGAATCTTTGCTTTGTACTGAGCACTACTGCTTATGATCTTTGATAAGTGAGAGTCAGTTTCTGGCACTCTCAGTTCCCATGGTGGGATCTTTGCTTTGTACTGAGCACTACTGTTTATCGCATTAAACAGGTCTGGGTATTGATCCACTTCATCCATTGTTTTCCACCCTGACGGGTATCTATTATGGTTTAATGGAATGTGGCCTATGTACTGGTTACCCCTATCAAAGGTTTTGTGTGCTGGGTGAGTTGGATCTTTTGCCACTTTTGCCCAGTAGCTGAATCTCAGTTCTTTTCTCCTTAGCTCCAGGAGTATAATGCCTAGCGCTACTTCTAGTGCCTCTGCTGATGTCCCCTTTGAGGCACCTGCTATTATTGACAGTGCCTGGTTTTGGACTGTGTCTAGTTTTTTCTTATTGCTCGGGGCGGCTGATGCATAGACAACACTGGCATAGTCAAGTTTGCCCCTAATAAATGATTTATAGAAGGTTATCATTGTCTTATTGCAGGCTCCACAACCACTCCCTTTCATGTATCTTAGCATGTTAATGAGTCCCCTACTGCTTTGCACTAATAGGTCTATGTATCTGTTCCAGTTTCGTTGCTGGTCTAGTACCATACCAAGAAATCTAGTTGATTTTGCTGTGCATACTTTTTGCTCATTAATGCTTATGTCAATTATATTGTTTTTAATTACATGCCCTCTACTGAAAATCATTCCTATGGTTTTTTTAACGTTTAGATTAAATCCCCACTTGTTCATCTAGTCAGATACTTTATCCATTTGCTTTTGTACTGTTTTATAGAGGAATGGGAGATTTCTTCCCGTTCTCCATATCGCAGCGTCATCTGCAAACTGGGACAAATTGTTTTTTAAATCTTTAAACTCGTCGCCTAGGTCGTTGACCATAATCGTAAAAATAGATGGTGATATTACTGATCCCTGGAAAATTCCATTCTGTTGCTCATACACCTCAGATCTTTCATTGTTTATTTGTACCGTGAAGTATCTATCCTGCAGGAAGTTTTCTAGATAATTGTAGGTTCTGCCTGCTATACCTAATTTCCTGATTTTATGTAGTGCACCCTCCCTCCAACACTCATCATATGCTCTTGCTACATCAAGGAATATTGCTATTGTCTTTTCATTCCTTTTGAAGCCTGTTTTAACATCATGTTCCAGCCTCAACAGTTGCTCTATTGTACTATGTTGGCTTCTAAAGCCTGCCTGGGTTGGACTGTACAAATTATGCTTTTCTAGATGAAATTTTAGTCTGCTGTTGACTATTGTTTCTAGAATTTTTCCTAGATGCGATGTTAACGATATTTGCCTGTATGAGCTGACATCATGTGTTTCCTTATCTGGCTTTAGTATGGGGATGACTACTGCTGTCTTCCATGTACACGGTATTTTTCCCGTGTCCCAGATTTTGTTGTAGAGGGATGCCATCACTTTTAGAGTTGTATTTGGTACCTTTTTGAGGATTTCATAGCTCAGAATGTCTTCCCCAGAGGTAGTATTGGTTTTTCCTGCTAAAGCTCTGTCTATTTCATCTACTGTAATATCTGCATTTAAATAATTAGCATCCTGTGTGGTGTGCATATTTTCTCCTTTTAATTTTTCTAGCAGTGTTTTCCGCCTATTTTTTTCTGCCTTATCTAGACTGTCTATTGAACTAACCTGATTGAAGTATTTAGCTAGTATGTTGGCTTTTTCTCTATCTGTTTCAGCTCTCTCTGGTATTTTAATTGTTGGGATTTTAAATTTCTTGTGGTTTCCTCCTTTAATTGCTTTTAGTTTTCTCCAAACTGTAGTTACTTGTGACCTATGGTTTAATGTTTGACAAAATGTTCTCCAACTCTTTTCTTTAGCTCTGAATATTATTTTATTTGTTTCATTTCTTATTTTTTTATAGTTTGTGTAATTCTCTTCAGTTTTGGCTTTTCTATACTTTGTAAGGGCCCTGTCCCTCAATTTCAGTTGTTCTGAACATCTGTCTGTCCACCATGGTACTGGATTTTTATCTTTGTTTCTTTTCCTATTTTTACCTATTTGTGTTGGTTTTAAGTGCTCAGGCATATTCCTGTTTGGTATATATTTTATAGCTATTTTTAAAATCTCATTTGTTAGTTTTTCTGCAAATATATCTATACTGTTAGATTCAATTTGTTCTATGCTTAGTTTACTTAGCTCCAATTGGAAGGACTCCCAATTTGCCTTTTTTAGGTTGAATGTAGGTTTCGAGCTTTTTGGACTAGTTCTATATTTGTCGTTTAGGTTTATTTCTATGGGTAAGTGGTCTGAGCTGGAGTCATTCAGTACTTCCCATTTAGCAGAGGCTAGGTTTGGTGTTATAATACTTATGTCTATTGCTGTATCTCCTCCACTGTTGCATGGGTTAACCCTTGTCACTGAGCCATCATTTAGTATGATTAGCTCAGCACTTTCAATGTAGTCCAACAGTCTTTTTCCTGCTGGATCATTACTGTTGTTACCCCATGCCTCATGGTGTGCATTAAAGTCACCTACCAATAATGTTCTTTGGTCTATTTGTCTGTTAATAGTGGCAATATCCCTATCGGTTATATTACCCTTGGGGCTATAAATGTTTATTATTTTTAAGTTATCTGGCTCACTGTCTACTGTTACACTTATTCCTTCAATATTTTCTGTGTTGAATTGTTCCCAATTTACTATTTTGTAGTCTTCATGTATTAAAAAGGCCACGCCCCCTCCTCTTCCCTCAGGTCTATCATTTCTAAGTGTTATATACCCTTGGTAGTTCAGTTTTTGTTTGGGGTTCAGGAGGTTTTCTTGTGTTGCAAAAATGGGTTTTGCCTCCTTATACTGTCCCATAAGAGACAACAGGTTCTTCCTGGCACCCCTACAGTTCCACTGAACTACTTTGATAGCTCTAGAGTCTTTGGTCCCCATTTAGTATGGTTAGCTTAGTTATGTTATTGTTTTTATTAGGTTCTTTGATAAGGGATCTACTTTTTTTGGTTTTGCTCACTATCTCTCATGTTCTCTACAAACTCATCATTCCAAGTAACCATTTTACTACGAACTCTTTCTGCGAGGTATGGTAGGTGTAGTTCCACTGTTTCCTTAAATTTTTCTTCCATATTTTCTATAGGCCTAGCTCTTTCTCTCTCTATTTTTTTAAGGATTTCTTCATTAGCTTCTTTTATCTCTGCTATTTTTTTTGAGGTCTCTCTCTATTTCCTTTTGTGCTGTTTTTATTTCTTCTAGTACCTGTCTGGCTTGGATGAGGTTATGTTCTGTCTCTTCTGTGTTGTCATCTTCTTTACTGTTTATGGGTGTTTTAATTTTATCTTTTTTCTGGATTTTTTCCTTTATGTCTTTGACTTCACTGGTTATTTGTTGTATTTGTTTCTTAATGATACTTTCTTGAGAGTTTTGGAGATGGTTGTTGGTTTTCTGTCTTTCTTTTATTTGCCAGAATGGTTTGTTTGTTTCTAGTGATTCTTTTAATATGTGCTTTGTCTCTTGGTAGATTGGGCACCCCTGATACCTGGCACTGTCGTTACCCTGGCAGTTTACACATTTTCTGTTTTTGTTTTCTCATTTATAATCTTTGTCCTCCTTAGCCATTGAACAGTCCACATGTCTGTGTGCTCCCGCACAGAAAGTACACCGTGTCGCTCTTTTACACATATGTTGGGTATGGCTAAAGCCTTGACAGTTTGTGCATTGTATAACGCTAGGTATGAATACCTCTGTCATTTTGGCTCTCTGATGGAGTTTGACTTGCTTGGGTTTGTTTGTGGGTTTTCTTTCGTTATGTTAGTGTGGATCTCCTCTTCTGTTAGGTTTGAATCGACCCATTTAATGACGAATCTTCTAATTTCCTTGATCAACTCAATCTTTATCTTTATCCCATGTGCGAGTTGTACTTCTTTTGGGTTACTCGTTAGTTCATTTAATAGGGCCTTGCTTTTTCCTGTGTAGTTTAAAGTGATTGTTAGTCCATTTTTATGTTTTTGCATTTTGTCGATGCATTGTTTTTCTATTATTTTTCCCAAGATTACCAGGAGTTTGTCATCCGGGAGAGCTCTCAGCGTGGCTTCTGTTCCAGCTGTCTGCGTGATTTTAATTCTGTTGCAGATGGTGTCCCTGTTTCCACTTACTGCCGTTTTTATTTCTGGGTCTCCTTTCGGTTTTTCCTTTAATGTCTCTCTCCTGTCCTTTTTTTCTGTGCCTCTGACTATAGGGCTTGCGGTCCTGTTCTTTTCTGTCAGGTTTGGAGTTCTATCTTTTCCAGCTGGAATGGTCTTCACTTTTTCTTCCCCGGACTGCGATCTGGTTGTCATTATTTCTATCTCTTTCTCGTTGCTGGTTTTATTTGATTCTCTGACTTTATTTGATTCAGACCTCACTTTTATTTTTTCCTTGAAGGTTTCAATTTTATCCCATATTTCTGTAGGCCTATCTTTTAGTCCAGGGCTTTTGTTCCTTTCATTTTCTGTCTTTTTCGATGTAACTTCCTTAGTCTGTTTTTCTGTTTTGCTCCACGCTTTTCCTTCCCCTGACTGTATTCTGGTAATCCGTGCGTTGTGTATTTATGTTTTAAGTTTGCTACAAATACTTTTTAATTTAAATTTTTTAAAAATTTTTAATGAGTTATATACCTTTATTCTTTTTAAATTATTGTCTAATTGTCCTATTCTTATTTTATTACCTATCACCGCTGACGTATATATAGTATTTATCCTCTGGTTCCCTCTGTCTAATGCTAAATAACACAAATTAAGATAAATTATGACTAGGCCTATTTTAAATGTTCAATTATGTTTTGGCCTAAATATGAAGACCCCACGTGGTAGGCCAACCTGGGCTTATTTATTCTATTTCACTATTTTTAATTTATACTAGCACTCCTACCAATTATTAACAAATGTTAAAGGCGATTTACTACTACTAGAGGTACTGATATATTTATTTTCAATATGTTACAGACTAAAAACGAATTTATCTGAAATACGGCTGCTGTACCACACCAAACAACACGTGGCGCTTGGGCCCATTTTAATCTTTTTAACTATTTGGCTATCCCTAATTTATCCTAATATTCTTAGCTCGTAATTAACTATTTATCTAATATCAGATATAAACTAATTTTAATCTACTAATACTTAATTAATTAATTAAAATGAAAAGGAGATTCAACTTATCTGGCTTGTGCCTTCTCGAAAATATGCATCGTCTCAAAACAACACCACGTCTGTTCACTCAAGCGGACGGAAGTCGAATGTTGGTTGAATGAATTTGAGTTAGATTTCCAGAGTATATATCTCTAAAATCCAAGAGGATATTACGTCTCTAACCCGAAACAGACTCAAATACCAGATGTTTACACCTACGTTTAATTCTACGTTCAAATTATGTGAAACACGTGAAATCAAATATCTCGAATGAAGAAATAACCCAGGCTTAATGCATTAGCACCTACGTCCAGATTTTACATATTTCCCGTGCTCATTCTACAGATCAAACGAATTCTTCACACTGAGACCGAAAGACTCAGGCAAAACGAGCGGACAGTCTCTCTCTCAGATCTTGTGTAACATGATTTACCAGACCCGGTAAGAGATTCTTCGCTCGAGAATTCACACTATTTCTGCCCGCAGACGAAAGTCATAAAACGCAATATGAGCGACTCGTCTTTGATCTCAAGTCTTTCACTTTGAATAATTAACTTATAGGCGAGCAGTTCAGAGAAGAATGGTAGACGATAATCTTCCTTCTATCCCTGTCGAGAACGAATTAGCAACGATTCGATCTCATCAAAGGAACTTAGCTAACAGCCATTAACTGCATTGCTAAGTTTGAGAAGAAAAGACACAGGTTAGAATTGCTAACAATCTAGTGTATGCGAAAGAAAGGTAATACCAATCGAGCGTATGCGAAGAAATGAAAAAGAGCGAAAGAAAAGTAAAAAAACAAGTGTAGAATAAAGAAAAGATATCTGAAATTTATTAATCATAATATCTTCTGCCACAATAGGTTCAGCGTCAAAACGGGTCACCTGGTTTAGTTTTCGATAATCTACGCAGAGACGAATGTTCTTGTCTTTTTTGCTAATAATAACTATGGATGAAGCATAGGCTGAATTAGATGGTTCAATAATGTTTAATCGCGTCATTTCACTAATTCCTGTTCCACTTGGGATTGGAAATGTAATGATATAGGATAAGGACGGTCCCTGATAGGTTTTTCATCGGTTAGCACAATATCATGTGTAATGACTGATGTCCGACCCAGAATGTCGGTAAGGACATCCTGAAATGATTTCAGTAAAGAAGTAACCTGCTGTTGTTTCTCAGCAGATAGCTCATGAGAAATCGTGACGTTTTGCCATGTTTCCATATAATGTAACTATACTACCGGAAGTGGTAGAGGCACGTCAGCGAAAGTAGATTCCTCCTCTCGGATGACTGAAAAAGATGAATAACAATGTAGACGATAGGGTAATTCGTCAGTAGCCTGAAAGACAGAATGAAGAAAGTCTGGACGGTAATGAAATTCCTTCAACACATTGTTGTGGAATGTTTTGTGTTTTCCGTTTATATCGACAATATGAATATAAAGTCTTTAACAGTTGCAAAGGGCTAGTATCCCCTGGACTGTGCACTTGTTGGAGCATTTGGCCAGTATAATCCTTTTTTAATGTATAATCCCGTTATTATTGTTACTTTCTTTGCTTATGTTGTTATTACTTTTGTCTGCATGACTTCAACTTCTGCTTTTGCCAAAATACATACAAACCAACTGTTAGTTAACTGCAAACACTCTACAGGATAGATAAATATCCATTTCTCCAAAATATTTTGTCGTGTTTATTAAAAATGTCGAAAGTGAGGAAATAGCTTTCATATACAAGTAACACGCTCGTGTTAAAGAAAACAAACAAACAATTATGTTGTATTTGTTTCACGCGGATACGATAACAAAACCATTATCTTAAACGGATTTCTCCATTACTGAAAAATACACAAGTTAATAGCTCTCACACCAAAAACGTTATATTTACACGCGTCCACAGACAGACCATATGTACCAGATTCTACTATTCACGAGAACACGCCATTCTGGGAGCAGACTATTAGTTCTTAGTGGAGCAAGTCGTGTTTAGAAAATGCAAGCTACCGGTGCTGTTGTCGTCGCATTTCTGCTAGCAGTTTGTGTTGACCTTCCGTGGGTAAGTCACATGATCATCATTATCCTCATTGTTAACGTCGTTGTGCTTCTCTTTATTATTATTTTCAAAGTGACTTGATAACGCCACCAAAAAAAAAAAAAAAAAACTAGATTTAAAAAAAAAACTGGTTTATTAAGACACTGACAGTGTAGACCAAACAGCACACGAAGAAGAGAACTGGAGACAGAAGAGAAAAAGATGAGGAAAACTTGGAAAGAACTTGAGCTGATAGCACGTGACAGGAGGACTCGACAAGTGTTTGTTGAAGGCCTATGCTCCAACAGAAACCATCACCAAGATAGAAGACAGGAAAAACAAGAAAGCAGATTTACAGAAGCAAAACCAGAAGCTCCGAAGCCAAGGCTCATGAAGTGTACATAGACGCAAACAAAGAAGTAAGAAGAAACATTAAAAGAGAAAAGAGGAAGTATATTGAAGATTTTGCAAGGGAAGCAGAGGAAGCTACAGCCAAAGGAAATATGAGGGACCTGCACAACAACACAAAGAAGCTAACAGGGAAATATAAGCAAGCAAATGGCTTCATAAAAGATAAGAATGGAAAATTGCTTCGTAATATACAAGAACAAATGAAGAGATGGATAGAACATTTTGAAGAACTTCTCAATAGACCAGCCTCAACTAATCCCCTAGACATTCAGCCAGCAGAAGAGGAGCTACTAATCAGCTGTGAACGATCAAGTAGAGACGAAATAAGAAAGCCATAAAGATTCTGAAAGGTGGAAAAGCAGCTGGTCCAGATGGAATTCCAGCAGAGGCCATCGAAACAGATATTGATTCCTCTACAGATGTATTTTTTACAAAATACTTGGCAAAGTCTGGGAGAGAGGGAAATACCAGCAGAGTGGAAGGAAGGTTATCTGGTCAAGTTGCCTAAGAAGGGAAATTTACAAGAGTGCACACATTATAGAGGAAAAATGTTACTATCGGTGCCAGAAAAAGTATTAAACAGAATCCTCCTTGAGAGATTAAAAGAGTTCGTAGACAAGCAACTGAGAGATGAACAAGCAGGTTTTCGACAAAACAGATCATGTACAGACCAGATAGCCACATTGATAATAATAGTTGAACAAAGTCTGGAATGGAATTCACCGCTATACCTCGGATTCGTGGAATATGAAAAGGCATTTGCCAGTGTAGGCAGAGAATCACTTTGGAAACTAATGATGCATAATGGAGTTCATATGAAGATCATTAACTTAATAAGGAAGACCTATGAAGAGTTCTTCATGAAGGACAACTTACAGAACCGTTTAGGATTAGAACGGGAGTGAGACAGGAATGCCTCTTGTCTCAACTTCTTTTCTTACTAGCAATAGATTGGGTTATGAAAACATCGAAATCACAGAACAGAAATGGAATCCAGTGGAATCTGACTAAACAGCTTGATGATCTGGATTTTGCAGATGGCTTGGCTCTTCTGACCCATAACCACAATCAGATGCAAATAAACAATCAGTTCAACCATCTTGTTGAACGTCCTACTTCATCCAACTTTTATAGTAGAACTTTGTGAGAATAGGCAGAGAAATAAAACTGTGATTTGATGAACTAACTGACACACCAAGAATAACATTCAAGAATCAACAAGGCCTTTTCTCTACTACCACAGTTGAATCTTTCTACAAGGCATTAATAGCAAAACTAAAGCAGAAAGAAAGACAACTAGGGAAAAAAAGTTGGAATTGAAGAATATATTGACAGATTGTTCCCCTTAAATCAAGAACCACAACAACAGTCGTTTCTTTCAAAAATATAAATTATATTTTCTAAACAGATCTACGGAGCCCCAATTTCTCACGAGTCGATACGTGATGATGTGGCGGTAATAAAAAGACGGGGCAGGTAAATGATATTTCTCTCTCTCTCTCTCTCTCTCTCTCTCTCTCTCTCTCTCTCTCTCTCTCTCTCTCTCTCTCTCTCTCTCTCTCTCTCTCTCTCTCTCTCTCTCTCTCTCTCTCTCTCTCTCTCTCTCTCTCTCTCTCTCTCTCTCTGTCTCTGACTCTCTCTCTGACTCTGTCTCTCACTCACTCTCTGATTCTTTCTCTCTGTCTCTCTCTCTGACTCTCTCTCTGACTCTCTCTCTCTCTCTCTCTCTCTCTCTCTCTGACTCTCTCTCTGACTCTCTCTGTCTCTGACTCTCTCTCTGTCTCTGACTCTCTCTCTGTCTCTGTGTCGCTCTCTTTCTCTGGGTGTGTTTGTGTGTGTGTGTGTGTTTGCATTATACATAACATTATTAATGTCTAGTTTACCCAGTGGAGTTTCCAGTTGTAGACTAAAACAGAATAACACAACTCCACCCTCACGCATGTCGTACAAGGCGACTAATATGAGATTTTGTATAGGAGCTGGCAATCTCATTAATGTAAAACATATTGCCACATAAACTACTACTACAAGAGCTTGTGAATGCCTGATGTACGCTTCTTGCAAGGGGACCAGCAACAGTGGAGGCTCTATGCTCTGTAAGGAGTTTAAAGGAAAATAATGATGAACGCCTAGTTTATACGCGAGAGGTTAAAGTGTTTATATTAATTATTAAATGTTAAAACTGAACTAAAGGTTGCACTTATTAATGTGAAATCAGAGCTTGGTGTTGTATACACTTTGTTTCATTTCTTGTTCTTACATTTAATAAAACTCACGCATTGATTGTCACATAAATATTGAATTTGTATTATTTGTTTTGTTTTCGTGTTCTTTACAGTTGAAAATCCTGCTTCACACATATAGGACACTTTTTAAAATAATCAGCAGAATTTTCAATGCGGGTTTGGTATTTCAGAATATTCGTTGCGCTCGTAAAAACCACAAGGACGGAATGGAATAGTCGCGAGATTTTGCTTTAATATTTATAACTAAGATCTAGCAGAAATAGAGATGTATGCTGAGAAGCACTTTTTAAAATAAGTCATTTGTGTACATACGAAAATATAGTGTAACTATTATTCACGTAGTGGAGCATTAAATCACACAGACGCACATGAAAGGACACGCCAAAACTTTCACGAACTCACAACGTTTAATCTTACTACAATTTACACTCCAACTCAGCGGTAGGCAACTTAGGAGTTGTGGGAATCTACTTCAGAAATACAGAGCTCTCTAAAGACCTACCTTGATTTTTTTTTAAAATTACTTTAGTCAGTAAAAAAAAAAAAAGAACTTTAGTAATGCAAGCTCGCTTGTGGGTATTTACTGGGAATACAGAAAAAGTATTTTTAATCATGGGGATTGCACGCCTGTAAATGCAAGAGAAAATGAAAATTCTCGATGAGAGGTCACAACAAGTGGGCCTGAAAATACACAGGGAAAAGACAAAGATTATGAGAATAAATGCAAGAAATGATAAAAAGGTTGAACTTGAAGAAACACCACTAAAAGATGTAGAATCGTACACGTATCTTGGCAGTAATATAGACAAAGTTGGAGGGACAGACAGTGATATCAAAATAAGAATACAAAAAGCAAGAGGAGCTTTCATTGCATTGGGAAACATGGAGAACAAGAGAAATCAAGTCCAACACGAAAATAAGAATCTTCAACTCAAATGTGAAGTCAGTCCTATTGTATGGCTCTGAGACATGAAGAACAACAAAAACAACAACCAAAAAGCTACAGACTTTTATAAACGGGTGCTTGCGTAGAATAGAAGGACTGAAATGGTATGACAAAGTCACAAATGTGGAATTGATGACAAGAACCAGACAAGTGCCAGTGGAACAAGAGTTAAGAAGAAGACGCTGGCGATGGATAGGACACACATTGAGGAAACCTGTTGATAGCATTACAAGGCAGTGCTTGTTCTGGAATCCACAGGGAAAGAGAGGCAGCGGTAGACCAAAAAACACATGGAGAAGAGAACTGGAAACAGAGGTGAAAATGATGAGGAAAACATGGAAAGAACTTGAGCGGATGGCACGGGACAGGAAGACTTGGCATGTGTTTGTTGAAGGCCTATGCTCCTTGGGGAGCTAAAGGGTGTTGATTAAAATGCTGGACAGAGCTAGCACGACATTTTTCTAGCTTAATATTTTATTGCCACCCCCCCACACACCCCCTTTTTTTTACGTGGCCTAGAGTTTTATAAAAGTGTTCATTGTGAGCTACCAGTAGTCACGAGCGACCGGTCGCCGACCTTTGCTCTAACTAGTCATGGAGATCATTTTGTTTTAATGCCCTTAACTTTCAGGCACACTTTCTCCACACTTGGTTTAATGTCTTTCTTTAGCAGAACTTGTTTTTCGCTCCTTATGGAGGATTGAGCCACCACTAAAGCTGGCTCTCGTTACAGGAAGTCTGTACCAAACATTTACACACTCTTGCAGCTATGTTTTCTGTAGCAATGTGTTATTCATGATGAGGTTGCCAGCCTAATGCACAAACATATATTCAGGGACGATCTGAGTGGTCTGGCAATATGGCAGGGCCCGAGTGTCCACAACAGTAAGGCCCCCATTCGCCCGAGCTCCACCTAGCTTTAATAAAAAAAAGGCGGGTATTTATGGGTTAATGACCCTTATTGCCCGGGGACAAAATCATTGTCAGTCCACCCTTGCTCATATTAGCCACCTTATATTATATGTCCGAGTTAACTCGCGAGCAGTCTCTTAATTAGGAAACAAAGAGACAATAATTTAAATTTAAAAAAAATACGCGATTAGTATATTGTGCTGGTCAACGACCGAAAAAAAAAATCTCATTTTAAAGCAAAACTGTTAAACATAATTAGCAAACATGTTTATTTTCTAATCAGAGTTCATTATTGTTACTTTTTATATATTTTATTTTATTATTGTTACTTTTTTATACATGTTATGTATTCAACAGCTTTGGTGGATCCGTCGGCTATGATAATGGTCGCTGGAGCGGTGGAGTACAAGGTGGTTACAAATCTGGAAGCACGGACGTTACGGGAAAATTTGGCACCGACTCAAATGGACGATGGGGTGGAAGCGTGTCTGGTAGTCACACTTTCAACAACGGTAGAAGCCGTTTAGAAGGATCAGTAGGCTATCAGCGTGGTGGTGGAACTAATGCTGGCCTCACATTTACCCACACGTTTAGAAAGTAGAAGATATGCCTGCTTTCTGTTGAGAAAGTAGAAAATAAAAATCTTTGTTCTCATATGACTATAGTTTTTTCCCCCTTAAATGCCAATGGTGATAAATTATAACTTTTTGAGGTGTGTTTTTTTTAAATTCAAGATTATATATATATACTCGTATATATATATATATATATATATATACTCGTATATATATATATATATATATATATATATATATATATATATATATATATATATATATATATATATATATATATATATATATATATATATATATATATATATATATATATATATATATATATATATATATATATATATATATATATACTACTGGACAAAAGTTAAGGGGCACCAAGAAAAACTCCACTATGGACAAAATAAATGCAACCAGGTGTAAACAATTTATTACAAAATAAAGTTGATTCATCCGTGGAAAAGATCAGTCAAGTGTTTTTTTAATAATGTGTGACTTACTAACAAAAAGAAATTCAACTCACTTTTTCACTTTTTGAACTAGTGGGGCGTGTTGCAAAAAGCCCGGTGATAAGTGTATATACTCTTATCACTGAAGAATGCTGTATACATGAAGCCACCACACTGATAAATGTAGAATGTAAACTGTAAATGCAAAGGCGTCACACTGGTACATTACATTGATAAGGGTGACTGTGGTGCATGTAGTTTGTGTGTACTAGTCATCTTGAGGAAGTTGATGGTCAACTCGAACCGACACAGTGTTAGGTATTCAGGTCACCTTGTCCACAAAGTATTGAGGCCCTGGCAAGGGATAGTGTTTATATCGAGTGAGAGTACAGGTGTGAGTTACGTGAATGGGTGTACTGTTCTGTAGAGTTGATAGGTAACAATGCACTCATACATTCGTATCTAGAAGTCAATGACGGCTGGAACTACTTGATGACGCCCAATTTATATTATGATTGAGTAATTGGCCGCCAAATGACGCGTGCACCATGAGGTGAGTGATGGTGCCCGTGGTCTGGTTTTGTGAAGTGTGTAGATGATGTACAGTCAAACAATGATCATACAAAAACAGGGCAATCCATACAAAGACGTCAGTTAACTCACGACGTATAAAGTCAATGATGCTTGTAACAGCTAGTGACATTTTTCTGTATCATTTATTGTGGACGCCACAGTGACAAAATGTATACGCGAATATGTAGGTACATCAGACAGTCATTATCACAGCAACAATGTCAGTATAGCAATGGACGGTAGACAGCATCATAATAAAGGTAATTCACAGGCATGTCAATACATTATAAGGCTGTAATGTAGTCGGGAAAATTCTCCATCCCTTTCTATCTTAGCCAGAAGATAACCAGATGTATGAGATCAGTTCACTCTCCTTAATCTGACTTCAGCAAGACAGGCACGTCTGCCGAAGTATAAATAATGTCCTCAAAAATATCCTCTAGATAACAAAGGTTTTCCAAACCTAGTTCATGTAACAAAGTAGCAAGTAATGGTCCTTGGGACATGCATCAACCGATGCAGTACAATACAGCGACATGTGAGCTGGGAAAACATCTCGTGACGACGCCTTTCGAAGACAGGCTATGAATCAAAAATCGCTCACGACCAAAAATCGATAGAGTTAATGAAAAGTTAATTTACCTTGCCTTCAGGAAATACACAGAAATATTACGCCTCCCGGCATGTGGAAATACACTAGAGGTATTATCTCGAATAAACGAAATATCCATTAAGAGGACTTCACATTCCTGACAGAACAAAAAAATAGCGGAGATCCCCTCTCAGCGAGGCATCTTTCTAGCTATTCAAAATCGCTCACTGACTGGTGGGCGGAAATCGATCGACCAAGAAGCAAGACCAGTCATGCGCAGTCCAGCGCAAAATGACCACAGCTCAGAACTTAAGACGCAAGGACCTTTACTACGAACCAGCGTAAGAATGATTACCTTAAAAGGATAACCCAACAGGTTGCCAGCCGTTTTCTCAGAAAACGGCCTAGCATAGCAAACTTAACTGCATTCAATACCAACGCGAGGAGACAACTGCTTACCGAGAAAAGTGACTATAAATTTCAAGCAGTTGTTGCCCTTGCATTATAAAATATATATTGTAATAAAACGATGTTGCGAGAATTTCTCACGCAACACTACTGTTAACAGTTTCATACAGTTTAATGGGACGCACACTCTGACAACACAGCTACAGTCACTGGAACAGGTTGGCAACAACATCACATGCTTGAAAATGGTTTACGACATCAAAGATACATTCGTAAAGAATGTGAATATAACAGAACGTTAGTAGCTAGTCCCTCTGGGTTCTAGTTGTATTTACTTTCAACCTAACTGACTGATCACGTCAGTTAATGTTCTCAAATATTTATCATCAATGGCTCCCTGACAGAACCTCTTCTGACGAAGAATTACAAGCCGTAAATTAGCAGGCTTTTATGACGACAATCTTAAATCCACCAGTTGTGGATTACAATAGTAGACATCTCTGTATCATCATCAGATAGTAAGGCATCCCTGTTCTCCGAACGATGATCCGCTTAGGCAAAGGCGAGATCCAAAATGGCTCCTAACTTCGATGAGCTTCGCTCACTCCGAAGCTGCATAATGAAGTATAAGTAAAGGGCGATGTCCATCATTTAAATAATGCTGTGTAGATCATATGCATAATAATGCAATGTATATCATATGAATAATGGTGCTGCTAGCAAAATGTCGTCTCGAAAATAGTCAATCATTTACATGTGCAGACCATACCATGGCTGCAGATCTAGGCATTCGAAAAGGTACAGTAAATGTCTTTCGTTACCTTAACATCCTAGAAAACACTAGAAAAATAGCACACGCCATCCTTTGGCGCTAAGCATATATTCTGGTGAGGAACATAGACATAATAGTCACACAGTCGATGTCGCCTTTCCCCAGAATTTCACAGCAAAGAACAAATCTTCGGACATTTGTCCGTACAGCGATCAGGATCCCCCATCATCACGGAAGTCTCTTTCGACAACACCAATTCGACACCTGCGCATAAGCGCGTCACCCCCAGTGTTCAACTCAATATGAGCCGACGTAAATCTTAGTATTCATATAAGACCCAAGAGAAGGTAACAGACATAATAAAATGTACCAACAACTAAATCAAGGGTTATGTACCTTTGCCTATCAACAAAAAGTGTTAACAGACAAATTAATATCTTTCTATATATATATCTCTATATTCATTGCCTACAAAAGAATCTGTGCGTAACAGACTACCCCCCCCCCCCCCCCCCCCCGGGAAATAAAAATGAAAATCATTTTTATTTCCCTCTAAGAGCAACATACAATAGGCTCACAACGCACGAATAATGCGCAGATGAGAAATAGCAGTAATTTATTGTGGTGAAGTGGGATGTTATAAATACTTATAGGGAACTTAGTGTACTGACTGAGATCAGCTGTGAAGGTATCTATATCTATTAAGAGTAGTGTATTATAGATAACCTTACTTGCTACCACATATCTATATATCTCAGTCAGAATTATTCTGGAATAGTGTGATGCTACGTTATGTGTCTAGGGTATGAGTATGGTGAAGTGTAAGTCACAACAACAGACAGATAAACAATTTAATTTAATCCACTACTCTTGACAACACTGTGACACTCACATACATATAACACTCTACAAAGATATCTTAAAAGAGTCACTGATAAACTTTCGAATAACAATATGTATTCATTACTGGCATGAATGAATATGTGTCCTGATTCAACTACAAGGGAACCAGGAATCACAATCAATTTAAATTACAAGTTATGTACAGAATGTATTTAATATGAATATTGTAGTGACATATATTAGTACAAATGTTCTATGTGTGTCAGTTGTGTAGTAGTAAAATGAGGTAATACTGGTTTTGTTTTGTTCAAGCTCTGTTGGTATTTGTCATCATGACTTCAATAGTTTGTCTTTAGGGACTAGTATTGGAGATGTTCACAGTTCCTGATTTTAAGACAAGTAAATTCCCCTCTGAATAGTATTTTTATAAAGTTATTTCAAGATGAGGGGACATAATGTTGAGCTCAGCTGGCCAACTCTGCTTATCTTGAGTGATGGCGGCAGGAGAGGACTCCTCTGCTCGAATTCTCCTCTGGGCTCAGGAGACACCTCACTGATAGCTAAAAAGACCAAGGAGTATGCTGTCCGACACTGGATTCAGCAAATCTCTGACCAGATGCTGCTCAGTACCATCAAGACCACTGTCCCTGAAATCAAGAAGGATGTACCTTCTACTTCATAACTAATTTATATTTTCTTTTTACACTGATCACAATACATCACAAACATTGCGTTCAGAGCGTTAGGCCAACAGTCAGCTTCATCTGAAATACTTTATACCAGCATTACCATCCTTAATGGTCACTACGCCTCTGCACTTCCAGCATTATTTCTTTCTAGTCAATCATCCAGGTGTCAGTGTACTGTTTGGCCATTCCATGCCGTTTTACTTCTCTCCGACACCCTCTGTTCAGGCTGGAGCATTACAGGCTTTACCTCACGTTGGCCACTGAACTACACATATATATACAGGCATAAATCAACAATTCACATTCAATTTTCATTAAAAGATATTAAATGGTTCAAGCTTACCACAATTCATACGAATAACACAGATACGTTGATTAGCAATGAATTCTGGCACAAACTGGCACAAACTTCCATCTGCCTATGTTCCAGGCTTTTATTGAGCCAAATATATGCTGGCTTCAACGCACTGATGCTTTATCAAGCTATTTTAAACAAGTGGTTTCGAACTAACGCTCCCAAGTGTGTATATCAGCGAGTCTGACCAATGAGCCCCGTTTCGACAAGTGTTTGAAAAAATGTTATCTTTTCCCGTCTCCCCTAACAACCAAGATAGTATTTATAGCCTGACCAATCGTGGTTAGGCTTTCATTTGTTGCGCTCCAATCAATTTGGAGTTCACATGGTAGGCTATTTATGTAACGTAAGGTTTTTTTTCAAACACGTTATAAAAAATTTTATGAGCAGAAATGATTTCATGCTGTCAGGCAGCCTCACTATTTTATTTTGGGTATAATTTATTAATTCCTGGACTATTGGCGTAACGTTTTACATATTATTTGTCAGCAAGCCCTAAGGAACCCAATAATACTAATTTAAAGGAGCTACGTGGCTGCGTTCAAAATATGCAATTTCTTCTACCTCCTGTTTCGAAGATGTGCTGTCTGGGTACTGTTATGTGTTCAAACGTAAACCCATCTATTGTTATCTTTTCTAATAAGAGTCTGTTATGATTTATAAACCTAACTCTGGGAAAGGGTAGTGTATTTTATCACTGTCCGTCTGAAAAAGTTAGTGCTTGTAGACTTACACGCGTGATGCCAGCATTTGTATATCGCGCGTCGCGTGTTGCATGCGTTCCTGATTTTCAGCCCTCCCCTCTCGCTATCCTTTTGTCCATCTGTTCGTTCGTTTTGGTAACGTAATATAATTAATGTTAGGATTAATTTAGGTCATACGCAGTACGTCTCAATGTTTTTCTTAGAAATGCAGCACACGTTTCATTGAAGAAGGCGGGTAATAATACAGTAAGCTTTTATATCAACGTGAAAGCGTTACAATTTGCAGACGAAGCAGAAAACAAGGGGGATTTCGAGTACATTCTTTGTGACAGCACTGTTATTTTACCATTGCTCTTCTCTTTATTAATTTTATTTGTTAGGCTTCATATTTACCTAATAATTTATATATGTGGATTAGAATATTTCATGACATTTATATAATTCCAAATAGGCTAAGTCGACAAATAGATCGACAAGTGAGAATATATCTCAACATCTCAGAGAAAGTATTTCTCTAAGTATAAATATTTCCAGAGAGGTGTCACCAACTTATACTACCAGCAATCGCGTATCGAGTTGATCTCGAGCTCTTCAAATTTTTACTTTGAATAGCTGTAAGAGCTTTCTGGTCAGTTTCCACAATGAAATGCGCGCCAAGAAGGAATCTTTGAAGTTTGAGAATTGACCAAACCATAGCCAATAATTCACGGTCTAAAACCGAGTAATTCCTTTCTGCCGCATTAAGTTTTCGAGAGATATACATTACAGGATGCAGAGTTTCTGAGTACTCTTGCATTAGTGCCGCACCGATCCCAGTGGATGAAGCGTCACTAAGAAGAACAAATGTCTTATCTGTAGTAGGTAACATTAAGATAGGTGGAGTTGAAAACAAAGTTTTAATCTTATCCAAAAAGGATTGGCATTCCTGAGACCAGTGGACCATATTAGGAGACCCTTTCTTTAGTAACGAAGAAAGAGGTGCCATGATAGAGGATAGATTCTTAAAGAATCGTCCATAAAATTGTATAAGACCTAAGAGACTTCTCACTTGCTTTTTAGTCTTAGGAATAGAGATGTTAAGTATTTTACTGGTATTATGGTCCTCTGTCTTTAGGAAACCATGACCGACACGGTGACCTAGGAAAGAAATTTCGCTAAAACCAATACAGGCTTTAGAGGGTTTCGCTGTCAACTTATGCTCGCGTAAAGTAGACAGTAATTCATTTAAAACCAAAAAGTGATATTCCCAAGTATCACTGAAAAGACAGATGTCGTCTAGGTATGCAATGACATCTGAACTATAAGATAGGATTCGACGCATCATGCGTACGAATGTAGCTGGGGCGTTCATAAGGCCGAAAGGCATGAAATTCCATTGAAACAAACCCCTAGGTGTAGAAAAAGCAGTAAGAGGTTTGGCGTGTTCAGATAAAGGAACTTGCCAATATCCCTTAGACAAGTCAAGTTTAGTGAAGAAATGAGATTTAGAAAGCCTAGTAAGTAGCTCTTCTAGTAAAGGCATAGGTTCAGCATCGAACTTCGTAACTTGATTCAATTTGCGATAATCAACGCAAAGACGTATGTTATTGTCATTTTTCCGAACAATAACCATCGGCGAAGAATATGCTGAACTGGATGGTTCGACTATTTTTAATTTTATCATCTCATCCAACTCTTTCTAGACCTGTTCTTGAAAATGTATAGGGATAGGATAAGGTCTGACCCTAATAGGATTATGGTCAGTTAGAATAATGTCATGTTCAATGACATGGGTATGTCCAGGAATGTCAGTAAGGACATCCTGAAATGTTTGTAACATTGACGAGACTTGTCGCTGTCCCGCCATAGATAAATTAGGAGAAACAGTGACATTTTTCCATGATTTACTAGAATAAAGTGGAATCATCGGAAGAGGAAGATTAACATCTGAGAAACTTGTTTCCTCATCCTGTATTACGGACAGGGATGAGTAATGACCATGAGGGACTTGAGAATCGTCCGTTGCCTGGAAAATAGGCTGCAAATAATCTGGACGTTCATGGAATTCCGTAAGCATGTTGATGTGGAAGGTTTTATGCTTCCCGTCAATATCGACAATATAGTCAACATCGGAAATTTTCGATATTATATCGTACGGACCTTTCCATGAGATAAGAAGTCTGTTTTCCCTACAAGGTAGCAAAACAAATGCTTTGTCACCCGGACAAAGTTGTCGTAAGCGTCTCTTCTTATTGGCAAATTGCCTTGCCTTCTTTTTAGCAAATTCAGAAAAAGAAATTGCTAATTTGCATGCTTCGATAATCTTGTGTCTAAGCGCGATGACATATTCGTAAGAAGATTTTATGTCATCGTTAATATTATCAGCGGTTATAAGATCATGAAGCAAAGACATAGGGCCACGCGGTCGCGCGCCAAAGACAAGTTCAAAAGGAGAAAATCCTGTATGTTCATTGGGGACCTCTCTGTAAGCAAAGAGGGCCGTGGGTAAAACCCTGTCCCAATCTTGAGGATGATAATCAGTTATCTTTCCAATTAAGTTTTTGAGTGTTCTATTTAGGCGTTCGACCATCCCATTAGACATTGGGTTATAGATACTACTCAAAGATCTTTCTATCTGCAGAGTAGACATTACTTGAGACATGGTATCCGATACTAGTTGGGTGCCTTGGTCTGATAATATTTCTCCGGGGAATCCCAGACGAGAAAATATGAGCCAAAGAGCATCTGCAATATCAGCAGTAGAAATGCTGTTCAGAGGAATAGCCTCTGGCCAACGTGTGCACATGTCAACACACGTTAAGATAAACTGATGTCCTCTGGCAGACTTGATCTTAAACGGACCAATAATGTCTATTGCCATTTTCTGAAACGGCCGAATAGGAATATCTGCAGCCTGAATAGGTGCAGCATGGCGTGGACCTTTAGATTTGACTTCTTGACATACTTCGCAAGATCAACAATAAATCCGTATGTCTTTGTTTACGAAAGGTCAAAAGAAAGCTGCAAGAACTCTTGACTTAGTACGGGAAAAACCCATATGTCCAGCACACTGAGAGTCATGAGCGTGCTGCAAAATTTTAACTCTCATATTCTTGGGTACAAGAATCTGAGAATGCATGGACTTAGTGGAGTCTTGAACCATACGTACAAGTACGCCATTCTTCATTGTAATCCAAGATTTACGATTTGTATCTTTATTTGGATCACCTTTTGTTGCAAGAGTGAAGAATTTCTTTAAGGAGGAATCATCTTCTTGCTGTTTTATAAACGAGTCACGAGAAATTACCAAGAGATAATCTTGGTTATGCGCTTCATTATCTTCAGTATATGAAGTCTGAGGCATATTAAGAGCTTGAGCTCTTGTGACTACTGCATTAGCAGTTTGCATATTTTGATTTTCCCAAACAGCAATTTGTTGCGGAGTGCATTCTTTGACTCCGTGAATACGACCGATGATAAGATCAGCGATCGGATTCGGCAGAAGACTTGCGTGCACCTCTCCCGTAAAGAAAGAAGTAGCAATCTTAATGATAGCAGTAGAGTACTTCTCCAAAGTGCCGCCGAATGTTACACATTTGACTACTTTGCCTGTGGCACGGGAAGGATCTACGAGTGACTGCCTAACACCAATGGTGGTGCATCCAGAATAAAAAAGAACTGAGACTGGAGTATCATTTACTAGACCTTTATGCAAGACAAGCGAACCTCTTCCATCATGCGCGACTGATGCAGGAAGAGCGGGAAGAGGGTGGCCACAACTTAAAGTAGACACCGTAGTTGGTTCGAATAATGTTTTGCATTGGGGGCATTGAGATGCTCTCCCAAAATCAAAAGCAGAACATGCCATATTATTAGCGTCATTATTATCATTAGTCTGATTACAGGCTTCATGGGGCTCTTGCTGTGCAGAGTTTGCCTGGTAATGTGATTTATGTCTTTTGTATTGTGATCTACCTCGATTATTATTGCCTCTGCAATTATTATTGTTTGCTCTATTGTAACCCCTACTTGGGTTTGAATCATATTTTTCATGGTTACAATTATCATGCTCATTATAATGAGAATCTCTGTAAGTATGGTTTTGTTGTCTCCTTGTTGAATAACTTGGATAGTTCCTATAATGACTTCCCCTGCGGAAATGTCTATAATTGTGACAACCCCTGTATCTAGGGCTGTCAGCTCGTCTCCAGTTCTTCGAAGAAGAACCCTGATATGATTGGTTACCTTGGTCTTGATAATTATTCCAGTTACCCTTTTTATCAAACTTATTTTGCTCTCCTTGAAATTTGTTTGAGTAATTAGGATTGTATGGTGTTGCTGAAGCAACTGGCATACTCTCCTTAATCTTAGTGTTGCCAAAAGTTACGTCAGGGTGTGCAGTGACATATTGGCAACAATATTCTTCCATTTGTTTTAGTGTTTTGGGTTTCCGCTCATGTAGGAATTCAAGGAATGGTTTATTTACACAAGACATGATCTTGTCTCTAAGCAACAAATCCATAAGTGCTTCATATGTTTTTTCTCAGAGAATCACCTTTCAAATTTTCTGATAAGTGATTAGCATATTGTGATTTATCCACATTATGAGTTCGACAAGAAAGTTCAAATCTATCCAGCCAGAATGTTATGTCGT
Organism: Oreohelix idahoensis; assembly: GCA_024509875.1. Lineage (NCBI taxonomy): Eukaryota > Metazoa > Mollusca > Gastropoda > Stylommatophora > Oreohelicidae > Oreohelix > Oreohelix idahoensis. Next base: position 354,403 of record JAMPIV010009213.1, read on the forward strand.
CACTGGACGGATTGAAAGCTTGTATCTTGACCTTATAAGTAGAAGGCTTACCATTACTACCAGATGATAGATTAGCATTACTCATATTTGTCAATTTCAATTTCTCTATCTCAAAAGCTAAGAGTTTCTGTTCATGTTCCATCTTTGCTTTTTCTCTTCTTTCTTCAGATTCTATTTCTAGTCTTTTATTTTCTCTGTCTAATCTCTTTTGTTCAGCCTCAGCTTCTATCTTTTTTCTTCTGATTCTCTGTCTAATCTCTTTTGTTCAGCCTCAGCTTCTCTGTCTAATCTCTTTTGTTTAGCCTCAGCTTCTCTGTCTAGCTGTATTTGAATCGTTTTTTCTTCTGCCTCCCTTTCCTGTTGTAACTTTTTCTCTTCAGCCTTCTGTGCTTTGGCATATTGAGCAAGTGCAAACTCTTCTAATCTCTCCTCAGTTTTACCCAAGGCTATCCCTTGCTTGATAAAGTAGTCTAAAGTCGCCATAATGTTTAATAATATGTGACTAGTTACCTGAAATAATAATGCAATCTGTTTCGAAGTAAATGGAAACAAGTTCTTAATAAACTTGATTAATCAGCTCACTTTATCCCAATCTCTGTGGGAGACAAGCCTTTATTAAGGTCTTGTATAATCAACTGTATAATAATAATCCACCACCAGTTGATTTTATACCACAAGTGCACTACACAGCTAATAGTGCATCATCAAATATATTCATAAATAGCATATGTCAACCAGCAATATAATAGTATATGTCAACCAACAACATAAACAAAGGACACTCATAAAAGACAATATGAAAACATTCGCTGGAATCAAATAAATCAAATAGGAAAACTAAAGAAAATTATCACAGAACCTGTGATGACAACTGCGAGGAAATAAACAAAACAAATGACGTCACAATGTATAAATATAAAGGGTGTATATAACTAAATGAAAGTAAGAGGAGAACTGCAAATGCAAACAAATCAAAACAAAACTAAAGAGCAGAAAAAATATTACAAAAACAACGATGAGTACAGTTCGTCACAGCTAACAAAAATAGCAACAAATGTTGCAAGCAAATTTCAATCAAGAAAATTGCACCTACAGAACACTAAAATAGGACCTCTATGACGTGGTATCCCTATATTAGTCACCTGCCCAACCTACCCGCATAAATATACACAACAATATCACATGTAAAGATATAAACATAAATACATATAGCATACAATAGAATGTGTTGCAAAGAAGGCTCAGTTGTTACAATCTAATGGTACAGTTTTCAATATCATGAACTGCCACTTAATAAATAATTAATTCTTAATATTGTAAAGTTCAACACAACCTAGAGCAGTGCAGGAAGATCCACCGTTGACAGTTTCAAAGCACAACAAGTAGGACTTCTCACTTCAGTTGCACTGTACGTCTTGCTAACAATGTTAAATATGTGATTAAATACTGATGTGTAGACTGTCTGTTCGATGTAAACAACCTCTGACCTAATTATAGCATTCGCTTGACAGGACAGGTCACGTGACAAAAATCGCTGACATCGACTGAAGACTTGTACTGCTGGTGTTCGTGTGTTGTATCAGGTGTCAGGAAACAATCAGTAGTTGACTTCTAACTGGCTACACTGCGAAGGTTAGACCCAGAAATCTGGCCGCCACATTGATAAATGTGTATATTCTTATCACTGAAGAATGCTGTATACATGAAGCCACCACACTGATAAATGTAGAATGTAAACTGTAAATGCAAAGGCGTCACACTGGTACATTACATTGATAAGGGTGACTGTGGTGCATGTAGTTTGTGTGTACTAGTCATCTTGAGGAAGGTTGATGGTCAACTCGAACCGACACAGTGTTAGGTATTCAGGTCACCTTGTCCACAAAGTATTGAGGCCCTGGCAAGGGATAGTGTTTATATCGAGTGAGAGTACAGGTGTGATTTACGCGAATGGGTGTACTGTTCTGTAGAGTTGATAGGTAACAATGCACTCATACACTCGTATCTAGACGTCAATGACGGCTGGAACTACTGTTAACAGTTTCATACAGTTTAATGGGACGCACACTCTGACAACACAGCTACAGTCACTGGAACAGGTTGGCAACAACATCACATGCTTGAAAATGGTTTACGACATCAAAGATACATTCGTAAAGAATGTGAATATAACATAACGTTAGTAGCTAGTCCCTCTGGGTTCTAGTTGTATTTACTTTCAAGCCTAACTGACTGATCACGTCAGTTAATGTTCTCAAATATTTATCATCAATGGCTCCCTGACAGAACCTCTTCTGACGAAGAATTACAAGCCGTAATTTAGCAGGCTTTTATGACGACAATCTTAAAACCACCAGTAGTGGACTACAATAGTAGACATCTCTGTATCATCATCAGATAGTAAAGCATCCCTGTTCTCCGAACGATGATCCGCTTAGGCAAAGGCGAGATCCAAAATGGCTCCTAACTTCGATGAGCTTCGCTCACTCCGAAGCTGCATAATGAAGCATAAGTAAAGGGCGCTGTCCATCATTTAAATAATGCTGTGTAGATCATATGCATAATAATGCAATGTATATCATATGAATAATGGTGCTGCTAGCAAAATTTCGTCTCGAAAATAGTCAATCATTTACATGTGCAGACCATACCATGGCTGCAGATCTAGGCATTCGAAAAGGTACAGTAAATGTCTTTCGTTACCTTAACATCCTAGAAAACACTAGAAAAATAGCACACGCTATCCTTTGGCGCTAAGCATATATTCTGGGTAGCAACATAGACATAATAGTCACACAGACGATGTCGCCTTTCCCCAGAATTTCACAGCAAAGAACAAATCTTCGGACATTTGTCCGGACAGCGATCAGGATACCCCATCATCACGGAAGTCTCTTTCGACAACACTAATTCGACACCTGCGCAGAAGCGAGTGACCCCCAGAGTTCAACTCAAGATGGGCCGACGCAAATCTTAGTATTCATATAAGACCCAAAGAAGTTAACAGACATAATAAAATGTACCAACAACTAAATCAAGGGTTATGTACCTTTGCCTATCAACAAAAAGTGTTAACAGACAAATAAATATCTTTCTATATATATATATATATATATATATATATATATATATATATATATATATATATATATATATATATATATATATATATATATATATATATATATATATATATATATATATATATATATATATATATATATATATATATCTTTATATTCATTGCCTACAAAAGAATCTGTGCGTAACACCCGGGCGCGGCCATTTGTAGGAATGTCAACGACTCGCAATGACATGTCATTGCGCCGAAGGGCTGAAAGCCCAAGTACCACTGAAAAAAATATATAATATATATATATATATATATATATATATATATATGTGTGTGTGCGCGCGTGCGCGCCCGCGTGTTGTGGGGGGGGGGAGGGGGTAACTAAAGCAGAAAAATTAAGTAATTTTACGATTCTTGTATTAAGACAATGTTAAAAAATTCGATATGCTGCTATTTATTCAAATGACTTGTCAGCTAGGGAAGTTTTAGACAGTGTCTCTTGTTGATTGATGGTTTCTTATGTGCTACACTTTAGTTATTCTCTTTGCTCATTCATCAATATCGACGAAAGCAGCGACAAAAGGAAGGTGTTGTAATAGAGCTGGCAGCCTCATCACGTAAAGAAAGTACTGATGAAATTAGTACTGCATGAAGATATGAAGTGCTGTGGCACAAGCTTCCTGTAGCAGTGGTCTCATCATAAAACTCATTTTTAGTTAAGGATAAAACATTATAGAAGACACAACAATACCTATACTCAGTATTCAAATCTGGAAGCTCATCTCACCTTCCTCCCCGCCCGGCTTTCTTCTCCCTTCCCCATCTCCGATAAATGTTTCAAGGTCTTAACAGTGCGTTATAACATGTAAATTTTGAAGAAAAAAAAAAGAATATATATATATATATATATATATATATATATATATATATATATATATATATATATATATATATATATATATATATATATATATATATATATATATATATATATATATATATATATATATATATATATATATATATATATATATATATATATATATATATATATATATATATGTATATACGAGGGGCGTTCAGAAAGTAATGCACCACATCGTTTTTCTCAGGAGCTGTTTATTCAAAAAGCATGAAATTTATAAACAATATACATGGATATGTCATGTAAACATCGGTATTATTCAACATAATCCCCATCAACTTGTACGGCTTTATGCCAGCGCGAAACAAGTGCAGGTATTCCTAGCCCGTACCAGATTTTTGTCTTGATCATGTAGCCATTTCTTCGCTGCATGAATCACTCCTTCATCATCTTCAAACCTTGTCCCACGGAGTGCATCTTTAAGTGGACCAAATAGATGAAAATCAGAGGGTGCCAAATCGGGACTATAGGGTGGATGGGGTAGTACAGTCCAAACCAATTTGGTGATTGCTTCCCGTGTTGCGAGACTTATGTGAGGGCGCGCATTGTCGTGAAGGAGAAGCAGGTCTGCTGGATTTTTGCGCGGCCGAACTCTGCGAAAACGTTGATTGAGTTTTTTGAATGTCTTAATGTAAGCTTGCGAATTGATTGTCTCTCCTCTCGGCATAACGTCCACAAGAATTACACCTTCAATGTCCCAAAAAGACAGTGATCATGACCTTTCCAGCTGAAGGAATTGTCTTGAATTTCTTTCTTCCTGGTGATTGCGAATAATGCCACTCCATTGACTGTCTTTTTGTCTCAGGTTCAAAATGATGTGCCCAGGTTTCGTCACCTGTAACGATCTTAGCCAAAAAAGTTCTCTCCATCAGCATTGAAACGCTCCAACAATTCAGAAGAAATTGCTTTCCTTTGCAATCGGTGGTCATTTGTGAGACTTCGAGGAACCCATCTTGCGCAAACCTTAGAAAATCCGAGAGTTTTTATAACTGTATTTGCACTACCAATGCTGACCGACAGCTGTAAGGCCAATTGTTGAGTAGTGATTCGCCTATCAGTAAGAATAATGCCCTCAGCGCATTTCAACATTTCTGCGTTGGTGGCTGTGGCAGGACGTCCACAGCGCGGCCGATCAAGCAGCTCCATATCCCCACTTCCTGATTCTTTGATTCTCTGAACCCAGCAACTGACTGTACTCCTGTCGACTGCAAAACTTCCATACACATCACATAGACGCTTGTGAATATTCACAACAGTTTCCTTCTCTGCAACGAGAAATTCTATCACAATTCGCTGTTTATAACGCAGGTTGCTAACACGCTCCATTTCAACGGTTTAGGGCAGCCGTATTATTTGGCCGGTTGCGATGCAATGTGGTGCACACAATTAGCACGTGCCATATTTGAAGTGTACAAAATTTCATGCTTCTATCTTCATTATTAGCTGAGAAAAACTAAGTGGTGCATTACTTTCTGAACGCCCCTCGTATATATATATATATATATATATATATATATATATATATATATATATATATATATATATATATATATATATATATATATATATATATATATATATATATATATATATATATATATATATATATATATATATATATATATATATATATATATATATATATATATATATATATATATATATATATATATATATATATATATATGTGTGTGTGTGTGTGTGTGTGTGTGTGTAGGAGCACGGTAGCATAGTGGTTAGTGCACTGGCTTCCGTGCTCAGTGGTCTATGGTTCGATCCCCAGATGATGTGGGATTATTTTAGACCGCAAACGGCTCCTGGGTCAACCCAGCCCCAATTGGGTACCAGAGCATCTTCTGGGAAGGTTAAGGCGGCCGGCGTGATGCTGGCCACATCACCCCTAGGGTGCCGATGGTCAAGAAAATATTCCCAATATGCCTCAATGGGCGTGTAACGGGATCCTTTACCTTTTTTTATATATGAATAGTGACATACCATGCCATCTCATGGCGTAAATATGGTTTATTAAGCGGTTCTATCAGCATACTCTGGAAGTTTAATGTCGAGAGACGTATGAGAAAAAAATACGTACGTTATGAAAAAAATGTTGATGACGTGAGAGATAAGTATGTAACAAAAAGGAAGTAATGTTTCTGAGGTGAGACCTGGAGAATGAACATCACTAATTTATCAAACAATAATAAATCTTCTTCTTCTTTGTACACAGTAGTCAGCGTGAGGCTTTTATGCATATCCGTAGAGCTTTTCCACGAATGGTACTGGTGTCGGCCATATGAGCTTTCTCTGTTTCGCGTATGGTGGGCAACTTTGAGACAGATGTGGAATAAATGGCAACCAGACGATACGTCAAGGCCTAAAATCCCACCCCCTGCAGACCCAAGTAGAACAGTCCCAACTAAAATAGTTTAGCCATGTCTGCAGAATGGGAGAAGATCGGCTACCACGACAAGCATGGGAAAACAAAGAGCCAGGGATCCAGACCCGCAGGACGACCCAGATTTCGCTGAGAGGACAACATTAGACAATCTTTGAAGGATCGAGGACTAGAATGGAACCAGGCCAGGAGGACGACAGCTGATAGGATAGTCTGGCGCTCTCTCTCCAAACCTCTACACCTCACGGTATAAGGGGAACGACTAAGTAAGTAAGTAAGTGGAATAAATGAAAGTCAAGAAGGAAAGCATAGTCATATATACAACTGAAATTCCCATCCGCTCTACGTTGTCACAAGTTGCCTCCCCTTGCTCTGCAGTGATGATCTAACAATAGCCAATACCTAGAGTATCCAATGTGGGTCTTCAAAAGTATCTAACTTCGCACAAGATTACTCTTGGCAGAGATGCATATAGAAGGATTATGATGCTTCTACCTTGAGGGAGTGTTCATAAGATATTTCAAAACGTCAAGAACAATGCTGAATGGGTTTTAGCAATGTTAACTTTTATCTGCCAGCCGACGTTTGTGAAGAAATATTATGTAATTTAGCTCGTTCAAGCACCAACTGAATTAACAGTAAATTGTTATTATTAGCTCTATAAAGATATATATGACAGATTTATATGTGTGCCATTCTCTGTAATAATTGAAAAACAATTGTAAAACAACAAATAACAACAAATAACAAATTTAATGATCAATTATTATTTAACAAAAGTAGAATCAAGAGAAGCTAGTACTTTAGTAAAAAGTAGGTGTCTTCATAGAAAAGATTTTGGCTTTAGGAAGATTAATTGTGAAAAATAAGAGTTATTCTGTATTTGGCCTACGAGAAATGGGACTTAGCTGCCAAAACACTGAAGTGCTGATTCTGCTATTCCGTCAATTCATCTTCTGTGGCGAGAGCACGTCTCCAGATTAGTTCAGGCGGTAACCTCTCCTGGTCAAGGCAAGAATCTTCACAACCCGTGGAACACAGGTTTCAAGTGTCGATCACAAGCTCCTGAACCACAGAATAGTAGCACAACTGGTATCGTAGAATCGTACCACAAATAGTCTCGTAGACTCGTACCACAAACTTAGGAGGAAATAAAAAAAAACAAATGCCTCTGCTAAGTCTTTGTTTTCTGATATTAAACAGGCGCCTTTCCCGCTGTCCCGTCCACCGATTCTTTTCTCTGAATTGGTATCTCCCTGAGCGTACCTCATTTAACTCAGGTGACATGAAGAGAAATCATCATTCGTTGTGTTAATTTAATGGAAAAATTGTGACTGGACAGTGCGAGTGCAATGGCTTGTGTCTGGATGAACATGTCAAATTCAAAGTGTAGAATTGTGTTCGCTTGGCATACACTACAATTAATACGTGTTAAAAACCACATATAATGAGAATAACAACGTTAAAAGCAGTTAAGACATTTGTGCACAAAACACAGTATCATGAAAAGTTCACGGCTTTGAGAGAAGCTGTCCCAGAACAACAAAATAGTAAATGCATGTTTTTTTAATGGAAAGTTTTGTGAGAAGTTGCTAATATGGGTTTTTTCCGTTGTTAGAGAGAAAGACGTGTGGAAAAAGTCGAAAAGCTGAGGAACCGTGTGCAAATGTAGATGTTTTGTACCGTGGGAAAAAGAAAGCATCGTGTGAAAATTGGCGGGAAAAAATAGTGGGCTGTATAAATAGAAGAGATGTGGACGATAGGCAATGATTCCAGGATTTATGATTCCAATGATTCCATGATATTAGACTAGAGGATTTTACAGATAGTGATAGGTGAACTGCGTCTTCGAGATTATCAAGACCAGTTTATATTTTCTTCTGTTGGATACACATTTAATGTTAGATATATATTTTTCATATTTTTGGATAATCACTACTTTGTGTAAACGTAAGAAACACGTACTTCACAATTGTGTCAATAACATTACTGTTCTAATCACGTTAATAAACTATATTTTATTTTTCTACATTGCTGAGTTTTCCTTGAAATATTGCAGTTGGATTACTTGACAAAACCACTATACCAAACATTGCTTTTCACTAAACCTGAAAGGGTACGAACGAATACTGGGAAGAAGAATAAAACTAAGGTCAAGAATTTCCATTTCAGGCTTCTACACAACGCGATGAGTCAGACCTTGATACTGAAGAACACCAAAGTGATAACGATGATGATAACGAGCATACCGACGATAATATGGACACATCCATTCGGTTCGCCTCGAAACGACCCTATGCATCTTCATCAAACGAATCGCTACCACAGACAAAGCTTATACGCCTTCCACAGGAGCATGTTCGTGCAAAGCTGTACAGGAAACGTCGAACTAAACCAAAGAACATCGCACAGCACAGTGCATCAACATCGCAACACCTTACCTGTAACACTACATCAACCGTCACTGCTGTAGACACTGAGAAGAGACACGATAGAAGATTGTCTACGACAGACGCTCTGTACAGCAAACGTTCAACTAAGCGACAGAACATCGCACAGCACAGTGCATCAACTTCGCAACACCCTACATGTAACACTGCATCAACCGTCACTGCTGTGAACACTGAGAAGAAGTCTAGGAGAGAAGCTATATTAGAGATGGCCTTAGAGATGGCCATGTTGCTCTAGCTGGGCTACTCTCAATGGATCCATTTTTTTGTCCGTGTGCCATAGCTCTGTCCAGGAGAGACAATGCTATATTAGAGTTAACCCAGTTTGCTCTGGCTGGGTTACCCTAAATGGTTTCATTTTCCTTGTCCGAGTACGATAGCATTGTCTAGGAGAGACATGCTATTTAAGAGTCGGCTTGCGTGCTCTTGCTGGTTGCTCTAATAAGTCTTTCTGATGATGCCAGCCACCTTCTATGCCGTCCAGTTGATGCTATCAGCGGCAGTCATAACCGCCAGTGAAGAGAAAAATCTGCAGAAGCGCAACTCTATTCAACATGCACAGTTACAGTATTCAAACGATTATATTTTGTATTAGAAGATTTAAATTACAATTTGTTTGGACTTAGAAATATATGTATTGTTGTACATTATAAACTTAACCAAACACATGCATGTACTATTTGCCACTAAGGAAGAATCTCAATGGTTAAAGAAGACATTGTTTGATCTTAAGCTACACTCTCATGATATGAGACAAGAACATCAACCAAAACGGGCGATTTTGCCGTTTGTAGGCAATGCGCTACAGTTTTTGTTGGCACTGCACCTGACCACAACTATGACAGTTTATATCATAATTTTAAGACTTTAGCGGAAAACCAAAACATTATTATACATGTCATTAGCCGTAGCATCACAAATGGTGAACGATACTCAGAACATTTTTTCTCAATTAACACATTTTCTACTCGTCTGTTCAGGAGTTGGTGAACAAGACAAATGCTATGGATCGTTTTTATAATTACTTATTATAATTTGTTTGAATTGCATTAATATCGCATAAATAACTATGTACCATGTATCATGTCTTTTTAACAAATTACTGTGTTCGAGACACACAGATGTGTACTCGTACAGTGGAAATTATTTATGCCCTAATGCCCTAGATTTATAACGTTAACCCACACCTCTCTTCTCCCTATTTCCATACGCACAAACTGTCCAGACATAGAGACATTAACAACACCTAGCTGTATCTCGCTATGTCAATCCAACCTTCGTTTTTTACAACCTTCATCTTCCCCCGTGTAAATTTCCAGATGCGAGATCTTCTTCTTTTTCTTCTTCTTCCCTTTCTCCCATGCCTCGCGTTCATCCATCCAAACCGGAACTACTTTCTCTACTCCCTCCAGCTACTTCATTGTACTATAACCCCCCCTCCCCATTTCCTTCTCCCTCAGTTGACGCCACACTGTGCCGTCAATGAGAGTTTAAAATATCCAGACAGTGTGATCTTTCAACGCTCCCGTTGACACTCGTGGAGGTCATGGTCACACGTAAATCGCTATGGTCAGTTACCATTCAGATGTAAATATTAAGATGGGATATACTTATTGTCCCGAGTGTTGATTAAAAGTTCGAGTTTTGTTTTGCATGACCAAACCTTATTTACGTTGACTTTAAATAAAAAGTTCTAGAAGTTTAATATTAATTATGTATATTTCATATCATAACTCCATATTTTTATAATTAATACGAGCGTTTTGTTCAATAAAAATTATGTAAGTGTATTAATACATGAATAATTTACATTGCGTATTGCACATTGCTATCCATATCCCATACTGTTTAATGACATAGTGTATAAACAACTTGTATGTGTCCCCCGTTTTGCGCAATATAAATCTACTGGATCCCTCGTTTTATGGAAAAATAATTTTTTTTTCTTTTTGTTTTCTCACATGTATAACTGAGATCTTGTAATACTATTTTTTTTAAGTTAGCTTACAAACATACTGAGATCTTGTCAAAAATATTTTTTTTGGCTCACATGTATACTGAGACCTTGTAATTTTTTTTCTCATTTTGGGTCATAAGTATATGCCCCCAGTCAATGACTTATACCAGTAATATAAATTTTTCTCAATCATTGTCCATTGCCAATAGACTCATAAATATAAGCCCCCAGTTCATATTTTACTCCAGTATGGATGTTAGGGACTTGATATTTTTAGTTAATTGGACGAAAATGTCTCCACATGGGATACATTTTTGTGGCCCCGGGACTTGTGTGACCGCTTGGCATACACTACAATTAATACATGTTAAAAACCACATATAATGAGAATAACAACGTTAAAAGCAGTTAAGACATTTGTGCACAAAACACAGTATCATGAAAAGTTCACGGCTTTGAGAGAAGCTGTCCCAGAACAACAAAATAGTAAATGCATGTTTTTTTAATGGAAAGTTTTGTGAGAAGTTGCTAATATGGGTTTTTTCCGTTGTTAGAGAGAAAGACGTGTGGAAAAAGTCGAAAAGCTGAGGAACCGTGTGCAAATGTAGATGTTTTGTACCGTGTAAAAAAGAAAGCATCGTGTGAAAATTGGCGGGAAAAAATAGTTTACTGTATAAATAGAAGAGATGTGGGCGATAGGCAATGGTTCCAGGATTTATGAATCCAATGATTCCATGATATTAGACTAGAGGATTTTACAGATAGTGATAGGTGAACTGCGTCTTCGAGATTATCAAGACCAGTTTATATTTTCTTCTGTTGGATACAAATTTAATGTTAGATATATATTTTTCATATTTTTGGATAATCACTACTTTGTGTAAACGTAAGAAACACGTACTTCACCATTGTGTCAATAACATTACTGTTCTAATCACGTTAATAAACTATATTTTATTTTTTACATTGCTGAGTTTTCCTTGAAATATTACAGTTGGATTATTTGACAAAACCACTATACCAGACATTGCTTTTCACTAAACCTGAAAGGGTACGAACGTATACTTGGAAGAAGAATAAAACTAAGGTCAAGAATTTCCATCTCAGGCGGACAGACCTGTAACGACTTGAACCAAAACGTACAAGAGTTAGCACACATCAAAATATTTTACCTGCGCCCAACAACATTAATTGAACTGACCCGGCCAACTGACGGACACACACATTCTCACATTGATGCCGTAACCAACCACCAGCCCGGTCACAGAATATATGTTACAACTCAACTCAATTTGAGAAATACAGTCTTCGGGCACAATTTGAATGGACATCGCAGTCCTTGTTCTGGAATCCACAGGGAAAGAGAGGCAGAGGTAGACCAAAAACAGAGGTGAAAAGGATAAGGAACACATGGAAAGAACTTGAGCGGATGACATGAGACAGGAAGACTTGGTATGTGTTTGTTGAAGGCCTATGCTCCTCGGGGAGCTAAAGGGTATTGATTCGGTCAACCGAGCTGTAAAAGGGTATCTGACTTTAGTCATGGAAGGCAAAGGCAGCAAGGAAGGGAAGTGGTCACCCCCACCTCTCGAAGCTGGTCCTAATTTAGTGAATCCTCTAACATTTCAATGCCCTACGGCAGTGTCTGATATGGGACTACCTTGACCTTCTTTTTAACATACGAAGCAAGTTGTTGGAAGCACTTAGGAGGGTTGGGCACACGGCCGGTTATTCCATCACGTAGAAACTTTGACCCCACAAAATCTCTTCAAAAAACATGAACAAGTCAACAAATCAAAAGAAATGACGCTCAACACAAAAGTCTGAGCCTTTAAAAAAAATATATAAAAGGCTGTCCAATTTATGTCTCTAGAATATGGAGAACTACAAACAAGGACAACCAATAAGTTATAGACTTTTTCAATACCATTTGGCTCCACAAAGAGCATCGGCCTTGTTACGGGATTTCCTAACCTGCTCTGGAGTGATGGTCCAACAATGACCAACATTTAAAGTGTACATTGAAGGTCTTAAAAGGTATCTACCTACGCTCAAGATTACTCTTAGCAGAGTTGTAAATAGAAGAATGGTCTTCGTAGGATTTGTCGTAAATCAAGCACAACGCTGAATTTATCAAAGCTGTCGTGACTTTTGCATCTGCCCGCTCCTTCTCTGAAGATAAAGATATATTAGCTCGTTTCTGAGCACGAAACTGAATTATTCAGCAAAATATTACTAAACTAGCTCTGTTGTATTTATATTTAAGATAATTGATTCATACGTGTGTACTTCTCTCGGTGGTAACGAAATCAACTATTAATTTGTAAATATATATAACAAATTTAATAATCAAGTATTGTTTAACAATAATAAATAAATAAGTAAGTTGGTGAATGAAAAAAAAAATGTGGAGATTTTCTTCACAGAAAAATGGTTCAGGTGGTGGTTTATATGGTTGGCGAGTTATTTTGCTTTGGCCAGATTAAAATGACTTAACTTAAAAGATGTTGAAAAGGGTTTCCTGACTTGCCCGTCAGTTATCAATATATGTGGTGAGAGCACGTCCCATGCGCAGTTGCAGGGGTAAACGCTACAACGTCAAGGCAAGGATCTTCACAGCCTGTCAAAGGCAGGCGTCTATCGTAGACCACAAGTTCTTGATCTACAGAATCGTATCAAGTTAGTATCTCCACTTGTACTACGAACTGATATCTCCAACTTGTACCACAGACGGGTATCCCCAACCTGTACCAAAAACTTTAGAAGAAACAAATATATCTGCAAAGCATTGGTTTCACGAAACTAGTCAGGCGTATTACTGCTGTCCGTTCCACCGACCCTTCCCTTTTTTCTCTGTTATTTTACTCTCCCTGAGCATCAATGATAAACCTAGTGGATAGTATGAAAAAATCTTCGTTAATTCAGGTAATATGATGACAAAACAATGTTGCTGGACAGCGGAAAACGACTTTTGCCTGGTTTTCACATGTTTAAATATACATATACACTTATAAACACGTTAATATAATAAATATGTACACCATGATGTCATCATCATCCACTTCCATCTCCACTTGGAGCCTAGGGCTACCTCTGCTTTTGGTTCCCTGTGAGAGAACCGGCATAAAGCAGTCACCAGCGCTAGCTGCGATGGTTCATGACTCTATCATTTTCATATACTGAAGTTGCCAGCCTCGTATAAACTTGTACAACACCAGCGAATTAAACATGTCAAATATAAAATATAAAATGATAAAATGTATAAATTACAACTTACCCCGTATCGGATACTATTGTTTACAGACGTCTGGCACTGGGAGACTTCCAAATAATATCGGGCCACAGATATGAGGCCGTCTTACTGGTAGTCGAGTATTACTTTAATTATAATCCCACTATTATCCTGTTTAAAGGTTCCGAGGACTTTGTGGTTTCCAGTATTATAAAGTCGAGTTTTTGTTTGTTTGTTTGCTTGTTAATGTCAGAAGATCCCCAACACGTGGTCCAATCCTCTTTCTTGAAATCCTACTTTTCTTCGGTCCTGGCTTGTCTGAAGGTGATGTCTTGACTCAATGGAACACAGTGCTGGAGTCTAAACGAGTGCTACAGTATATGGGGCCTTTAACCCACGCTCTCCCAACTTTCTTCGCCGTGAAAGTCACCAATCAAGCGTAGTCTTGTTTAATATATTTTGGCCAGACCAAGCAGATTTAAATGTTTGAATTTAATATATATCCTCTCCCCCTTCTCTCATGAAATTCCAAATCACACAGGTAATTTCAGACCCCTCCCATTTAAGGTATTGACACTACCGTTTTTTTTAAATGATTCATATTGTAATTCGTAACAAACCTTTCAGTTTAATTTGTTATTATAAATACTAACAAGCATTTGTCGCCCCACGGTATTGTTGCATCACATTTCTGTCACACCAAAAGTGCAGTTGCAGTTTTATCTTTCGATTAACCATACGAGAAGTACATGTGCTCAGCCTGGCACGCTAGAGGGATTCGCACCTGTGTTTATTTAAACACTGGTAAGGCAGATTTATTAGTGTGCTCCTAGCTGGTTTGTTAACGTTATCTCTACCCATGTTATGTCATACGAAATAACAACAAGAAACCTGAGTCATGCGTTCAAATGTGAGAGAAAATATGGGTAAAGAAGAAACGAATGGAAGGCACTATATAGAGAAAAATACAGGTAGAACACGATAAAATGAAGAGCACGGTCATTTTTTGACAGGCCTTCAGCAAACACATGCCAAGTCTTCCTGTCATATGCCAATAAATCAAATTCTTTCTAAGTTTTCTTATTTTCACGTTTGTCTCCAGTTCTCTTCTCCATGTATTTCTTAGTCTCCCCCAGCCTCTCTTACCCTGGGGGTTCCAGAGCAAGGACTGCTTTGTAATGCTATCAACAAGTTTCCGTCATGTGTGTCCTATTCATCGCCAGCGTCCTCTTCTCATATCTTGTCCACTGGCACTTGTCTTGTTCATGTTATCAGTTCCATAGTTGTGATCTTGTCATACCATTTTAATTCTTCTATTACATGCAAGCACGCCTGTATTAAAGGCTGTAGCTTTTTTATTGTTGTTTTTGCTGGTCTTCGTGTTTCAGAGCTATACAATAGGACTTACTTCATAAATAAATGTTTGCTTAGAATAGAAAGAAGGGTGACTATTGACAAGGTCAGATAGTCGCTTAAGACAGTTAACGAGGAAGAGAATAAGGTATGAATAAAACAGACAAGAGTTCAATAACTCGGCTCGCGTTAACTAAACGTGAGTATTTCTCTTGAGTTGTAAATAAAACGCTTGACCAATAAAGTTAAGTGAAAACAGTTTAGAGCAACGAATCAGAAGTAGCGAGAGAGACATACGACAGAATAATGACCAGAGATCATTAGGGCTGTCCGGTTTTTGTGATTGAAGAAGCAAGGTGTGTTTGCCGTAGTCTCAAGATAAACGGATTCTGTGGTTGTACACATATAGCCTAGATATAGATATATTCAGAAGTTTTGCCATCATTAGACAGTGTTTAAAATGATTACGAAGTGTGGGAGCCGCGCTAGCGTAGTGGTTACAACACCGCTCTGGCGACCGGGTGATACAGGATCAAACCCGGGCGACGCCATTTGAGGATTTTTCGTCGACCGGGATTTGGACTGGATTAACTCGAGACCTGGCGAGAACATTTGAAGGAGTGTCGTCGACCAGGGACTGGCGGCTCCTGAGCCGACCCAGCTGCAATGGGTACCTCCGAAATCGGCGAGTATTTGCCTGAATGGCGAGGGACATTTGTCTCTGTACAAGAAATAAAGGGATACTCACGTAAAATCAATGTCAGGTTAGACATAAATGATAACCTGAGATTTCGCCTCGAGTATTAGCGGGCGAACGAAAAAAAAAAAAAAAAAAAAAAAAAATTACGAAGTGTCTTATAAACACCGTGAGTGTAGAGAGTGTATTTCGTAAGGAATTCAGCGATTTGGGCTGTAAGTATTATCTGAACTTATGATTTATACGTGATAGAATTACACATATACAGGAGAAGTAACACAGAGGTACAGTGTCGAAGTGTCAGACATATTATGAGCACTTTATTGACTAAGTAAAGAAAGCAGGAGATGTGAAGATATCACTACCCTTACAAAGCAACAGTTGGTCAATTAAAATACGACTACATGTAAATAAAAGAATAATTATGCATTACTGGAAGAAAACCATATTTATCATCGTCAGATCATGATAAGTGAAGTTTGAGCTATTCATAAAAAGGTACGATATTTGAGCATGTAAGTATATGACCTGAAGCTTTGATAGTTAGTATACGAATTGAATTTGGCTTTCAGGAACAGGAGTAGAGCCAGGTCTGACTAAGTTTACAAAGAAAGAATATAGTGTGGCCGTGGATCGTATTAGAAGGTTCGGACCACTGCCCTTTCAGTAGATAGTATGTTGTAAGGTAAATGTGACAAACTTCCTTCTCTCAGACTGACTAAGATATTTTCTCATACTCTCTGTTGCTTCAAACGAATTTACCTTAGTAATAACAGTGAAGATGTCAAAGGTTGAACTTTATTAACAAGGTTAGCAGTCTTTCATAACAACTGCTTCTTCAGCAACAAAAGTATTCAATATTCAAAACTGCAATTTCTTGTCTTCTTACTACTTGCTTATTTCAGCTATCACAATGTCATTTAATTCTTCAGGTAGAAACTTCTTGTCTCTCTTCCGTGCTGACTGTTTGTTTTATTTATGTTATTCTTTTCATACGTCTCTTGGTATATCTCACTGAGAGAAAACTGGCCTTACCGAATGGGCTGTCACTTTGCCAAGATTTTCGTCTATTATTCTTCTCTGCTCAGACCTGGTCTACTGAGCTACACATGTTACTGATATATAAAAGTGTTCAACGTACCTGGTTTTGTTCTCAAACGAAATACACTTTCTTTTCTTTCACAACTATCATGTCCTCAGAATAAAATACTATCACCATAAAAATACTGTCGTACACCAAATTTATGGTACATAATGTAGTGAGCGTTTCCTATATACTCTATTTCTCACAGCATAAATCTTGCTAATCATCTAAGACTGAGTATGTTTTCTCACACATCTATTACGCTGAGCGCGTTTCTCAAGTCTAACTTTAACACTTGGGAGAAACCCTTTTTCCTTCCTACGCATAGCGCGTCTCAAAATCAACTGCCCTAAATAACCCCGTTCTCACATTCCCTGTTCCCCCCAAACTCTGTTCACTCATCTCGAATTTCTCGTGCGTACTTTTTTCTTAACTCACTCAAAACCCGCAAGGGACCCAATCCAACATTATCTCCCTTTGCTGTTTTTAACTGAATACCATATCCTCTTCTTTACAAGCTTACTACCAAAATCATACATGCTAATTTTCTAAACCATAACTGATAACCTACTATCTCTGCTTAACCCAAATCCAAACTTATTATCTACCAACCGAAATTGTGGAGTTTCCTCCCTTTTCAAAACGCCTTCCATCACTCACCTTACCTCCCTTCAACTAAGACATTCAGTCTGTATTGAAATTCATTCAAATTTCCCAAACCATTTTTCAACGCTCTCTTCCTTCATCAAAACGAAACCACCGTTCACAATAGGCACATATACGATGAGTTTGAAAAGCTGATATGGAGTATAGAGATACTCAAACATAACAAGACTACTTTTTGAGAAGACTAAGAAAGTCAACTGGAGATAATAGAATGACAAAGGAAGAATATGTACATACACGAGATATAGAGCTTATGCACGAAGCACCTATGATAATTATATGCGAGCTCTATGATAACAAGAATACTTTTCGAGAAGACTAAGAAAGTCAACTGGAGATGATAGAATGACAAAGGAAGAATATATATATATATATATATATATATATATATATATATATATATATATATATATATATATATATATATATATATATATATATATATATATATATATATATATATATGTCCCAGGTGACCGGTGACTGGTTACACTTTGGTGCTGTCACTAGGAGGCAGATGGCAGGCCTAGTGATGCAACTAAAATTTTACAAGTCTCTTTTGTTTATCTTCCAAGTTATTGATTATGGACATGTGTACTTGCCATCTCCGCCAGAGATGTTAATTCCTGGATGAGACACTGTTCCTTCTTCATACAACTCACGATCTGTTCTATTCCTTCTTCGTTGTTACAAGTGACTTTCTTATAGTGGTAGTTTTAAATAGACATGGCCTACATACAGCAACTCTCAAAGGACGAGCTAAAATCTTATATATATATATATATATATATATATATATATATATATATATATATATATATATATATATATATATATATATATATATATATATGAGATATAGAGTTTATGCACGAAGCACCCATAATATAATGATATGCGAGCTCTATGATATCAATTACTGGTCTTGCTGAGTAATATTACAAATGTAAATAAAAGTTTTGAAGGGTAAGACAAAGATTTTAGCTCGTCCTTTGAGAGTTGCTGTATGTAGGCCATGTCTATTTAAAACTACCACTATAAGAAAGTCACTTGTAACAACGAAGAAGGAATAGAACAGATCGTGAGTTGTATGAAGAAGGAACAGTGTCTCATCCAGGAATTAACATCTCTGGCGGAGATGGCAAGTACACATGTCCATAATCAATAACTTGGAAGATAAACAAAAGAGACTTGTAAAATTTTAGTTGCATCACTAGGCCTGCCATCTGCCTCCTAGTGACACCACCAAAGTGTAACCAGTCACCAGTCACCTGGGACATACTTTGAATTGAGTACGTAACCAGCCGGGACAGGACGGTTACATACTTTGAATTGGTGCCGCGACCCTGTTACATACTTTGAATTGACGCCGCGACCAGTCCTTCTTAGTGACAACAAGGCTACATCACATTCTGATTTAATGTATCAACAGCAACATCAACAACAAGAACAGACACAACAACAACCCGCATTTGTTCCACTACCTCCGGAACAAGAACCTACAATGACTGCTCTTAAAAGCATTACAGACACATTACATAATGTTGATCATTATGCAAAGTACAACCAGATCAGATCGGTTATCACACCATTCACAGGAGACTCTAAGGAATTTAGAAGATGGTTAAAGAATGCAGATAAATTCGCCACTATGGTAAATGCATGCACAGACACAGAGCGCAAGCTAATACTATATTTATCGTCAGACTCCTTGGTTACTGAGTTTCTACGAAGACGTGACAGTGCATATCCTAATGAAACATATGAGTCACTTAAGAAAGAACTAACGCAACGCTACAGTGATATTACTAATACGGAGCACGCTTGGTCACTACTTCGTTGCATCGGACTACAACATAAGGAACCTATTCAGTCATATGGAGAAAAATTATTAAACCTAGCAGAGGTATCATTTCTTGATGGCTTGACGGCATCACCAGATTTAGAAAAACATCTTTTAGGCATTTATGTTGATGGATTGTTAGGAAATAACACCAAATTGCATATGATTCGCAAAGATCCGAAAACGATAAATGAAGCGATCCAAATAGCAGTCAGAGAAGAGAATGTTTAAACAAGATTTAACCAGTGTATTGAACAGGAACCTACAGTCGAGTCAAATCCTGAACACGAACCGATGGAAATAGGACATTCCCGCCCGCGTTGGCATCGCCCAAGCCAGATAAGTAACCAGGAACACTTAAGCACAAATTATGCTCGACACCCTCCTAGACAACAGAAGATACACCAAGTCAATATCCCAATTTGTTTCATTTGTGGTATTCGAGGACACCTAGCCCGTGGATGTCGACGACAACATCCTCGACTACACCAGCAAATTTATAACAACCCACAACATTATGGTAATGGCAATACTAATCATTATGGTCAAAATTTTTGAGGCGCACATACAGCTTCCAGCTTTACAAGAGGACAATCACAAAGGTACAACCGGGGAAACGGAACAGTCAACCATTAAGCAGGACCGTTAGTGGTGACTATAAAATTGATGGAAACAACAATTTCCTTCATCATAGGTCCATACATAGGAAGAAAAACAACATTGTTCCACACCCAATTCCTCCTCCTCAAAGGACACCTCAACAAGAAATACAATATATAAACATTACCCCAGACCCTAGTTCCTGCCTTATCAAGACTGACAAGAAGAATTACTGAGCACTTGTGGACACTGGCGCTTCCGTTAGCCTGATTAGGGAACAGTTGTATAAACAAATCAAACATCTTGTGAACTTCCGACCATCAAACACATTTATGGCCTCGGTAACAAGAGAATCTATGAAGTCTTGTGGCACAGCATATATTACATTCCACATAGGACAGCAACAACTCACATATCCTTTTATAATCACACGTGGAATGTCCAGAAACTTTATTCTTGGTAGAGACTTCCTTACTTGCCATAACGCCAGAATATATTTTGACCTGCATAAGATCAATATCAATGGTGAATATATTAATATTAGACAAACATAAAGGTATGTTATCAGGCACTCGTAAGCAATAAAAAAGTAGAACACTTAGACAACAGAAAAACAACAGACGTGAGTGGCTTACCCAGGGTTTGAACCCCATACCTTCCGTACGACAACACCGCCTAGCTATACAAGCGAATCACACTAACCTCACGGCCAGCTAGGCATCCCCAAAAAAGGATGCTTTTACTGACCGGTCATCAGTGCGAAACACAAGACAACACCGGAAGTTTACAATGGGCACCTCAGCCTATTAATGACGCAATCACTTCTGTTGTTCCTCTATTCTGCAGTATATGTCAGTCCAAACAAGACAAAGACCTTGATACTGTGTCCAGTAAATGATAGAAGACTTAAGGACAGTAGTATAGAACAGAGGGTAGGTTTCTGGTATTGTATGAACATTAATAACACATAAGGAAGGGAAACCCGAGGCCTGTAAACAGTAAATTAATATTAGACAAACATAAAGGTATGTTTTCAGGCACTCGTAAGCAATAAAGAAGTAGAACACTTAGACAACAGAAAAACAACAGACGTGAGTGGCTTACCCAGTGTTTGAACATCGTACCTTCCGTACGACAACACCGCCTCGCTATACAAGCGAATCACACTAACCTCACGGCCAGCTAGGCATCCTCAAAAAAGGATGCTTTTACTGACCGGTCATCAGTGCGAAACACAAGACAACACCGGAAGTTTACAATGGGCACCGCAGCCTATTAATGACGCAATAACTTCTGTTGTTCCTCTGTTCTGCAGTATATGTCAGTCCAAACAAGACAAAGACCTTGATACTGTGTCAGTTAATAATAGAAGACTTAAGGACAGTAGTATAGAACAGAGGGTAGGTTTCTGGTATTGTATGAACATTAATAACACATAAGGAAGGGAAACCCGAGGCCTGTAAACAGTAAATTCATATTAGACAAACTTAAAGGTATGTTTTCAAGCATTCGTAAGCAATAAAGAAGTAGAAAACTTAGACAACAGAAAAACAACAGACGTGAGTGGCTTACCCAGGGTTTGAACCCCGTACCTTCGCTTGTATAGCTAGGCGGTGTTGTCGTACGGAAGGTACGATGTTCAAACACTGGGTAAGCCACTCACGTCTGTTGTTTTTCTGTTGTCTAAGTGTTCTACTTCTTTATTGCTTACGAGTGCCTGAAAACATACCTTTATGTTTGTCTAATATTAATTTACTGTTTACAGGCCTCGGGTTTCCCTTCCTTATGTGTTATTAATGTTCATACAATACCAGAAACCTACCCTCTGTTCTATACTACTGTCCTTAAGTCTTCTATCATTTACTGGACACAGTATCAAGGTCAAGGTCTTTGTCTTGTTTGGACTGACATATACTGCAGAATAGAGGAACAACAGAAGTGATTGCGTCATTAATAGGCTGAGGTGCCCATTGTAAACTTCCGGTGTTGTCTTGTGTTTCGCACTGATGACCGGTCAGTAAAAGCATCCTTTTTTGGGGATGCCTAGCTGGCCGTGAGGTTAGTGTGATTCGCTTGTATAGCTAGGCGGTGTTGTTGTACGGAAGGTACGGGGTTCAAACCCTGGGTAAGCCACTCACGTCTGTTGTTTTTCTGTTGTCTAAGTGTTCTACTTCTTTATTGCTTACGAGTGCCTGAAAACATACCTTTATGTTTGTCTAATATTAATTTACTGTTTACAGACCTCGGGTTTCCCTTCCTTATGTGTTATTAATGTCCATACAATACCAGAAACCTACCCTCTGTTCTATACTACTGTCCTTAAGTCTTCTATCATTTACTGGACACAGTATCAAGGTCTTTGTCTTGTTTGGACTGACATATACTGCAGAATAGAGGAACAACAGAAGTGATTGCGTCATTAATAGGCTGAGGTGCCCATTGTAAACTTCCGGTGTTGTCTTGTGTTTCGCACTGATGACCGGTCAGTAAAAGCATCCTTTTTTGGGGATGCCTAGCTGGCCGTGAGGTTAGTGTGATTCGCTTGTATAGCTAGGCGGTGTTGTCGTACGGAAGGTACGGGGTTCAAACCCTGGGTAAGCCACTCACGTCTGTTGTTTTTCTGTTGTCTAAGTGTTCTACTTCTTTATTGCTTACGAGTGCCTGAAAACATACCTTTATGTTTGTCTAATATTAATTTACTGTTTACAGGCCTCGGGTTTCCCTTCCTTATGTGTTATTAATGTTCAATGGTGAATATATACAGTTACAGGATGATATACATATAGCATCCTTGGTACGTTCGACAACTCCTGTTACAGTACTACCTAACACGCTTGTGATAGCTAAAGGGCGAATCAAGAGTTCCAATTATATCGAACCAGGACAAACAATCCAGATTGAACCCTTGGAAAATGAGGATAAAATGATGAACCCCCCTCATGTTTGTTACTGAAGGTATTGCAGAAGTTTCACCCTCCCGTGACTTTCCAGTCATGATTGTTAACACATCGGGACAAGCTACAACGATACACAGAGGTGCGATAATTGCTAAAGTACGAAGATCGTCCTTGACCTCTATAATAAAAAAACAGAATACTTGACGTTGGTCAGAGTCGATTCCATCATTCCCCCGTTCCACGCATATCCCGAAATCATGCCCCATGTCACCCCTCCGACTCTAACAGACGATCTCAATGGCAAAGCACAGATGGTAACAAATTTACACACAGAATTAGGCGTCAGACCCCAGGAACAAGAACGATGATCAAGTCAAAAAGAACAAAGGATAGAGATAAAATTTACAGCCAGTAGAATAATGAGAGACGTACATATCAACAAACATATCACATGCACAAGATGAATAACACTGATTATATACCTGATAATTATGCTACTCCTATACACAGAGAGAGAAGACACGTTAACCAAGATGACACACCGTATGATAGAGCTTGCAGAAATGAACCTGAAGACATAGACTCAGATACGGAAAGGAATATATATTTTCGTTATGCACATAGAGTGAACCAAGTAATACAGCGAAAAGCATACGATGGGATATACAGAAGAACAGGCGACAGTAGAAAAGAATTGCATTATGTCAGTCTCGTTACCCACCATTTATTGCCAACCTCAACAAAACCCTTTAAATACTGCCGTAGTGAACGAGAGAGCAGACGGAATATTTATAGAACAGATGTACAGCATACTCCATGGCGGAAACCCAATACGAGATACTCAAACACACCACTGTATGGAAGATATGAATCAAGATATCCAAAACCCTTTGAATACTGCCATAGTGAACGACAGAGCAGAAGTAACAATCATGGAACAGATGTAGAGCATACTCCATGGCGGAAACCCAATACGAGATACGCAAATAAACCATTCTGTCGAAGAGATGAACCCAGACATTAAAAAACCTTTGAATATTACCGTAATGAACGAGAGAGTAGACGTAACATTCACAGAACTGATGAAGAAAACACATATATCAAAACACCGTGGACAAACCAAGAGTCCCACATACAGAATCACACCAGACCGGTTATCGCAATTACTGGCGACACTGAAAGTAGAAAGCCAACATAAATCTAAGCTTAGTGCGTTCATCACTAAACATCAAGATGTGTTTGCACTAACGTATATGGAGTTAGGCAGAACCAGTACGGTACATATGGACATTCAGACCACAACAGAGGAACCTATTAGTTTGAAACCATACTACACTCCTTTAAAGAACCGTGAAATAGTGGAAAAATCCATAAACAAGATGTTGAGTGCAGGAATTATAGAGAGATCGAGATCAGCATGGTCATCGCCAATAGTAATTATATCAAAGAAAGATGGAACAAGTAGATTTTTCTGCGATTACCGCGCATTGAACAGAATTACTAAAACGATTTCATATCCATTATCACGCATTGATGATATTTTGGCGACACTTGGACATTCTATACACTTTACTACATTGGATGCACGCTCAGGATTTTGGTGTATTCATATGACACCAGCAGCTAAAGAAAAGTCAACATTCTGTACACACATGGGTAGCTACAAGTGGAATGTTATGCCTTTTGGTTTGAAAGGGAGTCCCGCAACATACATGGCACTGATGGACGAGGTTTTACAAGGAATGCATTCTTTTCCATTAGCTTATATAGATGATGTACTTATTCACACAACAGGTACCGTGGATGACCACTTAAAAATGGTTGAACAAGTTTTTGATCGCCTCCGACACCACCAAGTTAAACTCAAGCTAAGCAAATGTGAATTCCTAAAAACGGAAACCAAATATTTAGGATTCATAGTCAGCAAAGATGGCATTCGCCATGACACAGATAAAGTGGATGCAATAAGAAAGATGCCCGCCCCCACAACAGTGAAACATGTACGACGTATATCGGTTGTAATGGATACTACAGACGCCACGTTATTAACTTCTCAAAGGCCGCTGAACCACGTATCGCACTTATCAAGAAGTATTCACGATTCAAGTGGACAGAGGAATGTCAGAAATCCTTCGATTACCTTAAGAAAGCACTTACAACGATACCACTTCTCGCACATCCAAATATATCTCGCCCAATGATTTTGTACACAGATGCCTCAAATACAGCAATAGGTGCTTGTTTAGTCCAACCCAGAGAAGAAGACGAGACACCTATCATACCAGAGATTCCTAACGAGATGCCCATAGCATTTGTGTCGCACGCCCTCTCTAAAACACAGAGACGTTGGTCGACTACAGAGAAAAAAGCTTTCGCCATACATTACGCGATACAGAAGCTTGATTTTTACATTAGGGGTACCAAACTCATCATTAGAACGGACCATCAACCATTGTTGAATTGGCTCACTAAGACATATGAGCGGCCAAAGAAATTACAGACATGGTCCATGAACTTGCAATCTTATGACACAAGAATTGAATACATCCCAGGTACTCAGAATACATGTGCAGACCTCCTTTCTCGAATTCCCCACCCCAGTACTACACAGGAAGATAATCCAGATGCGTTTACTGACATCAACGACAATGCAAAGGAGATCAACATTATAAATTCGAACAGAGTAGATGTCGACAAAAACACCGTCACAACAGATACTAGTACACAAGAAACAGTGGACTTAGACACATTTGATGTATACACCGAGCAGAGAAGAGATCCCGAAATTCTCAAACTTATCCAACAAGTAGAAACGAAACCCACGTCACTCAAACAGTTTACTATCCTGCCGCATGACCACATTCTATATCATATTGACGAGAAACAAGAAGGGAGACAACAAAAAGTAATTCCTCAGTCAGTAGTACCTCAGTTACTAGTGCAGTTCCATTACAAAAATGGACATGTTGGAAGGGATAAGACCATCGACATTATCAAGAAAAGGTACTATTGGATCTCAATGTACAAGACATAATTGAATATGTTAGTACTTGCAAAATATGCAGAATGAGAAACATGAGACCAACTAAAGTTCCCTTGTAAGAGATGAAACCATCTCATTTCCCTATGGAAGTCATAAGCATGGACATTTCTGGTCCATATCCCATTACCCAGTCCGGGAATGCATACCTTTTGCACATCGTTGATCAATATTCGGTATGGCCTGAAAGTTATCCTCTCAAAAATATAACGTCAGCGACAGTAACTGAGTTTTTTCTGCAAGAATTTGTACCAAGACATTGTTGCCCTAAGAGAATAATTACAGATAACGGGAAACAATTCGTCGGTAATCCTTTCAAGAAGACACTCCAGACTTTGCATATTCAACATACCACTAGTAGTTTCTATAGGCCGCCGGCAAATGGAAGAAATGAGAGAATGCATGCTACATTGCATGATATCCATGCCAAATACATACAAGGAAATGTCAGGCCCTCAAAGCAATACGTGTAAACATAAATGAGACGACAGGACTGTCCCCATTCTACATGTTATATGGACGCGAACCTACTTTTCCATTAGACAATCTCTTGCAACCTCAGAGAAAGTATGTAGGAGAAGATCCCATTGAAATTATACTACGAGATAAGCATAGAGCACACCAGATAGCTAATCGCAATTCGCAGAAAGCTTTTAAGAAATGGCAGAAACAGCACGATAAAAGAGCTACATTGGAACCATTTCAAGTTGGTGATAAAGTTTATTATAAGAAGAATGTTCGAGACAACAAATTTGACGTACGATGGCTCGACGGATATAAAGTACTTGAAAAGACAACAGCCATAAATTACATATTATGGAATGAAGAGAAGAACATAGTCACCAAAGCGCATGCAGCACAAATGCAAAAAGACAATCATCGCCCGACAGCACCACCAGCTTTATCGAATGGCAGACCAGTACGAAAAGTCACACTAGATCACTATAATTACACAGAGACCTCTAGCACCTCACACAGAGAACCTGACATAGATGACATTCCGTCGACAGTGAAGATGAAAATAAAATTAAGAGAAAGATTAGTATGTAGAGACAATCGCATACACGATCGAGATAGCAGCACACCAGTATCAGTGCATGAGGACGAACCCCACCCGTCCATAACGAGTCAGACATATTATGGCAGTCAAGGATTATAACCGCCAGTTCCACGTCAACAACAACCTACACACAAGCCTACACACTCCAGTTGGGACAGCGAAGATGAGAGGCCCTTGCAAACAATGAAACAAAACATAACCCACCATAGTCGGAGCCCTACAGAAGAGGATACAAACATTGAAACATCGCAACCTTCCGATGAAACGCCAGTTCCAAGTCAACAACAACCTACACACCAGCCTACACACTCCAGTTGGGACAGCGAAGATGAGAGACCGTTGCAAACAATGAAAAACAACATAACCCAGCATTGTCAGAGCCCTACAGCAGAGCATATAAGCATTAAAACATTGCAACCTTCCGATGAAACACACAGAGAAAAGAACATTATCGATTCGCCTTTGGCACCTTATGAATCAGAACTTGAGACAACAGAACGAGAAGAAAGCGACATCGATTGCATGGATGATACCACCAACACTGAGATACGTACAGCTACCAAGCGCCCTTACCACCCTTCATCACCAGATTCACCGCCACGAGCGAAGCTGTTACGCCTACCACAAGAACATGTACGAGCCAGGTTTAAAAGAAATCATTGCCAAGTTCATAAGCCGATTCCAGGTTTACAACATCGTACAGATATTCAATCGCCCCCTTCCTCCTGCAGAGCGACCATAAACACGATAGCACACTCGATACCAACTTCGTAACATTACGACAGTCGTCTCTCCAGTAGAGAAATTACACTGTTAGAGCTTGCAAAAGAATTTTCAAAACTCATGCAGGCAGTGTAATCATCGTAAAGTACTCCCCCAGCTAAAGTACTAATTCGCAGCACTCCCCCAGCAATAGTGCTTATAGGTACTCTAATCAACTTAACACCTAAAACTAAGTCACTTTATTATGTTTTCAGTGGTTAAATTAGTCGATATCAATACTTTTGTGGACACTTAGACATTAACATTACTCATGTAACTCTTTAAAGCACGAGAGTATAGAACTTTGAAAAAAAAATAGACAGAAAAATCTTTAAACTGTAATCTAGAGAAACACAGAGTCCTGATTATGTAGACTTACTCCATATAAACTCACAGACCTAGTCAGTGTACTTTCCAAGATATAGGATTCACCGCACCAGAGCATCAAGACTGCTGATTATTGTTAGACATTAATAGTATTATTGTCATAATTTGGTTGTATTGCCTATGCATAAAAGGATAGCGACACCAGGAATACGA
Organism: Oreohelix idahoensis; assembly: GCA_024509875.1. Classification (NCBI taxonomy): domain Eukaryota; kingdom Metazoa; phylum Mollusca; class Gastropoda; order Stylommatophora; family Oreohelicidae; genus Oreohelix; species Oreohelix idahoensis. The sequence continues at coordinate 382,977 of JAMPIV010009213.1, forward strand.
CATGTTTGCAGTATTGCTTTTTTTTTTTTTTTTAGCAGTAATTATACTAGAGATGTAAAAAATAAATTATCAGCGATATTATATGTAGCTACTTGAGAGATGATAGTGATGACACACCCACATAGCCACGTTGACATTAACTCTAGGCACAAGGATGTTTAGTATTTTAGGAGGTTTAGTGTATATGTTTATGACGTCCATACTTTCAGACATAATTAACGACTTGAACGGTGCATCCAACGCTAAAATCAGTCGAGCACATCAAATTCTGACCTGATTAGCGACACACGTCTTTCACTATCACCCCAGGACCTTTAGTTATGCACGCTTCGCTATCTTAGTTAGTGTAACTCCGCTTATCTGACCGTTCCAATTCAGTAACGACATTGACCGCAGATATTACAGACATGACGAGTGCTGACAAATCTCTGCTTCCAGAGACAGTTACTATGTCGACAGGTGTATATATTTAGATATTGCATGTATGGAATTATTGTTGATCAGATGGTTGTATCACATGAGGTTGTGTATTTATGTAATGATTGATGATATACCTCAATTGACACAATAGTTATTTGTAATGGGATAACGTTACACTCATGATTTTAGTTTTCCGACTTTTCATGTTATGACTCATAGTTTATAAATGTATATGTACAGGAGCAGGCATAAGATAGTATGCTAAGTGAACACTAGATAATAGTTGATAGAACGCAAATGTCTCCCTACGGGATACATTTGTACGGCCCCGGAATGTATGTCGCCGTGGGGTTTGCCCAAGCAGTATTCATGCTATTGGCAAGGTCAGATAGACGCTTAAGACAGTTCACGAGCAAGAAAATAATGTATGAATAAAACAGACAAGAGTTCAGTAACTCGGCTCGCGTTAACTAAACGTGAGTATTTCTCTTGAGTTGTTAATAAAAGGCTCGACCAATAAAGTTAAGTGAAAACAGTTTAGAGCAACGAATCAGACGTAGCGAGAGAGACATACGACAGAATAATGACCAGAGGTCATGAGGGCTGTCCGGTTTTTGTGATTGAAGAAGCAAGGTGTGTTTGCCGTAGTCTCAAGATGAACGGATTCTGTGGTTGTACAGATATAGCCTAGGTATAGATATATTCAGAAGTTTTGAAATCATTAGACAGTGTTTAAAATGATTAAGAAGTTTCTTATAAACACCGTGAGTGTAGAGAGTGTATTTCGTAAGGAATTCAGCGATTTGGGCTGTAAGTATTATCTGAACTTATGATTTATACGAGATAGAATTATACATATACAGGAGAAGTAACACAGGGGTACAGTGTCGAAGTGTCAGACATATTATGAGCACTTTATTGACTAAGTAAAGAAAGCAGGAGATGTGAAGATATCACTACCCTTACAAAGCAACAGTTGGTCAAGTATAATACGACTACATGTAAATAAAAGAATGGTTATGCATTACTGGAATAAGACCATATTTATCATCGTCAGATAACGATAAGTGAAGTATGAGCTATTCATAAATAGGTACGATATTTGAGCGACTGGGAGAGTCGACTTATGTATGAACTGCCAACATGCTCTCGCATGTAAGTATATGACCTGAAGCTTTGATAGTTAGTATACGAATTGAATTTGGCTTTCAGGAACAGTAGTAGAGCCAGGTCTGATTAAGTTTACAAAGAAAGAATATAGGCACATATACGATGAGTTTGAAATGCTGATATGGAGTATGGAGATACTCAAACATAACAAGACTACTTTTTGAGAAGACTAAGAAAGTCAACTGGAGATAATAGAATGACAAAGGAAGAATATGTACATACACGAGTTATAGAGCTTTTGCACGAAGCACCTATGATAATTATATGCGAGCTCTATGATAACAAGAATACTTTTTGAGAAGCCTAAGAAAGTCAACTGGAGATGATAGAATGACAAAGGAAGAATATATATATATATATATATATATATATATATATATATATATATATATATATATATATATATATATATATATGAGATATAGAGCTTATGCACGAAGCACCCATAATATAATGATATGCGAGCTCTATGATATCAATTACTGGTCTTGCTGAGTAATATTACAAATGTAAATAAATGTTTTGAAGGATAAGACAAAGATTTGAGTTCGTCCTTTGAGAGTTGCTGTATGTAGGCCATGTCTATTTAAAACTACCACTATACGAAAGTCACTTGTAACAACGAAGAAGGAATAGAACGGATCGTGAGTTGTATGAAGAAGGAACAGTGTCTCATCCAGGAATTAACATCTCTGGCGGAGATGGCCAGTACACATGTCCATAATCAATAACTTGGAAGATAAACAAAAGAGACTTGTAAAATTTTAGTTGCATCACTAGGCCTGCCATCTGCCACCTAGTGACACCACCAAAGTGTAACCAGTCCCCGGTCACCTGGGACATACTTTGAATTGAGTACATAACCAGCCGGGACAGCACGGTTACATACTTTGAATTGGCGCTGCGACCCTGTTACAACTTCGTGTTGTATCTCTCCTTATCTAATCCATATGTGGCAGCTAAAGACTCAAACGTAGCAAGATAGATATCTATTTCCTCAGAAGCATCTGAGTAGACATCTAACTGAAAAGAGGCCGCGCTCGGAGCTATCACTTGAGAGGTATTTCCCCCATCACTACCCTGAGAACTCCCCGACCCATTAGTGCTAGAGCAGGATTCGATTCTTCTTCCTTCAATTTCTAGTTCTTTTAGTCTGACTGCGTTGGCTCTGTTGGCCTGTTCCTTCCTTTCTGCTTTTTCGACCTGTTCCTTCTCGAATTCTATGCGCCTTTCAACCTTCTGCTCTTCAAAAGCTCTTTGCTTTTCTTTCTCTCTTTTTCGTGTTCCCGTTGCTTCTCCTTCTCTTCCCTTTCTACTCTCATCGGACCATGGCTTTCTCGGCCTTTATCCTGTTTTTGTCCTTTTTCACAGAAGTGGATACAAAATCAGATAAATCTTTGCCCGATAAGCCCATCTCTTTAGCAATATTTAAGTAAAAAGGGTAGAGATTTCGTGATTCGAACATGCTGCGCAAATAGATTGTTTACAGGCTACACGAAAATGGCAATTGCTACTAAACGAAAAAAAAAAAAAAAAAAAAATTAGCCACTCTAAGTTCAAAATTATAGCTGACTGAAATTACAAAGTCCACAACAACGACACAACAAAAATTAGGCTTCAGCAATGGACAGTTTTTTACTCTTCCAATTATTTTTAGAGAAGTTTTTTATTTTATCAATTGTTAATTTTACTCTTAAGATATTTCACCTTATTTATTTATTTATTGCAAGGCATATGAGCAGATCTATCTATACTAATAACCTTAAGTAAATCTAAAATTTATTTCAGGGAAAATAACCTTCAGGTTTCTTAATCAAGGCGAGATCCGCAATTGTGATTTATCACACTTGCTTGTCCGAGTTCAATCGCAAAGCGAGATCCCAATTGTCACAGATTGCCTTCCCTAGCTCTGCAGTAGTGGTCCACCAGTGGCCAACACTCAACAGTATCGAATATGGGTCTTCAAAGGTGTCTACCGTAGCACAAGATTACTTTTGGCAGAGTTGTAGATAGAACGGTAATAACGCTTCAATCCCAAGGGAGTTTTCACAAAATAATTCAAAAGTCTAGAACAATGCTGCATAGGGCAGAGCACTATTAATTTATATCTGATTCGTTGCCTTTTGTGAAGAATTAAACAATGGTTTTAGCACATTCAAGACCCCAGCTGGTGTAATTCCAGCGAAATTCTTCTATAAGCGTTAGCTCTATATATGTAAATATAAGTTTAAATGTATATATATTAAGGAGTCTTGCTCATACGTTTGCTTTCATACCTATAATAACTGAATCAACAATTATTGTTTAGTTTTAAAATAAGATGTAACAAATTTAATAATCAATTAGTTTTAACTGGTTATAGTAGCAATGGACTGGTGGGGAATTTTAGATGTAATTAAAATAGTCTTCACTGAGACTTGAGCTGAGGATTTGAAAAAACAAACCAATTGTTCTTTTGCTATTTGCGTAATAAACTTACCCTGTAGCTGCTCTAAATGAGTCCTGCAGCCGTGGTTACGTCAGTGTCACGGAATTGCCTCCCCTGCTTTGCAGTAGTGGTACAACAATGGCCAAAACTCAAAAGTATCTTATATGAGCCTTCAAATGTGACTACCTTCGCACAAGATTACTCTTGGCAGAGTTGTAGTTAGAAGGATAATGATGCTTCTATCTCAAGTGTATAGTCATAAGTTGTTTCCGAAGTGAAGAACAATGCTGCATTTTCAGGGCAATTGTTAACTTATATCGGTCTGCCGCCTTTTATGAAGAATTAAGCAATTATTCATTTCAGCTCGTTCAAGCCCCCACCCTGATTTACTCAGTGGAATTCTTATTATTATGGTATAGCTCTGTTAAAGTGTATTTAGTAAATTGACTGAGACAAACATGCAGTAAATTCAAAATGATTAAATCAACGTTAAAGTTGTATTTTACAAATAACAGATTTAATAGTCATTTAGGTTTTAACAAGGTTTAAAAGAAATGAATAATTATTTATAAAAAAAAGTTTATCGTCACTGTTGTGATGGGATAGAAATGAGTAAAGGAGGTTACTTGGCAGCTTTTATGTGTTACTTAGCTGTCAGTGACGGCTATGCTCCTTCTGATGGTTTGGTTCTCGGAAGACTGATCACGCTCGTCACTGGTCAAGGTTGTAGGGCGCAGCACGTTCCCTGAAGTGTCAGGGAGTGTCTACGAAGTTGGTCCCCCGTCTTAAAGCTCAGGCCAATTATCTATTCTTGTTCCAGAGATAGCACCCCCAACTGGTACCACCAACAACTATGGTAATCGAATAGATACAAAATGCTCTCCTAAATATTGCGTTTCCCAACACATGCTTGTGTCTTCCTATTCCTATTCCACCATCCCATCTACCTCAGACTTTACCCTCGATAAAAATTAAACTTAATCCATCGAGAGGACACTTTCTTTACATTTAAAATGAATAGCTTTATATTTACTTTACATTCAATGAAAAGGTTAATAGTATAGAAAGAATATGTTTACATTAACACCTACACTGATTGGAAAGTATTCACTATATACATTGAATATGTTTTCATTTACATCTACACTAATTGAAAAGCTGTGAAACTTTCATTAATTTTAAAATGAAAATGTTTTTACAGACATTTACACTGGTTTGAAAATGTAGATATTATAATAGAATGTACATCATTTCTTTCATCTTTCCATCCCTGCTCCATATGGAACTTGGGACTACCCATGCTTTTAGTTCTCTGTAAGAAACTAGCAATAAAGCAGTCACCAGCACTTACAGTGGTGCTTCTTGAAATCATCATGCTATATGATGAAGTTGCGAGCCTCAAAAGACTTGGACATCCACTAGCACTTTTCACATATTAATATTCACATTGCGATATATACATATTAGTTCACGTGTTAGTAATGAAAAATATAAAATGTAAAAAATACAATTTATGCCAATCTTGGCTTACGGACTGTTTGCTCAGAGAAGTAGGTTTAAGGCACTGGAGATGCCTTTTTTCACGTTTCTTGGGGGTTGTTATGTTAGCACTAAACTCCCATTATGATTTAGTGCTTCAGCTTCCTCAGATGCCCGTCTTCCTTAGTAAAATGGTTTTCCTGGACTCTTTAAGTCCTTCAAGATGTTCCACAAAGTCCGGTCTGATCAAGAGAATTCTGAATTCTAACCCTGGCAGTTTGGTTTCGTCTTGGCAAGCGATCATCACAGTGAATTTTCACAGTGCCTTCAAACTGTAAAAAGGTCAGGTTATATTGCCTGTCCTCCCCCGCATTTGTTTTGTTACGATGCTAATAAAGCGCCAATCGCTTCAGACATGCGTGTTTATTGGGGTAATCTCAAAATTATCTCCGCCTGATATAATTTGCATGATGCAAAAGGTCATGTCTCCCATATATGGAATGAGAACATCCGATCCTCTCTCGGCCATGTTTACAAATAACTAATTATTACTTTAATATAAAGTAATGTCTTTGTAACAAGGTGTGCCGGAAACGATGATGTCATGCATGTCTGTGGAAAATGTGTCGCAGACGAGTAATCTCCTTATCACACAATCCGTCTCTTTACCATGTGGGCAAAGAACGCATCTTGGTCTTATCAGCGATTATACAAATGCGCTGAGCAATTTTTGTGTTAATCTGTAGTCTGATGTCGGCCACACCCGAAATTAACTAACATGGCTGTCGATTAATTATTATCTCAGCCGTTCCTTGCAAAGGAGGGATGAACGGGTAACCAAACAGACATGACGACTTATCAGTGTGAGGAAAATCAACATAGCAGAGAAAGAATTATGTGACAAATTCTTTTGTGGTGAGGGCACGTCTTCACACATCTTGTCCAATTTAGGCGGTTAATGCTGATTCCCTGCTTTTAACTCACAACTAGTGACGTCGAAACTTTAGTCTTGCAGTTTCATACCACGAACAGTCTGATAGTTTCGTTCCATGAACTTTAGACAAAGTAAAAAGAACAAATGCCTCTGCTAAGTACACTTGGTTGGAAGATTAACAAGCGCATTGTCTCGCTGTCCACCCACCAATGTTAGCCTCTCTGAATAATTAAATTATTGAGTATACACAGTGTAACTCGGGGAAGAAAAAGCAACCGCAAAATGGGAATGCTTAAAAACAAGCATACAATCAGCAAATGCAGATTTACCTAAAAAGGAGTCTAAGAAAAATCAAATTTGGATGACAGATGACATCTTGAATAAAATGGCAGAAAGAAAGAAAGCAAAAAACACTCCAGAATATAAAACAATAGACAATGACATACGTACTATGTGTAGAGAAGCAAAAGAACGGTGGATAGAAACAAAATGCAAGGAAATAGAAGACTTGGAAGCAAAGCACATGACAAGAGATATGCATGAAGAAATAAAGAAATTATCAAATCGGTCGCGGTTTGCACAAGGAGGAAGCTGTATCAAGAACAAAAATGGTGTAATATTACTTGATGAGAAAGACATATCAAACAGATGGGCAGAATACGTAAAAGAACTATTCGAGGACAACAGAGGTAAAAAACCATCACCAGATTCTAATGAAGGCCCAAACATTCTCAGATCAGAAGTAGAGAATGCCATTCATATGATACAAAAAGGAAAATCAGCAGGCATGGATAACATAAAAATTGAAATGATAGAAGCTCTGGAGAGCTTTGGTATAGATACAATCACAGAAATATGCAACGATATATACAATACAGGATATATACCACACGACGTGAAGACATCAGTTTTCATAACATTGCCCAAAAAACCAAATGCAACAGAATGTTCAGACTTCAGAACAATCAGCCTGATGAGTCATGCAATTAAGATACTGCTCAAAATCATACAGGAAAGAATAAAAAGTAAAGTAGACAGCGAAATCCAAGAAGAACAGTTTGGTTTTAGACGGAACGGTGGAACAAGAGAGGCAATATTTTGCCTAAGAATATTAGCAGAAAAATATACAGAGGTCCAAAAAAGTATGTATATGTGCTTCATTGACTATAAGAAGGCTTTTGACAGAGTCCATCATGAGAAAATAATTGAATGCCTCGAAGACATAGGTATTGATGGAAAGGATATAAGAATACTCAGTAACCTTTATTGGGAGCAAACTGCCACAGTAAGATCGGGAAGGAATTATTCACCATACATAGACATAAAAAGAGGTGTCAGACAAGGTTGTGTGCTGTCCCCCTGCCTATTTAATTTATACACCGAAAAAATTTTCAAACAGATACAGGAAATACCAGGACTGAACATCAGTGGAAGGTCAATAAACAACCTTAGATATGCAGATGATACCGTGTTGTTAGCTGAAAGCGAACAGGAGTTACAAGAACTAGTGAAGCAAGTGAACAGTATAAGTCATGAATATGGACTCGACATTAATATTGAGAAAACAAAAACTATGATAATTAGCAAAACAGACGACAAACCCACATTAAAGATAAGCGTAAATGGGAAAATCCTGGAACAAGTCAAGAGCTACGTATATCTTGGTCATATAATAACAGAAGATGGCAGATGTGAAACAGAAATCAAGAAGAGAATAGGAATGGCCAAAGCTACATTCAACAACATGAAACATATACTGACATCCAAACAGTTATCTCACAAATTAAAACTGAGAATCATAAAGTGTTATATATATTCTGCATTTCTGTATGGTGCAGAAACATGGACGATGAATAAGCATTTGGAAGAAAGAATTGAGGCTCTTGAAATGTGGATATATAGAAGAATGGGGCGTATCTCATGGAAAGAGATGAAAACAAATAAGGAGGTCCTAGAAAATCTAGGTATGAAAAGAGAACTAATGAGGGAGGTCAAAGTTTGGCAGCTAAAATACTTTGGCCACATAAAAAGGCATAACACCTTTCAGAAGACCATAACAGAAGGGAGAGTTGAAGGCAAACGTGCAAGGGGAAGACAGCGCTATAAGTGGGAAGATAACATCAAAAGATGGACAGGAAAGAGTCTATCAGAGTGCACCACCAAGACAAGCGACAGAAGACGTTGGAGATCCATTACAGCCAACCTTCGTTGTGGAGATGGCAACTGATGATGATGAACTCGGGGAAGATTATTAAAATCACCAATATTCTTCTGGGTATTAAACCGGAAAAATATGTGCTTGTACCGCGTGATGGCAATGACGTGCCTGAATTACAATTAACACGTACATATATCTCACAAAATGATACAATACACTTGATGCACATGGGATGTAATCATCACTCATCACTGCTCCATTCGGAGTCTGGGGTTGCTGCTGCGTTCGCGTTTCTGAGAGAATTAGCATAAAACAAACGCCAACGCTTGCTGTAGGGGTTTATGAATATACTATTTTCATATGTTGAGGTTGCCAGCGCATATGTAATCACTTAGCAAGAAAAACTTGTCAAATTCACGTTTGTAAAATAAATAAAGTATGTTTTAGGAACACAATCTCCTGGCACAGTTTAGAATGGACACAGCAGCCTAGGTTAGATTCTTTCGAATGACTTGATCTGAGAATTGTAAGTATTCCTCTTATGACGGGTGATCTGATTCCTTAGGTTTCCAGTCTTTGTAATTAAAAATGCGAGTTTACTTTTAAGTTTCAAAGTACCCAAATATTATGTCCTGGTCCTTTAAGTTTCCAGTTTTTGTATTGAAAAATGCGGGTTTACTGTTAAGTTTCAAAGTTGCAAAAATACTTCGATCTGTCACTTATAATTTTGGAATTCTTAGTCCGATACTTCTCTGGCTCTGGTGGATTGCTAGCTTTAGGAGGCGATGCAGTCTGATTTGTGACTCTGATTTCGCTAGATTATATATGTCCATTTCTCAGTTCAAATCCCAGATTTTACTTCCGACGAATTTTCCAATGAAATTCAAAGTCTATTCTGGCTCTCAAATTAAACCAATGGTAAGCTCTTTAGAACTATATTGGTCGAGGTGTTAAATCATAAAATCCAACGCGTGTTTTAAAATATAAAATTTTAAAATTCCAACGCGTGACCTCTTGCTAATAAGGCTGCAATACTTCTGATTGCATCTTTATGCAAACTCAGAAACAAATCTGTGAACTTCCTGTCTAGATGCTTTCCCCCAATATTGTCTCCCCAGACAGATTACACTAGTCAACAAATTTTCAAAAGTTATTTGTACTAGAAATTAAATACCATTTCTTATTGATTTTGACATGCTTATTTCAAATATCATAATGAAATTCACCAATTGGCTGTGGGTTTTTTTAAATGATGAATTTACATTACTGTAATACAAATAATGTATGCTTGTTTAATTGTCTGGGGTGAACAGCTAGTCTTTCTACTTTAGCATTATAAAAATTGTGGTTACATACTCAATTAATTGATATTTCAACATAAAATGATAGAAAAAAAACATTATTTAAAGTTCACATATCATTTTTTTTAAAAGGCACATTTGAACCCATTCCGTCATTATTCAGTCGCTGTTCGAGCTCTCTTTGCTAGCTTCTTGTAGTCAATCGATGACGTGTCTTTTCCCAATCCAACAGTAATCAGCAAGCATTGAAGGGCTCCAATTGCCTTGATACCTTGTCTCAATAGCAGCAATGTCCTGGTGAAATCGTTCACAATGCTCATCACTGACCGCTCCACAGTTTGACGTAAAGAAATCCAGATGAGAATCCAGAAATTGAATTTTCAAAGACATGTTGCAGCCAAGACTCTTATACTTCAGAAGGAGATTTTCTACAATTTCACTGTAATTATCAGATCTGTTGTTTCCAAGAAAATTGTCCACCACTGACTTAAATGCTAGCCATGCTGCTTTTTCCTTGCCATGCAACACGCAAAGAAACTCGTCATCATGAAGAATTTTTCGAATTTGCGGACCAACAAATACTCCCTCTCTTATTTTAGCTTCACTCAGTCTTGGAAATTTTCTGATGAGGTATTTGAAAGCCTCATCTGTTTTCTCCACTGCCTTGACAAAGTTTTTCATGAGACTCAGCTTAATGTGCAAGGGTGGCAACAAAATCTTGCTGGTGTCGACAAGTGCTAGATTCTCAACGTTCTAACTGTCAGGCTGCAATGACTGCCTGATTGGCCAATGTCTTCTGATGTAATGGTCACTTCGTGCACGGCTATCCCACTCACAGAGAAAGCAACAGTACTTGGTGTATCCACACTGTAGTCCAAGCAAAAGAGCGACCACTTTTAAGTCACCGCAAAGTGAACAATGATGATCGTAGTTTATACACTTCAAAAGCTGCTTAATGTTTTCATAAGTTTCTTTCATATGAACTGCGAGACCAACTGGAATTGGCGGTAACACATTACTATTATTCAACAAAACAGCTTTAAGACTCGTCTTGGATGAATCAATGAAAAGCCTCCACTCTTCCGGTATGTAATTGATTTTGAGGGCTGCCATTAAACCAGAAATGTTGTGGCACGCAGAAAGGTAACCCTCTTTGAAAAAGAATGTCATAAGCGGCTTCTGGCGGTTCCTATAGTCAGAAATTGTAACATCTTCTGCCAGGAGATTCCACTGTTGTAAACTGGAACCCAAAAGCCCCGCCTTGTTCTTCGGTAAATTCAGATCTCTTACAAGATCATTCAGTTCACATTGGGATATTAAGTGTGGTTTAGTAGATGTAGTTTGCTCAACATCTGGGTCGCTTGACGTTGATGGTTCAGGACCACCAATGTCCTCTTCTTCATCAGTGGAAGCAGCTGAAAATGATTCTGGCACTTTGGGAACTGGTAGGTCATAGCCATATGGTACCGGACGTATTGCAGAGGGGATGTTTGGATATTCCAGAGTCCATATTTTCTTCTTTGATATGCCTTTCCCAATTGGAGGGACCATGCAAAAGTAACAGTTGTTGAGATGATTAATGGGCTCTCTCCAAATCATTGGGACTGCAAAAGGCATAGCTTGCCTTTTGCCAGTCAACCACAGTTTAAGATGTGCTGCACATGTATTGCAGGATATGTGTGGCGCCCAGCTTTTATCTTGATCTCCTATTCTGTAGCCAAAATATAAACTGTGCGCCTTCTTAATCACTTTAGTTATATTTCGTTTTTGGGATAAAATGTCACCTCACCACATATATAACATAAATTATTAGCACTGTTCACACATGTCCTAGGCATTTCTAACTACGATACTTTTGATAAAGACAAATGCACTAACTAATGGCAAAATTTTATCAGAGATAAGATATTTATACACAAAGGTGATGTAATCATAGGTAGGATTGCATCATCAACTTCTAGTTACATTTTTATTGGTCATTAGAAAAAAATTATGCAATCGCCCACAACAGTTGCGTCATATATATAAATTGACCTTAATTAAATAAATTAGTAGCATATATATTGAAAACTAGAGCCAATCAACATTTTTTAACATCATTTTCGTTTTCAGCACACCAAAATTAGTTAAGATCAGCTATTTTCATTTCTGGTACATTTTGGTTGTTGACTAGTGTTATCTGTAATATTGATACAAAGATGGCCAGCGGAAGCGATTACGTATAATCACCTGTGTTTTCGTGCATCCGCCAGACGGATGTTTCATACAGACAAAATGGCTTTCTTTTCATCGATCGTGCGCCACTACCTTGGATCAGCACAGATCGTCTCTATCAAAGGTATCTAGAACGCTTAGGTGATAAACGTATTTACCGCTGACAGGTCTAATTAGCCTGGTATTATTACGATTCACCTGGCGAAACGTAAACAAGTCTGGGAGTATTAAGAGCAAAAATAATGTAGGTGCAGGAAATATGTCAAATAATAGGACGATGATCGGTGATCAAAATGAAGAAAAGAAGTAATGCTGCTGGAGAGGACGAAAGTTATAAAAGTGCACAACTGAATCGTCACACGAGTCTCTCTTAACAAGTCTCAAGTCGAGTCTCAAGTTTCTAGGTATAAATTTCAAGTCAAGAGTAGTATACAATGCGCAAAACGGTTAGCATTCAGGAGGAGCGCAGGAGGAGCGCATGACTTTTATATAAGGAAAATCAGGAGGAGCGGCAGGAGGAGCATGACTTTTAAGTAGTAATATATTTAGATAATGGTGTTGTTTATTTAGATAACAAAAAGACGCTATATTTAGACAATAGGAAGATATATTTAGACAACAAGAAGAGGATATATTTAGATAACAGTTAGATGATATATTTAGACAATAGGAAGATATATTTAGATAATAGGAAGACGAACAGTTATACGATATTTAGACATATATATTTTACAACAGTTATACGAACTGTTAGACGATATTTATATACATATTTTACAACAGTTATTTAGACAACAGTTATATATAGGAAACAAAAATGAATTTTAGTTAATATAGTTTATTTGTCAAATACTGTTTTGTAGTAACAAAACATATAGGAGCATATACGGTAAAAAAAATTTAGGAGCACATATATATATAGTATTTTTTAACATTACATGAGTATATATTGTACAATTGAGAAATAACACACAGGATCACACATGTACAGTACTTTGTTATATACATATTTATATTGGAAAGACAGAGTGTATTTCAATTAGTGGTGTTTTGTTACAGTAGTAACATTATCACAGAGTGTAAGACATAAATATAATATCACAGGGGTACAGGTGCAGACCAGACTTTGAGGGTTGTCGTCAAGTCGTAAAAAATAGAGAGGTGCGTATTGTGTATACCTATAGGTACCTATGAGTGTACATAGTGGAAGAGAGAGAGTTTAGATGTTGAGGGGTGATGTGGTGACGTTGTCGGGATGGACCTGTCTTTTGATGTAAAAGTAAGACAGGGCGTTGCGGTGTTGTTCGTATGTGTAGATTTAGGATTTGTGTGCTCGGAACCCGATATTTTCCCCGCCCTGTGCTTGTTGTGTGTTGAGTACTTCTAAGAATGTATTTTTGTCGATTTTGTTGTGGTGTTTGCTGAGTCCTTTTGTGGTAGTTTTATCGCAGTCCCCAAAACAGTGATAAGTCTTGCTGCACAGCGAAATCATCCCGCTGCCTTCGTATTCTAATTTAAAAAGGCCCGGTGTCCGTCTGTCAAATAATATTTGTTCGCGGCATCTCTGACAAACGGCGCGCGTTTTACCCTCGCTAGCGACGAAAACGGCTCTATGTTCGGGGCATACTTCGGCGGGGAACCACTGGTGGTAGGAGCTATAAAATTCGCGTCGCATAGTTGGCTTAACAACGTTCGCTAGGTTGTCTGAACTAAGGGCCAAGTAAAGACTGTCCGTGTCTGTCTCACACAACTGAAAGTCTGACCTATCTATAAATTTATCTAAGCAGTCATAGTAAAACTCTAACATTCTCAATTTAGCGTATTGGTACACGAAAAAACCTATCTGCACGAGGAGGTCCCAACTAATTGTCTGTTTAAGTCTTTCTACTTCAAAAATGTCGTCCGTCACTAACGTCATTTTCCTAAATCGGGGGGAATTTATTAGGTCAGACGTATCCTCTCCCATCGTGTACGAGACATCTACATGCTTCGCCTTATTGGTCAACGTTTTACCATAGGCGGCGTTACCCAACAGTTTCATGGTCTCGCTGGTAATTGCGTAGGCAGGATCTGTATCACATTGTCGACGTGCGTTCGAAACAGTGTCCCGAAACTGTTTAAAACACGTCACAGGTGCATACTCAATCACCTGGTAAATACAGGTGACTTTTAAACCTTTCGTCAAGTACCATCGAAGCAAAGGTGTTGCCAACAGAATCTTTTTGCCCACATAACTCCCGATCAACGTTCTCCTGGGGGTAGTCAGGAGCTTGTGCTTTTTGGCGTATTCGCGCATGAAAGACCCAATATCATCTCTCGTGACGTCGACATTTTTGAAAATGGGCGTCATTTCCGAGAAATGTTCTTTTAGGGAGTCGGGGACATGAATGTCACACTCGACTAGGCCAAACAAGGTCTCGTCTAACACCGAGGCGAGAATATTGTCATCTGTTAATGGGTACCGGCATTTGGTGTACGAGGGTTTCACGGTCGGGAAGGTGGCGCGCAGAAAACTACGGATTGATGGCTCGGTTTTCTTCAACTCCTGCCACTCGCATTCCCACATTTCGACCAATTTGACGTCGCACTCGTTCTTCAAATAATCACAAATTTCCAACGTCTTTGCGTACAATTCACTCAAAGGTTTTTTGTTGACTGGATTAACGTCACGACCGGCGGTTAGTAGGCAGTCAGGGTGGCCATGGAACAGACAGCCGTGGAACTGGTAGGCGGTACGAGAGTATTTGTCCCAACCGTCTACCCTAATGTACCTATAACCCAACGACATCTCACGACCGTTAAACTGGGTTTTCAAAACCACTTTATTTTTGTGCGAGACCCAACTCAACCAGTCACGGCACTGCACGGTATATTTATGGAGTTTGTGGTGCTTGAAACCATCCTCCCTGTATCGTCTAACGGGAAAGTCAGTGGGCATTTTTTGCATTAGCGCCCACAAATAAAGGGCGTTGGCATCAAAACCTTTAATGCATTGGGCCATCTTCCCCCCCTCTAATGCGGGTTTTGCCTTGTTCGTGGAGCCTATGAAATATAATGGAAGGTCCCCCGACTATGTTTTGGCGCAACGTGTTATGCAAATCTGCCTCCCGCTCGCAGCATAACGAAAAAGAGACGTTGGGTGGGAGGGTTTTGAAGAGATATTTTAACGTGACACCGGGCACGGAAATCGCGTCTTTAAACATATCTACGTCTAGGTCCGCGTAAAAACTAACTTGTTGTTCTAACTCCAGTAGGAAAGGGACCACGTCTTTGTTATTGTACCATGTGAGAAAGTCACGCAACGTGGTCATGTGGTTACCGGCCCACATCTTCTGACATTCGGCGTACTCGTCGACGGAAATATTAGTGTTTTTAAGGGCGGAAAAAATGCCGAGTGGGGTGGTAACGCCGTTTCGTCTAATTTTGCTAAATCTGTTATGTACTCGTAACAAAAATATCCTTTAGTGTCTTTAACGTTATACGCCGCGAGATACTTGCTATAGCTAAAACCGGGGGCTAAGTAATTGATTATATCTAAAAACTTTAACTCGAGAGTGGCAATACACATAAAATTATTGTTTCGCTTGACTAAAAATGTGAATTCTTCACCCATGAAATATTTGATTACATAGGGTTTGATAACGTTGACGTCGTACTTGCCAGAATTGAACCCTAGCACGGGTAGTTCCTGTAAATAATTATCGAGTCTGTCAAGCAGCCCGTCTGAATTACCAATCTTCTCTAAAGCCTCGAGTTCAGCGTATACGTCGTCAAAATACGCACGCAGAATCTCGTAAGAGGCCTCGGAAATATTGATCAGATAATCAGCCATCCTATTGACCAAGTCTTGTGGATCACCCGTTGTGATAAAAAACACGGGGTCTTCTAAACCGGGGACGTTAGAAGCCACCGAGCAAGACAGGGGCACGTGTTTGGCTGTGTATGTAGTGGTGTTAACACTGGGCACTACCGTGTTATCAAAATAACATTCGTAATCGAACGTGGCTCGATAGGGAAAGACGAATTTATTATCTACATCTATTCCCAGCTCATTGAGCGCTTCCCAAATGGTCTCTGGCGGATTATAGACACCACCTTTAAAAATTTCCTTTTTCTTAGAGCCGGCACAGGTCTTTTCATGGCACTCCATGTCCCTAAAAAGCTTCCACAACTTGCCGCATTTCGGACACGAAAAAGAATGACTGGCCCTATCAATATCTGCAATATACATAAAATGATTTTTAAACATTAAAAGACGCAATGTATCCGGAAAACTATCACTACCTCTATGTTTGGGGGTCAGGTTTTCCGCGTCGTCAAACTCGAAAACGTCAATATTTATATTAAAACATTTTTCTAAGGCTGGAATATCAATTAAACTAACCCCGGGGAAATCAATGAGGGACGTTAGTCCCTGGTGTGTTTGCCACTGTTCTACGAGTCGGTGCGTGGGTTTTCTAACATCTGTAACGGCACCACCCCTAAAAACGGCCAGACACCTAAAAAAGCAACAGTTATCACTGTAAGGTTTTGAATGTGAATCGTGTTGTAATGTATGGATGTGTTTATTGTCGGTGATGAAGGAGGAAATTTCTTGTAATAAACAGCCGATTGGAAAGTCTTGAAGATAGTATATATAGAAAGAAGTAGCTGGGATTGCTTCAACAAAATATTTTGTGTTTGGTCTGTTTAACTGGGCGTGTGTGATAATGTCGCTGTCGTGTAATTGTGAGACAAAAGATTTGAAATCTGTAATGTTGTTGACTAAGTGAGGCTGTTCTAAGACACTAGCATTATTGTGAGACGAATAAAGGAAACGAAGGTCGCGAGTTTCTCTGTGGCGCAAAATGGAATGAAAATTGTAGTTAATTTTGAATCTTTTTGTCTGTTGTGCAAATACAGGGAGCAAAAGAGAGCGCCATTCAATTGATTGTTCTGGTCTGTGAAAAAAATGTAAAAATAGACAGATATTTGTGTTTGCTTGAATGTGTTTTTATGGCTTGCCAGTTGTCAATATATTTCTGTTTAATATCAGCTGGTAGAGCATCTAACGAGTCTTCCTCAGAGGACAAGCGAGGTCTCTTGATATGGGTTTGGTGGGTACTGATCATTGTTTGTGTGAGTGGGTTAATCTGGCCTGCAGTATTTGAAGTGGATTGGGTGGGACTTGAAGTGGGTCCTGAAGGTATTGTGGAAGTTGTTGCTGTGGTAGATGCTGCAGCAGATGATGATGCTGAGCCTGTCATTGGTGTGGCGCCTGATGTTGCTGTGGGGCATGAGGTTGACATCTCCATTGGGGTAGTGGTGGGATGTTTCTGTTTTAGGTGGACTCGTAGATTATCACCACGAGAAAAGTCTTTTCCAAAAATGTCACAAGAAAAAAGAGGCATAAAATGTGCTGTTTTTATGTGTCGTGAATAATTGTCACGTCGGTCGAACGTTTTCCCACATCGGGCACACATGTTCTTCCCCACTGATGTGTTTTGTACCATTGTGTCTGCTTGTGTAGTGGCCCCCACTGGGGTATCTATACGTGGTGCCCCTGGCCCATGGGCCAATTCTTTATGGTGTTGTAGGGTATCGGGGCTGGTAAAGTTTTGAGGACAGACACGGCAGGGGTATCTCTGCTCCGCGTGGACCGAGGAGATATGCCGATTTAGATTACGTTCAAGACTAAAAGAGCGACTGCATTGCACGCAGGTGTAGCCACAGTTCTTGTTTTGAGGTAACTCCATCTGTTGAATAGAGGAGCAAAAAGACGTCAGACAAATAAAATTAAATATATATAACAACATACATGTAACAAACAGTTAAATAAAACACAGACAATCTGATAGAGAGAAAGAGAGGGAGAGAGGGAGAGAGGGAGAGAGAGAGAGACACCCCATCAAGGCCAGCTCCTTGACGTGGAGATGGGGCTCAAGTACAGCCATCAGCGGCTGAAAAACCAAGACTGGCCAGGCCCTCCTAGACTCGAGCAAGACCACAGTCTGCCCTAGCAAGTCAAGGTGCTGAAGACGGAGGCAACCAGCCAAGAGGCGCACCACAGCAATCAGGATGCCACGCACATGCGCTATGGGAAGTATGCCTATATCTGCAAAACGTTATGGCACTCGCCCTGTGACGGACACCCAGGCAGGCGCAGTGCCGGGCCCTCTGCCTCGGAAGGGCCCAACCCCTACTACTGGGGGTCCTTCTCAATTGCCCCGTGGAGCCAGGAGGCATGAGAATAGAGCTACTGGCCAAGCAAAGAAAAGACCATTTAAAATAATGCACTGGAATGCTGAAGGCGTCAATAGTAAAAAAGACGGCTACAGCAAAAAATTAGAGCTCGAAAATATCTTGAATGAAGAGCAAGTAAATGTATGTTGCTTGCAAGAAACCCACCTCAACAAAGACATAGCCTTCAAAATCAGAGGCTACCAGTGCTACCGATCTGACCGAATAGACAGGCGAAAAAGGTGGAATACTGACACTCGTGAGGAATAACATCAGTGCATGTCAGCTTGAAACATATATGGAGGGGGCGGAATACCAGATGCTTCATCTCAGGACAGAAAGTTCAGAATTCCACCTGCTCAACTACTACTGTCCGAGTGACCGCCCACTGGCACTAGATACAATCCCAGCAAAAGAAAGACTGATTGTATGCGGAGACTTCAACAGCCACTCACAGAGCTGGGGCTATGATCACATGGACAGGAGAGGTGAGGAGCTTGAAAACTGGCAGGATGACAATGGGCTTATCCTGATTAACCAGCCAATCGACCCACCAACCTTCTACTCGAGATCATGGCACACCACCTCTACACCAGACCTGGCATTCCACTCACCCGGCTTGGAGTGGAACACCACACGCATTGTAGGGAAACAACTTGGAGGCAGCGACCACCGTCCAGTCTTCCTAATTGTGGAAAATGAACGTGTCAAGGAGAGCAGCACTCTCTCTAGGTGGAACTACAAGAAAGCAGACTGGACAATGTACCAGCACCGTACTAGTATACTGGCTAGAGATCTGACTGTAGACAAAGACATCAATAAGCTAGTCGATGAATTCAGCAGATGCATATTACAGGCTGCTCGTGAAACAATACCTAGAGGGGCTCGTAAGCACTACAAACCATATTGGAATAGTGAACTAGAGCAGCTGCACAACGACGTGGAAACATCTCGAAAGCAGGCAGAGACCAGTCCATGCCAAGAACACCACAATAACTACCAGCAAGCTAAGGCCAAATTTCAAAGGGCCAAGTTGCAGGCCAGGCGAAGAAGCTGGAAGGAGAAAACAGAGTCCTTGAACTTTGAAAGAGATACGAGGAAACTGTGGAAGCTGGTAAAGCAACTTAACGATGAAGGTACAGAGAGAAACTCAAGGATTGCTCTGTACAAAGATGGAAACATCCTCATGGGAAAACAGGCAGCTGATCACTTTGCAGACTCCTTTGCTAAAGACAACAACATCGAAGTTAGCCCAGAGAAGCAACAGGAGACTCGTGAGAAACAACACGCAGGACGAGATGGAACCATACCTGAAGTTATGGAGGCACCAATCACATTCAGAGAACTGGAGCTTGCAATATCCAAATTGAAAATGAGAAAGTCGCCAGGAGTTGATGGAGTGTCCAATGAAATGATTAAGAACTTGGGAACCGCAGCAAAAACAAAGCTGCTGCAGATCTTCAATATCTGTTGGAACTCAGGCAGAGTTCCACAGACCTGGAGGGAAGCAATCATGATACCACTCCTAAAACCAGGAAAAGACAGTTCCACTGCCTCCAGCTACAGACCAATCAGCCTTACAAGCTGCCTCTGCAAAACAATGGAACGTATCATCAACCTCAGGCTACAGTGGTACCTTGAAAGTGAAAACCTTCTTGTACCACAGCAGGCGGGCTTTAGGCAGTGTTATTCCACCGAAGATCAGGCAACTTACCTTTCCCAAGAGATTGAGGATGCGTTCCAAGATAAGAAACTGGTACTAGCAGCATGGATAGATCTAAGGAAAGCATTTGACAAGGTTTGGAAAGAAGGGCTTCTGAAGAAACTGAGAAATTGTAGAGTGAATGGTAAGATGTACAAATGGGTGAAAGCATACTTGCATAACAGAAGAGCCCGAGTACAACTAGATGGCCTCAAGAGTAAGAAAATTCTACTGCGTCATGGCGTCCCTCAGGGAGGGGTTCTGTCCCCCACACTTTTCCTAGTCTACATCAACGACCTGGTTGCTGAACTACCACATGGAATGAAAGTGGCAATGTACGCTGATGACCTGGTAATATGGTGCACAGATGAGCATGCAACAGTGGCCACCAAACTGCTACAAAGAGCTATAGATGCCTTAACCTCATGGGCAAATAGATGGTGTGTCAGCATCAACACAGACAAGTGCAGCACTACGCTCTTCACCCTCTCTCCCAAACAAAAAGCTGGTGTCATCAAGATAAACGAAGAGCTCCTGAGAGAAGATAAACAACCCACCTATCTCGGAGTTACATTCGATGATAGGCTGACATGGAAGCAGCACATCAACAAGGCAGCAACAAAGGCCAGGAGGAAGCTAGCCATCCTGAGAAAACTAAGTGGAACCACATGGGGAGCCAGCGGGAAAATACTTAGTAAAGTTTACCAGCAGGGCATACGACCACACCTGGAATATGGGTCAGCTGCGTGGTGTCCAGCATCAAACACCACATTACAAGAGCTAGATAAGGTGCAAAACCAGGCGCTTAGGGTCATCACGGGGGCAATGAAATCAACGCCTATAGTGGAGATGGAGAAAATGGGGAGGATACAAGCACTGAGAGAACGCAGAGACACGAAAGTGCTAACACAGGCAGAAAAGTTCCTCTGTATGCCGAGCCATCCAATGAAGGACAGATTCCAAAACCTAGCAATGGGGCGACTGAAAAGAAGCAGCTTTATCCACCAGGCCAAACGATTTCGTAGACAAACCTCAGACCTGCCTGAAGTTAACAGCCCCCTAAAGTCTGTGCCAGAACAAACCCCTTGGAGAGAGGAGCATGGACTACCAGTACACATCCACACAAAAGTGAAAGGAATATTCGACAGGGATGAACAGAACAGCGTGCAACGTAGGACAGTCACTCTCAGTTTCCTGGATGATGAATACCCACAGGACCTCTGGGTCCGAGTATACACAGATGGGTCAGCACAGAATGCAGTAAAGAATGGAGGAGCAGGAGTGTACATAGAATACCCAAACAACACTAGGGATACGGTAAGAGTACCAACGGGGAAATTCTGTAACAACTATGATGCAGAAGTCCAGGCAATCAAGGTGGCAACTGAGAAACTACTGAACACCAATCTCGGTCCACAGCCTGTAGTATTCCTGACAGATGCAAGATCAGCACTCCAAGCACTTCAGTCCAGAAAATTGCCAGTTATACAAGCCCTACTTTCTGAACTGTGCAACCAGCGCAGGGTCGCCATGCAGTGGATACCGTCTCATTGTGGAATACCAGGAAACGAGAGAGCAGACGGACTGGCTAAAGAAGGTGCTGCAGACGAACAACCGGATGTACCAATTACGTACCATCAGAAGAAAAAGATGATCAAATCTATCAGAAAGCCACCAACATCAACGCAGGATGACTACCAAGCTATGAACAGATCAGAACAAATAGTCATTCTGCGCCTCAGAACAGGACACAACCGCCTCCGCAGCCACATGTATACAAAATTCAAGATTGGCAATTCAGCCATGTGTACATGTGGACAGGCACCCCAGACAGCAGAGCACGTACTGCAAGATTGCCCCGAATATGATATATTGAGGCAAACCCATGGCCCAGAGAAACAACACTTTCGGAAGTTATTTGAAATAAAAAGCTTAACATTAACAACACTACCTAGCGAAATGACACTACCTAGCGAAATGACAAACACACAACCATATCTTTTAAAAATAGAGACAGATATTTATATTTAATACAACACACGAATAACGAAAACAGACAACTAATACTTTATATATTTTCTAAAAATAGAGATATTTATTTTAACACAATATACAGACGACTATTTATGTATAAAAACGAATAACATACGTTTGATTGAAATAGACTATTAGTCTCTACAAGTTTAGACTTGTCTATCAGAAAGTATTACAAGTTGTAAGTATCACGGAGAATTTTTCAAAACCCAAATATAATTTGATTTCGCACGAGTTTAGTTTGTAGTTCAGAAAGTATTACAAGTGGTGGTGCAATATCGATGATGACTCATACTATATGTATACAATGAACAAAGCACTTGCTTAACAATAAGCGAGAAACACAGATAAGGTTTAAACTGTTGGTTATATTTTTTTAGACTTTTCCTAGTGATCAAACAAACATATTTTTTTAGACTATATTCTTAGCTAAAACATATTCACACATATTAAAACGACATGTAAAAATTTAACACTCTACCAAAAAAAAAAAAAACAAATAAAAAAATAATACATGCCATGTAAGAGTCAATGTTTGGTTTTCAGAAGAGTGATTTTTCAAAACGATTGGAGGTCTGTGTTCGGCGCGGGTTGTTCCATGAATGAGACATGGCTAAAACAATTCTTGGTTATACCAAAAGGTTTGGGACAAACGCGCGTGTGAATACACAAATGGTTCGTTGTATAGCGGTACTGTTTCAGACAACAGTCCACGCGAAAGGTTTTCGATCGACAGCGGCGTCAGTAGAACGTTTTTGAAAAGAATCTAATTTAGCATTTTTCCCTCGTTGTTTAATTAAGATAATTACGCATGAAAAAATGCATTAGACACAGCTGTGGCTGAATATTAATTAGTCTCTGTTCGGAAAATACAATTAAACAAACCCAATTTTTTTTATAAAAAATCTTAGTACAGATGTGCATCTGCGATAACTCGAGAGCTAGCGCTTTTGTTCCACGCCGAAACCCGCTATCAATCATTGTCATTACACGAACTTTAATTACGGCCCAGATGTGAATAATTAAGCAGTCTCTGATCGGGAAATGGTTCATCGAACAAAGCCAATTTCATTCATAAAGATCCAATGACAGATGTGCGCATGCTGCTAAAAATTAAGTATTCCCTGTTCGGAAAATGACTTTTCACATTGTAACAAAAGAGGACCTTTATGAAATGGAAATAGGACAGATGCGCAAGCAACTATTCAGAACTAGCGCGGCTTTGTTCCATGTCTCCACGCGTTATCGAGAATGTCATTACAAGAACTTTAATTACGCACATCTGTGAATAATTAATTTGATCCCATTGTATCAAGTTCGAGCATTAAACTAGCGATCTTTTATCAAGCATGTAAAAAAAACAATGATATTAAACACTTTAAAGGTTGTGACACCAACCACACATGTCTTGTTATATTTGGTATGGATTGGTGACGAGAAAAAGTCATTAGGCGCAGATGTGGACACGTTTTTTACAATCACACAAACGTTTACAGCATTTTTTAGTTATAAGTAACTATTCGTCCCAGTATTTGTCTGTTAGTGTTGTATGTAAAAAATATATATATTGTTTCAGAATACAACTGTGTGAAAGTATATAACTTAACACTTTATTAGAACACTCTTTAAAGAAGCAATATGATCTGATAACTAGATGTGGCATACAGCCGGGTACTATTTGTTGTGCATGTTAGTCAATGTGTTTACACTAATAGGTGTGTGAGTAACGGGTGGATCTGATATTGTTTTACACCAAGGGTGTGAATGTTTTTGAACATGATGCAGTGATTCTCACGTTATTGAAAACACAGTGATTATCCCGTTATTGAAAACACAATGATTCTCACATTGTTGAATTTTTAACATGGGGCAGTGGCTCTCACGTTGTTGAAAACACAGTGATTCTCACGTTCTTGAATTTTTTTAGCACGATTCTCACGTTGTTGAAAACACAGGGGTTCTCATGTTGTGCAGGCTTTTAGATATAAAATAACTGTCTGTAAGTGTAAGTTATCATTGTTAGCTATGGACCCACGCTGGCCTCACCCTTTCACGGCTTTAATTTCAGGCCCCACTGGATCTGGAAAAACTGTTTTTGTACAGCGTTTCTTACAACATATGCGGGATATGGTGACACCTATACCCGATGAAATGTTATGGTATTATGGAGAATGGCAACCCCTATACAATTCGATGCCTGACGTTCAGTTTATTGATGGACTGCCGGATATTGAGCAGTGGACAGGTGATAAGAAACGTTTGGTAGTTATCGATGATTTGATGAGCGAGACAGATGAGCGAGTAAATAATTTATTCACAAAAGGGAGTCATCATAAAAATGTAAGCGTATTATATATTGTGCAAAATTTATTTGCCAAGAATAAAGAACACAAAACCATTAGTTTAAATTCTCATTATATAGTACTTTTCAAAAACCCACGCGATGGATCTCAGATTGTTAATCTAGCCAAACAGATGTACCCAGGTCGTACTGACTATGTCCAAGAAAGTTTTAAAGACGCGACGTCGACTCCACACGGCTATTTGCTAATCGACATTCGTCAAGCAACACCAGACACTCTGCGACTTCGTACCCGCATATTCCCACACGAACAACAAAATATCTACGTACCCAAGTAACGAGATGGGAGAAAAGGTAAAAAGACATGCTGATATGTTAAAGTTTCTAGGGACGGCCAAACCACCAGTCATCAAGGCTGTTATGAAAACAGCATCACCCGATATGGTAGGAACACTCTGTGAATGTTGTCACAACGTATTAAAAGGTAACGTTACACTGACACCTCCTCAGAAGACACGTATGCGTCGTTACAAAAACACCCTGCGAGCGCTTACCAAGAAGAAATTGTCGCTCAAAAGACGAAAACAATTTTTACAAACTGGAGGATTCTTAAGTGCTCTCCTTGGACCGATACTAACTGTACTAAGAGGGATCTTGTAGATGGCTAAGAAAATGATTTTGATGGACCCTCGTTTGTTAGAAAGTCAAAAACCTTATAGAGCCCCCGATGCTCTAAGAGATAACTTGGGAGAATCGGATACTCAAATGCAACTAGTCTTGGAACGAGAAGATCTGCCGTTGGGTGACAAAGCTAGACTATATCAGCAAACACTACAGCGTTCTTTGACTCGACTAGAACAGTACGGTCACGTACCTCTAGGTCTCCTGGATATTAAGTCTCCACTTAACGAGTCGACCTCAAAACCCCCCATCGAACAACCCACTCTACTTAAAGACGAGGTCGTGGACAAAACCATTCAGTCCCCACCCGAACAAGTCACACCCACTAATCGAAAAAAGGTGGTTGCCAGTAAATTGCGAGAAAAATCGTCGTATTCGCTCAGAAGAAGGAAAAAGACGCCAAAGTGGGAAACATGGCCAAAGAAATGAATACGAGTTTAAAACAACATTACTACGACCCAAAACGACCAGGTTCGTATGGCGGAGTCGGCGCCTTACAACGTAGCACCAAACTTACTCTTAAAAAAATTGAAGAGTGGTTAGTTCATCAGGATACCTACACCTTACACAAACCGGTGCGCAGAAAATTTAAAAGACGTACCACCATCGAGGGCGGTATCGACCAACAGTTCCAGGCTGATTTAATTGACTTGCGAGGATTAAAAAAATTCAACGATGGGTTTTCCTATCTAGTAACGTGTATTGACGTATTTAGTAAATTCGATTGGGCTGTTCCTCTAAAAAACAAAACTGGGAACGCTTTAGTAGCAGCGGTAAAAACAATTTTTACCAGTCGCAAACTGATAAGTTTTCAAACAGACAAAGGCAGTGAGTTCGTCAACAAAACATTCTTAAAGTTTCTTAAAGACAAGGGTGTCCATTTCTTCACTACGGAGAATGAGGATACCAAGGCTGCTATTGTCGATAGGTTTAATCGAACCCTCGAAGAAAAAACGTGGCGTTACTTTACCAAAACCAACAGTCTTCGCTACGTCGACGTGATACAGCAACTGGTCCACAACTACAACTACTCGTATCACCGGGGTATTAAGATGGCACCGGTGGAAGTTACCCCGAGCAATCAAGAAGAGGTGTGGCATACGTTGTATTCGACCCCTGACGTCATCGGCAGAAACATCTATTTTAAAGCTGGTGATCGCGTGTGGATCGCCCAAGCCAGACAAACTTTTAAAAAGGTTATACGCCGGCGTGGACCGAAGAACTGTTCACGATCAACCGGCTAAACCAACCAAGACCGGTCACGTACGTCCTTAAAGATGATTCGGGTGAGGAACTGAAAGGTTCTTTTTACCAAGAAGAGCTACAGCGTGTCGGTGACAAGATAGTTTATCGAATCGAGTCCATTTTGCAAGTACGCGAGGTGTCAGGGAATTAAAAACACTCGATGAGAGGTCACAGCAATTGGGTCTGAAAATACACAGGGAAAAGACAAAAATAATGCGAATAAATGCAGGTAATGAAAACAGGGTTGAACTTGAAGAAACGCCAATACAAGATGTAGAATCATACACATATCTTGGCAGTAATATAGACAAAGTTGGAGGGACAGACAGCGATATCAAAATAAGAATACAAAAAGCAAGAGGAGCTTTCATTGCATTGGGAAATATATGGAGATCAAGAGAAATAGGATCCAACACGAAAATAAGAATCTTCAACTCAAATGTGAAGTCAGTCCTATTGTATGGCTCGGAGACATGGAGAACAACAAAGACAACAACCAAAAAGCTACAGACTTTCATAAATGGGTGCTTGCGTAGAATATAGGGATTAAAATGGTATGACAAGGTTACCAATGTGGAACTGATGACAAGAACTGGACAAGTGCCAGTGGAACAAGAGATGAGAAGAAGACGATGGCGATGGATAGGACACACACTGAGGAAACCTGTTGATAGCATTACAAGGCAGTCCTTGTTCTGGAACCCCCAGGGCAAGAGAGGCAGAGGAAGACCAAGAAGTACATGGAGAAGAGAGTTGGAAACAGAGGTGAAAATGATGAGGAGAACATGGAAAGAACTTGAGATGATGGCACGTGACAGGAGGACTTGGCATGTGTTTGTTGAAGGCCTATGCTCCTTTGGGAGTGGAGGGTTATGAATGAATGAGGTGTCAGGGGTGTTAAAGAGTATTTAGTCAAATGGTTCGGTTATAACTCGTCATTCAACAGCTGGATTTTCGCCAAACAACTAGGGAGATATCGAGACTGATGGAGATTGAAGAAGAAGTGAACACACCAGTTTTGCGGTTACCCCCTCCCAAGACCACGAGAACCTCGGTGATAAGGTGTTGTTTTACTTCTGTGTTGTTGTAATACAGTTCACCCTATCTTCGGACACCCGAATCAAGGTAGACACCGACAGATGGTGAAGGTGATGAAGAGGTAGGATGTCTCTGGTCTGGTTTGCGTGGGTGGTGTGTTGACATTAGGTGTGCAGAACGTAGATGGATGTCCACACCGGACCACAGTACAAGTTACAGCAATGTCACACAGACTTAAGATGATGAGTCAATAAAGGAACAGCTAGTAACGTTTTCCCCCATTTATTATAGTCACAGCAACAAGACGTAGACAAATCCATGTAAGCATGACACAGGAACATGGCGGATATGAAGACAGTTCACTACAGTTGCATGTACATAAGTTCCAATAAATATATGATTATCAGAGTGTTGCAGACTCCAATTTATCTCTAATTCCACAACTAGCAGAAAAACCCCGCATTACAGAACGGGTAAATAACTGTATAAATATCCAACAGTTTCATTCTGACTCTTCATAAATCGACCCCAAACATGGCGGGCGACGAAAATAGCATAGTCCATCCCTCTAATCGGACGTATCGAAGATAGGCTGTCCTTCCGAAGATAGTCTTATATAACTTCCTCGTACATCAGGCGAGTTTTCATTTTCAAAGTTATAATAACAATAACTGGTAACTCATCTGGTCTTCCACTCCAGATAGTTATATATTAGGCCTCTATAAAACAGTAAACACTGTGGATTCCTCATCTGCAGACATAAACGTCTAAGTTCAAAGATATACCGCTAATCATGCGGGTTTTAGAATAATATGTATTCTCCTGGGTTTTCTGTGTGTAAATCTAAACCTAACTGTCTTAGATGGCTCCAACGAGCATAACAAGTAGAATACTCCGCCTTTCAACCATTCGTGAGCTCTCGTCACTGGTTGACTCAAAATATGTTCCTTACAAAGGAAGTGTGAAAGTTTAGTTTTTTACCTTGCTTCGAATTCATAACACAACTTAGAAGCAACTGTCGTCTTCCTGACGAACAGAAATAACACAGGGGACTTTAAATAACAGTGGAAGAGTTTCCATCCCCAGAGGCAATGCAGAGAAGTAACCAGACATTTCGTCTGACGGACCCAGTTCAATAAAACGGCCTCCCGCACAGGAAATCTTCTTCAAACTCTCTCGAGTTCGGGCATGCGCTGTTCGCATCACCTCTGACCTAAGCAGTCAGCTGGTATAACCTTTTAAGAGGAGAAACTACATATTTACTTTCCCTCAAAGCAAAAAATGAGTATTCGCCCTTAGATTAGGGTTCTAACGAAAAATACATTAGACCCAAAATCTTATTCAAAATATTTTCAAACATAACAAGTGTACAGACCGACTACATTACCAGTTATGAAAACTGCACGTAACAGTCTTACCACACCTCCCGGGAAAAAAATGAAACATGTTTTTTTAAAATACATCTAGGAGCAACATACAATAGGCTCACAACTCATGAGTAATGCGCAGATGAAAAGTATTAAGAATAAATATAACGCCAAATGTGAGGCTAAGTCGACATATGGAGCGACTGGTGAGAATATATCTCATAATCTCAGAGAAAGCGTTTCTCTAAGTATAAATGTTTCCAGGGAGGTGTCACCAACGTGTTCTACAATGTTGGCAATGACACAATGCATACAAAAATTTCATACAATAATTTCATATTAGGTATCTTAAGTTCATGATTAACAAAGAAGAAAAATCATCAAAGAACAGCGGTGAATATACCTCAATGAACCGCTAAGTAGTGATACAATCACTATATTACAAATTACAAATGTGTACCTAACTTGATATAGAAAGGAACTATTATAGATTTAGACGTATTAGGAAGTCCAAGACCTAACAGTTAGGTGGAATCATGTGGGCATTTAGACAAAATGTCTGCCATCACATTATCTGATCCACGGATAGCTCGTACCGAGAAATGAGAAGGTTGAAGAGCAATTGCATATCGAGTAGACCTCGAGCTCTTCAAATTCTTACTCTGTATAGCCGTAAGAGCTTTCTGGTCGGTTTTTACTATGAAATGTGCGCCTAGAAGGAATCTTTGTAGTTTGAGAATTGACCAGACCATAGCCAACAGTTCACGGTATAAAACCGAGTAATTCCTTTCTGCCGCATTAAGTTTTCTGGAGATATACATTACAGGATGCAGAGTTCCAGAGTACTCTTGCATTAGTGCCGCTCCAATCCCAGTGGATGAAGCGTCACTATGAAGAAAAAATGTCTTATCTTTATTAGGTAACACTAAAATAGGTGGTGTTGAAAACATAGTTTTGATTTTATCTAGCGAGGATTGGCATTCCTGAGACCAGTGAACCATATTAGGAGACCCTTTCTTTAGTAGTGTAGAAAGAGGTGCCATGATAGAGGATAGATTCGGAATGAATCGTCCATAAAATTGTATAAGACCTAAGAGACTTCGCACTTGCATTTTAGTCTTAGGAATAGAGATGTTAAGTATCTTAGTGATATTATGGTCCTCTGTCTTTAGGAAACCATGACCGACTCGATGGCCTAGGAAAGAAATTTCGCTAAAACCAATGCAGGCTTTAGAGGGTTTCGCTGTCAGGTTATGCTCGCGTAAAGTAGACAGTAATTCATCTAACCCCGAATAGTGATCTTCCCAAGTATCGCTGAAAAGACAGATGTCGTTTAGGTATGCAATGACATCTAACCGATAAGATAGGATTCGACGCATCATGCGTACGAATGTAGAAGGTGCGTTCATATGGCCGAAAGGCATGAAATTCCATTGAAAAGGGCCTCTAGGTGTAGAAAAAGCCGTAAGAGGTTTGGCGCGTTCAGATAAAGGAACTTGCCAATTTCCTTTAGTCAAGTCAAGTTTAGTGAAAAAAATGAGATTTAGAAAGCCTAGTAAGTAGCTCTTCTAGTAAAGGCATAGGTTCAGCGTCAAACTTCGTAACTTGATTCAATTTGCGATAGTCAACGCAAAGGCGTATGTTATTGTCTTTTTTTCGAACAATAACCATCGGCGAAGAATATGCAGAAGTGAATGGATCAATTATTTTTAAATCTATCATCTCATCCAAACTCCTTCTCAACCTGTGCTTGAAAATGTATAGGGATAGGATAAGGTCTGACCCTAATAGGAGTATGGTCAGTTAGAACAATGTCATGTTCAATGACATGAGTTTGTCCAGGGATGTCAGTGAGGACATCCTGAAATGTTTGTAACATAGCCGAAACTTGTCGCTGTTCTCCTAGAGATAAATCAGGAGAGACAGTAACATTTTTCCATGATTCACTAGAATGAAGTGGGATCATCGGAAGAGGAAGATTTACATCTGAAAAACTTGTTTCCTCATCCTGTATTACGGACAGTGATGAGTAATGACCATGTTGGACTGGAAAATCGTCCGTTGCCTGGAAAATAGGCTGTAAATAATCCGGACGTTCATGGAATTCCGTAAGCATGTTGATGTGGAAGGTTTTATGCTTCCCGTCAATATCGACAATATAGTCAACATCTGAAATTTTCGATATTATATCGTACGGACCTTTCCAAGAAACAAGAAGTCTGTTTTCCCGACAAGGTAGCAAAACAAATGCTTTGTCACCAGGACAAAGTTGTCGTAAGGTTCTTTTCTTATTGGCAAATTGCCTTGCCTTCTGTTTAGCAAATTCAGAAGAAGAAGTTGCTAATTTGCATGCTTCGATAATCTTTTGTCTAAGCGCGATGACATATTCGTAAGAGGATTTTGTGTTATCGTCAATATTATCAGTGGTTATGAGATCATGAAGCAAAGGCATAGGGCCGCGCGGTTGCGCGCCAAAGACAAGTTCAAAGGGAGAAAATCCAGTATGTTCATTGGGGACCTCTCTGTAGGCGAAGAGGGCCGCAGGTAAAACCCTGTCCCAATCTTGAGGATGATCCTCAGTTATCTTCCCTAATAAGTTTTTGAGTGTTCTATTTAGGCGTTCGACCATCCCATTAGACATTGGGTGATAGATACTACTCAAAGATCTTTCTATCTGCAGAGTAGACATTACTTGAGACATGGTATCCGATATTAGTTGGGTGCCATGATCTGATAATATTTCTCCGGGAAATCCCAGACGAGAAAATATGAGCCAAAGAGCATCTGCAATATCAGCAGTAGTAATGCTCTTCAGAGGAATAGACTCTGGCCAACGTGTGCACATATCAACACACGTCAAGATAAACTGATGTCCTCTGGCAGACTTGATCTTAAATGGACCAATAATGTATATTGCCATTTTCTGAAACGGCCGAATAGGAATGTCTGCAACCTGAATAGGTGCAGCATGGCGTGGGCCTTTAGATTTGACCTCTTGACATACTTTACAAGATCGACAATATATCCGTATGTCCTTGTTTACTAATGGCCAAAAGAAAGCCGCAAGAACTCTTGACTTCGTACGGGAAAAACCCATATGTCCAGCACACTGAGAGTCGTGAGCGTGCTGCAAAATTTTAACTCTCAAATTCTTGGGCACAAGAATCTGAGAATGACTTGACTTAGTGGAGTCTTGAACCATACGTACAAGTACGCCATTCTTCGTTGTAATCCAAAATTTAGGATTTGTATCCTTATTTGGATCACCTTTTATTGCAAGAATGAAGAATTTCTTTAGAGCGGGATCTTCTTGCTGTTTTATAAATGAGTCGCGAGAAATTACCAAGGGATCATCTTGGTTATGCACTTCATTATCTTCAGTAGATGAAGTTTGAGGCATATGAAGAGCTTGAGCTCTAGTGACTACAGCATTAGCAGTTTGCATATTTTGTTTTTCCCAAAAGGAAATTTGTTGCAGAGTGCATTCTTTAACTCCGTGAATACGACCGATGATAAGATCAGCGATCGGATTCGGCAGAAGACATGCGTGTACATCTCCTGGAAAGAAAGGAGTAGCAATCTTAATGATAGCAGTAGAGTATTTCTCTAAGGTGCCGCCAAATGTTACACATTTGACTACTTTTCCTGTGGCACGAGAAGGATCTACGAGTGACTGCCTAACACCAATTGTGGTGCATCCAGAATCAAAAAGAACTGAGACTGGATTGTCATTTACTAGACCTTTATGTAAGACAAGAGAACCTCTTCCATCATGCGCGACTGACGCAGGAAGAGGATGGCCGCAACTTAAAGAAGACACCGTAGTTGGTTCAAATAATGTTTTGCATTGGGGGCACTGAGATGCTCTCCCAAAATCAAAAGCGGAACATGCCATATTATTAGCATCATTATTATCTTTAGTCTGTTTATAGGCTTCATGGGACTCTTGCTGTGCAGAGTTTGCCTGGAAATGTGATTTATGTTTTTTGTATTGTGATCTACCTCGATTATTATTGCCTCTGTAATCATTAATTGGGTATAAAATGGACAAATGGAAAATTCCTGGGGGTCCTGGATTTCGCAGATGATGTAGCATTCTTAAGTTCAACACCAAGACAATCCCAAGAAGCAATAAATAATTTGTGTCATCTCTCGGTTAAAATTGGTCTCCAAATAAATGCCTCTAAAACTAAAGCTATGAACTTTTCTAACGAGACCTTTGATATCATCTTGAACGGGGAAAAACTACAGAAAGTTGAAAGTTTCAATTATTTAGGCAGTAAAATGACTCAGGTATCTTATATATAAGGAAAAGACGATTTATTAATCATTATTGTTTCCTCTATTGTAACCCCTATTTGGGTTTGAGTCATAGTTCTCATGGTTACCATTATCATGTCCATTATAATGAGTATCTCTGTAATTATTATCTTGTTGTCTCCATGACGGATAACTTGGATAGCTTCTATAATGACTTCCTCTGCGGAAATTCCTATAATTGTGACAACCCCCGAATCGAGGGCTGTCGGCTCGTCTCCAGTTCTTCGAAGAAGAACCCTGAAATGATTGGTTACCTTGGTTTTAATAACTATTATGGTTACCTTTTTTATCAAACCTGTTTTGTGGTCCTTGAAATCTGTGTGAATAATTAGGATTGTATGGTGTTGCTGAAGCAACTGGCATACTCTCCTTAACCTTAATGTTGCCAAACGTCACGTCAGGATGTGCAGTGACATACTGGGAACAATATTCTTCCATTTGTTTTAGTGTTTTGGGTTTACGCTCATGTATATATTCAAGGAATGGTTTATTTACACATGACATAATCTTATCTCTGAGCAACAAATCCATAAGTGCTTCATATGTTTTTTCTGTTTTGGATAGCTCAATCCATCGTGTAAATGTAAGACGTGCCTTTGCAATGAATTCTGAGAATTCTACTCCTGCCTCTGGCACCATCGTCTTAAACAAAAGACGATAACCTTCCTCTGTCAATTGATATTTTTTTTATCAAGGCTGCTCTAATAACATCATAATTATCTTTATCAGCCTCTTCTACCAGACTTAAACTAGTCAGAGAATCACCTCTTAAATTCTCTGATAACTGATTTGCATATTGTGATCTATCCACATTATGAGTACGACAAGAACGTTCAAATCTATCCAGCCAGAATGTAATATCGTCACTGGAAGGATTGAACGGTGGCAGCTTAACCTTAAAAGTAGAAGGGTTACCATCATTACCAGATGAATGATTGACACTACCCATATTTGTCAATTTCAATTTTTCTATCTCATAAGCTAAAAGTTTCTCTTGATGTTCCATCTTTGCTTTTTTCTTTTCTTTCTTCAGCCTCTATTTCTAGTCTCTTTTGTTCAGCTTCTCTGTCTAATCTCTTTTGTTCAGCCACGGCTTCTCTTTCTAATCTTTTTTCCTCAGCTTCTCTGTCTAATCTTTTTTCTTCAGCTTTTTGTTTTTTCTTCGTCCTTCTGTGCTTTGGCATAATGAGAAAGTGCAAACTCTTTTAACTCCTCAGGAGTCATCCCAAGGGCTCTCCCTTGCTCAATAAAGAAGTCTAAAGTTGCCATAATGTTTAATAATATGTGGCTATTATCCCTGAAATAACAAATTTATTTATTTCAACCAAACAGGAGCAAGTTTTTAACAAAAACTTGTATAATCAGCTCCGTTAATCTCAATCTCTTTGGAAGACAAGTCCTTTGTAAGAACTTGTATCGTTATTTTATAATAACAATATCATCAGACATTTATATCACAAGTTCAATCAAAATGTTAATAGTGTATGTCTAAGTATGTGTACCAATAGCAAACAAAACAATAACAATAATACGAAGACAAATATTCAAAACACTACGAGAACATTCGCAGAAGTCAACTAAAAAACTAAACTGAAGGAAATCTCACAAAGGATGTGGTGATAATTGTGAAAATGTAAACAAAACAAATGACGTCACAGTGTATAAACATAAAGGTGTATAGAACTAAATGACAGGAAAGAGTAGACCTACAAATACAAACAAATTTAATCAAAACTAAAGAATAGAAAAATGTTACAAAAACAACGAAGAAAAGCACACCTCGTCACAACTAACACAAATAGCAACAAATTGTCGCAAGCAGATTTTCAATGAAGAAAATTGCACCTATAGAACACTAATATAAGACCTCTATCACGTGGTATATCTTATATTAGTCACACACCCAACCTCCCGCTGAAATATATACTAATATAATACATAAACAAATGACATATAACATGTAAACATAAATACATATAGTATGAATGAAGAGTGTTGTAAAGGAGGTTCCGTTTTACATATAAAGTATAGTTTCTAATTACCAATTAACTAATGAATTGCCACTTTAATGAATAACAAATTCTTGGCCTAAACTATTACAATGTTCAATACAGAACAGTGTAAGAAGATCCACCGTTGATATGTAATAAGTAGGACTTCTCGATTCGACTGCACTGTCCTTGTTGCCAAAATGTTAAATATATATTTGAAAATTTGATGTGTACTTGACCTTCTCCAAAGACTGCAACATTTCGGGCAATGCCGGGTAGTTTGCAAATATAGCCAACTTGCTATATCTCGTAGTAGATGGTGATGAGGGTACTTCACGGCTTGAATGTTGATGTCTGTTGAATGTCGAATGGGTAAGGGACAACGATTGTGCTGGTACCAGACCAAACCAGCATTTGGCCACCAAAGATGATAAGGTGTTGTTTTACTTCTGTGTTGTTGTAATACAGTTCACCCTATCTTCGGACACCCGAATTCAAGGTAGACACCGACAGATGGTGAAGGTGATGAAGAGGTAGGATGTCTCTGGTCTGGTTTGCGTGGGTGGTGTGTTGACATTAGGTGTGCAGAACGTAGATGGATGTCCACACCGGACCACAGTACAAGTTACAGCAATGTCACACAGACTTACGATGATGAGTCAATAAAGGAACAGCTAGTAAAGTTTTCCCCCATTTATTATAGTCACAGCAACAAGACGTAGACAAATCCATGTAAGCATGACACAGGAACATGGCGGATATGAAGACAGTTCACTACAGTTGCATGTACATAAGTTCCAATAAATATATGATTATCAGAGTGTTGCAGACTCCAATTTATCTCTAATTCCACAACTAGCAGAAAAACCCCGCATTACAGAACGGGTAAATAACTGTATAAATATCCAACAGTTTCATTCTGACTCTTCTTAAATCGACCCCAAACATGGTGGGCGACGAAAATAGCATAGTCCATCCCTCTAATCGGACGTATCGAAGATAGGCTGTCCTTTTGAAGATAGTCTTATATAACTCCCTCGTACATCAGGCGAGTTTTCATTTTCAAAGTTATAATAACAATAACTGGTAACTCATCTGGTCTTCCACTCCAGATAGTTATATATTAGGCCTCTATAAAACAGTAAACACTGTGGATTCCTCATCTGCAGACATAAACGTCTAAGTTCAAAGATATACCGCTAATCATGCGGGTTTTAGAATAATATGTATTCTCCTGGGTTTTCTGTGTGTAAATCTAAACCTAACGGTCTTAGATGGCTCCAACGAGCATAACAAGTAGAATACTCTGCCTTTCAACCATTCGTGAGCTCTCGTCACTGGTTGACTCAAAATATGTTCCTTACAAAGGAAGTGTAAAAGTTTCGTTTTTTACCTTGCTTCGATTCCTAACACAACTTAGAAGCAACTGTCGTCTTCCTGACGAACAGAAATAACACAGGGGACTTTAAATAACAGTGGAAGAGTTTCCATCCCCAGAGGCAATGCAGAGAAGTAACCAGACATTTCGTCTGACGGACCCAGTTCAACAAAACGGCCTCCCGCACAGGAAATCTTCTTCAAACTCTCTCGAGTTCGGGCATGCGCTGTTCGCATCACCTCTGACCTAAGCAGTCAGCTGGTATAACCTTTTAAGAGGAGAAACTACATATTTACTTTCCCTCAAAGCAAAAAATGAGTATTCGCCCTTAGATTAGGGTTCTAACGAAAAATACATTAGACCCAAAATCTTATTCAAAATATTTTCAAACACAACAAGTATACAGACCGACTACATTACCAGTTATAAAAACTGCACGTAACACTCGGTCTGGCCTTTTTTGGGAAACTAGTCCCGCGACTAGAGATCGTTTTCATCTGTCAGATGATCGTTATATATGTCGTCATCGGGGTCTTGTTATTCAATCTGAGTCGGAGCAACGCAGAGGGACCAGACGGCATGCTTTGGATCGCCTTAATGAGCAGTTGTCTGGGTTACATGTTACCTAACCCTAAGATAGGATGAGTTTTTACGTGACTTTACCCAGCAACGCCTCGATGAAAATATACCCAAACAATAACGCCGATCACTTTTTCGTCAAATTGCCACATACTATAGA
The DNA here is from genome assembly GCA_024509875.1 of Oreohelix idahoensis. Lineage (NCBI taxonomy): Eukaryota > Metazoa > Mollusca > Gastropoda > Stylommatophora > Oreohelicidae > Oreohelix > Oreohelix idahoensis. Next base: position 420,097 of record JAMPIV010009213.1, read on the forward strand.
CTTGACTTCACGTTACGAGGTCGGTTTGGTTGAGATTCAATTTCCCAAAAGTTATTTTAACGTGCTAGAAGATGACGTATGGATACATTACTTTCCCAACAAAGAAGATGAGTCTATACTACTCACGTTATCCTCCGGTCTATACACGTCACCCGACACGCTGATCGACGAGTTGAATCGTTTGCTTTTAGACACGGATGTGGATGAAAAAGCCCGAGATAGATTCCATTTAACAATAATAAGGCCAGCTTGAATCTGTATGATCCGGAAGTTGAAGTTAGAATTAGCGAGACGTTGAAACACATGTTAGGCTTTCCCACCTCGCTCGCCACAGACATCGACCCAATACTACGAGGCGAGACTGAAGTACAAATGGATAGCGAAATGAAAAATGTATACGTGTACTGCGATCTCGTAGTGGCGAGACCGGTTGGAGATGCCTCTGTCCCTTTGTTACGGATTGTTCCTATTTTGGATAGGACTACCGCTTCGATTTTCAGGATTTACGACAAACCACACTACGTACCCCTGAGTCGTTTTTCGTTTGACGCGGTGTAAATCCTTTTTACTAACGACCAGGGTAAGACTATCCCATTCACTAGCGGAGCTTCGGTGTTGACACTCCACTTCCGAACTCATAGATGGTTTGATTTTGAATAGAAAAATGGTCAGACACGTACCAATCCGACGAAACCCCAAAATGTATGAGGAGTTTTACTGCAACCAAGCTGGTCACGGGATGCCAGTGTTTATCGGAGGTAGAAGTCAAAGAGGACATGGTTTGGGTAGTTTTTTCGGCGGGCTCGGTCGCATGGTTCTCCCGTGGTTAAAAACTGGAGGCAAAGCTTTACTCAGAGAAGGGCTTGGCACCGGTCTACAGGTCGCGAGCGATGCGTTAGCCGGCAGAAATATTGGTGAGTCATTTCGCGAACGAGCCAAGGAATCGGGTCAGCGTTTATTACAGGGAGCCGTTGATCACCTCACCACTAACCAATCGGGTAACGGTATTAGAAGAAAAAGAAAAACGAGAGCTGCCCCACATGGCGAGCCGAAACGAATAAAATGTAGTAACCGAGCTCGCCCTTCTCATTCTCACCAGAAGAAGCGACGGTACTCTGATATATTTGAATGATGGCGCTTATTCCCCCCAACTCGTGCGAGTGTCTTCACAGTGGTCTAGATTTGTTTAGCGTACCACCAACGCAGACAGCCGTAGAAGAGGGACAATTTGTGGAGATACATCCATTGGCTGCCTTAGCACCCGGAGCCAGGGTGGAATTTGTAATATCGGGAAACGGTAAAGAATATCTAGATTTGTTCAATACTTTTCTGCACGTGCGCGCCAAAATTACGTTAGCTAATGGCGGCGCATTACCCGCTGACGCAGAGGTGGCCCCGATCAACTATTACCTGCACAGTTTATTCTCACAAGTCGACGTTTCCCTGAACGACACGCTGATTACACCCAGCGAGAACACCTACCCTTATAGAGCTTACCTGGAAGCCACGTTGAATTACGGGGAGGAAGCCAATCGATGCCATCTGACAGCGGCTCTGTTTTACAAAGACACCCCAAATTTTATTACGGACACAATTGGTGATAATAACAACGGGTTAAGACTGCGTCGACATATAGCGGCTGGTACTCAGGACATTGATATAATGGGTCGTTTACATTCAGATATCTTCGCTCAAGATCGTTACCTGTTAAATGGTGTGACCGTTAAAGTAAAACTCACGCCGTCTAAAGATGCCTTCAACGTGCTGGGACACGACCCCACCGCTGGTTATAAATCTATTATAACTTATGCGGCCTTGGTTGTCCGGAAAGCCAAATTAAACCCCGCCGTCTCTCTAGCCCACGAGAAAGCCTTGGTGCGAGGTAATGCCAAGTACCCCTTGAAACGAGTTGTGCTAAAAACTTTCTCTATCCCTAGAGGTATGCTATCGCACATGCAGGATAATCTATTTCTCAGTCAAACACCCACACGGATCGTGATTGGTCTAGTCACTTCGACCGCTTTTAACGGGTCGTATACGTCTTATCCGTTCAATTTCGCTACCTTTGGTCTGATATATTTGAATGTCAGCGCGGACGACAGAACAGTCAGTGGCAAGCCTTTGTCCATGGATTATGAGCACAACCAGTACGTGAGAGCCTTCTTCGGGACGAATCTCACCCCGACCTCGTACAGTAGAATGGGTACGCCTTATACGCCTTTGACCTCACCCCCAGTCTACTGGACGGTGACCAGTTTGAGATGGCCAAGTCGGGCCCTGTCTCAGTAGAACTTAAATTCTCCGAGGTCACACCCGAACCATTACAGGTTCCCGTCTACGCCGAGCAAGTCTCGATCTTGGAGATCTCGAAATCGCGCCAAGTTTTGACAGACTACACCACTTAAACGATGAATACAGACGAGATACGGACCATCCTCCTGTCAGATATATTTGTTAAACGAACTGGGCTCGTTAAAGTTTTAGCTCGTGACCAATTACCTCTACGCATCGATCCGAACCAGACGGCTGCTTTCGTCATCAACATTGACCCTAGCTATCGCCCTGGTGACCACTTGGTCGCTCTATATTATAATGGACTTGGTAATTTTGAATATTTTGATCCTTTCGGCCTACCACCAATACACCCGGACTTGATTAATTTTATAGCCAGAAACTCTACCCGACCTGTTAACTACAACGCCTGACATTTACAAGATGTAGTCACCAACGTTTGTGGGCTCTACGCCATTTATTTCATCTTGGTCAAAGCTCGCGGTGGTACTATGCAACGCGTCCTACTACCTTTTTCGGCTAGACAACACGCCAACGATCAATTAATTTTTCGATTAGTCAGACCCTGGCTAGCGAACCACCAGACGACTTTTTCCTTCATAGACAAAGGAAGAGATCAATAGACACGTGTATGTTTTTTTCTCTGTCGTTTTTTCCGTCACGACAATACATCCATGAGTCATCCACTTGTCCGCCCGCAACCGCGTCAACGATCGATTAGATTTTTCGACGAATCACGCCCTGGCTAACTCGAATCTAGACACAGCGACAACGATCGATTAATATTTCAACTAATCACGTCTCGGCTAGCACACGCCTAAAAAAACCAGATTGAACTGGTATTCCTGCATATAAACAGACATTTGAAAGACCCAAGACATTCATACTTTACTAACGCGGTGGCGTGATAACGACAGATACTTACATCTCATTGAAGATGACTGCTCCCACCAACTGGGTTTACATCAAGAGCTGTGACGAAATGCTTAAACCTTTGGCTAGTGGTCTGAAGGCCGCGTCTGTATGTATTTACCGAGGCCAACCTTTACTACACGTGAGAAGATACTTTGGTGAATCCTACCTCAAGTTTCCTACCAAAACCGGCATTACGTTAACTCGCCCTGAGTTTGAACATTTGTTGACTTTACAGAGTGAAATCCTCGCCGAATTTGATCGACTACAGTCACCAAGGCCGGATACCTATCCTACTACTTGTACCAGTAACATGTTTGACGACTACATCAACTCCAGCTGTTACCAACCGATTTCCCCAGAACCGAGTTGATTTCCTAACCCTTGTACAACCACCACAGACAACCACCTGGCCGATGTCACCAATCTACCACTGAAGACTCAGAGACCTACTACCTCCCCCAGTAACACGTTTGACGACTACATGAACTCTACTTGTCCAATAGCCCCAGAACCGAGTTGGTTTCCTAACCCTTGTACAACAGCTCCCACAACAGACAACCACCTGGCCGATGTCTCTAATCCACCACCGAAGACCAAGAAGAAACCTACCAAACGGCTGAGACTTGCGCTTTAGCTTGCTATTATTTGAAAAAAATAAACTATATTAACTAAAATTCATTTTTGTTACCTATATATAACTGTTGTAAAATATAGCGTCTAACTGTTCGTATAACTGTTGTAAAATATATATGTCTAAATATCGTATAACTGTTCGTCTTCCTATTATCTAAATATATCGTCTAACTGTTGTCTAAATATATCGTATAACTGTTGTAAAATATGTCTAACTATATCGTCTAACTGTTCGTATAACCGTTGTAAAATCGTATAACTGTTGTAACTATATATCGTCTTCTTGTTATCTAAATATATCTTCCTATTGTCTGAATATATCTTCCTATTGTCTACATATATCATCTAACTGTTATCTAAATATATCCTCTTCTTGTTGTCTAAATATATCGTCTAAATATAGCGTCTTCTTGTTATCTAAATAAACAACACCATTATCGAACTAATATATCTCTATAAAAAAGTCATGCTCCTCCTGCCGCTCCTCCTGCCGCTCCTCCAGATTTTCCTTATATAAAAGTCATGCGCTCTTCCTGCGCTCCTCCTGCGCTCCTCCTGAATGCTAACCGTTTTGCGCATTGTATACTACTGTCGAGTCTCAAGTCTCTCGGTATAAATCTCAAGTCGAATCGCAAGTCCCTAACGCTTGCTTTCAAGTCGAATCCCGGAGTCGAGTTTCATGTTTAATCTAAAACTGTTAAAAGCTACGATCGCCCTTTATCGAACAATCACATCGATCACTTTAATAATAATGAAAAATAATAATATCTAGTTTTAGTATACTGTTTATTGGCTGTATTCGTATTCGATCAAAGTTATTTTTCAGTATTACATTTTAGAAATATTTTCTACTCAACCATACTTCTCCCCTCCCCCCGGGCTACAACAGTCTTCTTCTTCTTCTTTGATCCATAACCGCCAACCATCAAAGCAGTCAGCGACCATCACGCCTGGTGGCGTCCTGTACGGCAGCAACAAATTGATTCCACCTTGCTCGGTCGGCGGCTATCCTTTGTACAGTGCCCCAACTGTGGTTCATTCTTAGCATCTCGGCTTCCACAGTTCTCCGCCAAGTTGTTTTTGGTCGGCCTCTTTTTCGCTTTCCCTCGGGGGTCCATAGCATAGCTGTTCTTGTGGTGGTATCAGGGTCTCTTCTGAGGACGTGGCCAACCCAACTCCAGCGTCTGCCGGCTATGATAGTGTGCATGTCCTCCTGGTTAGTCCGAATAAGTAGTTCTTGGTTGCTGATGGTGTTTGACTATAAGATTCGGAGAATTCTCCTTAGGCAGATTGTGTGGAAGGAGGACAGTTTCGACATTTCCTTCTCTGTTACTCTCCAACATTCCGCACCATAGAGAAGCACAGAAAGTACACAGCTCTCATACAGTCTTAATTTGGGGTTTGTGCTGTACTGGGAAGACTTCCAAATGTTGTTGAGAAAAGCAAAGGCTGTTCTCGCTTTATTCATTCTGTTGTTAATCTCCTTGCTTGTTCCGCCGTCAGGTGTTACTTTGTATCCTAGGTAAGTAAATATGGCTGTCTGTTTTAACTTCTGGTTCCTTACTGTTATTGGCTCAGGATTGCCCACATTTAGTGTCATGACCTCAATCTTCTTCAGATTGATGTTCAGGCCAACCTGCTGGCCATACTTATTCAGTCTATCGGTTTTGTCTTGAATGTGTTGATGTGAATGCGTGAGTAGTGCAGTGTCATCTGCATATTCCAGGTCTTCCAGTGTAGAAAATGTTGTCCATCTAATTCCTCTTGGACGGCCCTCTGTTGTCTGGCGCATCACCCAATCTATGACTGTCAAAAATAATGTTGTTGATAAGGGGCATCCCTGTCGTACTCCTGTTTTCACTTGGAAAGTTACATTACTCAATTCAACCCTGCATGTAAAGTTAGAATAAAGGCTGTTTATGATGGAAACACAGAGGGCAGTCCAAGAGGAATAAGATGGACTAAATTTTCTACATTAGAAGATCTGGAATATGCAGATGACATTGCACTACTAGCACATTCACATCAACACATCCAGGAAAAAACGGACAGACTTTATTAGTTTAGCCAGCAGATGGGCTTGAACATCAATTTAAGGAAGTCAGAGGTCATGACGCTCAATGTGAGCAACCCTGAGCCCATATCAGTAAGGAATCAGCAACTGGTACAGACAGACACCTTCACATACCTAGGAAGCATAGTAACACCAGACGGCGGGGCAGGCAAAGACATCAACATCAGAATGAATAAGGCAAGAACAGCCTTTTTCAGCCTAAACAACATCTGGAAGTCTTCTCAATACAGCACAAGCACAAAATTAAGATTATATCAGAACTGTGTGCTTTCTGTGCTTCTCTATGATGCAGAATGCTGGAGAGTTACAGAGAAGGAAATGTCGAAATTGTCCTCTTTTCACACAACATGCCTAAGAAAAATTCACCGAATCTTTCGGCCGAATACCATCACCAACCAAGATCTGCTTACTCGGAGCAAGCAGGAGGACATGCACACCATCATAGCTGGCAGACTCTGGAGCTGGGTTGGCCATGTCCTCAGAAGAGACCCCGATGCCATCACAAGAACAGCTATGCTTTGGACCCCTAAAGGAAAACGAAAGAGAGGCCGACCAAAAACAACCTGGCAGAGGACTGTGGAGGCTGAGATGCAAAGAATGAACCAGAGTTGGGGCACTGTACGAAGGATGGCCACCGACCGAGCAAAGTGGAATCAATTTGTTGTTGCCCTACAAGACGCTACTAGGCGTGATGGCCACTGACTGCTTTGACGGTCGGCGGCTAAGGATCAAAAAAGAAGAAGAATGATGGAAACAATGCGGCTGAGAATTCCATAAGCCCTCAGTATTTTCCATAGGCTGTCCCTGTCTATGCTATCGAAAGCCTTTTCAAAATGAACAAAGTTGATGTACAGCTGTCTCTGCCATTCTGAGCACTGCTCTATAATGTTCCCGAGGGTGAATATATGATCTGCTCATCTTCTGTTATTTCTAAAGCCCGCTTGTTCTTTCCTCAGTTTATGGTGAACTGCTTTTGAAATTCTCTGGATGATTATTCTGCCTAGTATTTTGCCTCTGACAACCAAGTCCAGCTCCCGGCCTTCACGTGTGGCTCAATTTGAGCCCGGCGGAACTGTTTTCACTGACGGGAGAAGGGGCAAAGGCGAGCGACTGGCGCCTTAAAACCAGCAGCTTCGGGCACATAGGGCTCGTGATCCTTGGTTGGTAGCTTGTCTAAGAGAAGGAACTCTGAATTCAAACCACCGCTGCCTTGCGGGAATATCCATTTATGGAATTGGCTTCGGGAGTAAACCCTGAGGATAAATCCGGAGTCGGAGTCCCTAAGGCAGTCTAATGTTGATTCGACATTATTCTGGCAACTCCTGCGACCTGGCTGGCACCAAACTGTATCGGCTACTGCCGTTCCTTTGGATCTTCCAGCTGTGTGGAGAGGGGGAACATGCTGCATGGCCAACAGCTTGATCTCCATATAACTGTGCCCAAGCTCGCGCCTTGGAGATGACACTCCAGCTTCACCCTATAGGTGTCGGCAAAACACGGGAAGTAGCAGTTACCGATTATAAGCATTTTGCCCATTTAGCGTAGGGCATGGCGCCAGGGGCTACTTCCGACAGTGGGAGAGGTTCTAGGATCTCACTGGACAGCTACCGCCCGCTTCAAGCTGGGCAGCCCCAAGTCAATAAGGTGTTGTCCCGCCACTGTCTGCTTTCCCCATTGGGTGCATGGGGATTAGGGTCAAACCCGAACTGTGGACAGAAAATTTTGCACCAAGCAATTATCGTAATAATAGAAATAAGCAAACTCTCAGATTTGGATGCTGGAACGTCAGGACTATGTTGACTGGATTATCTGAGAACCTACAGAACGTAAACGATGTAAGGAAGACAGCCATAATTAATGATGAGCTTAAACGACTTCAGGTGGATATAGCTGCACTTCAGGAAACACGCCTGGCGGGCTCTGGAACGGCGAGCGAGAAGGACTACACATTTTATTGGCAAGGGAAAGATCTTAATAAAACTAGAGAAAAGTGTAGGTTTTGCGGTCAGAAAATTGCTAACTATAATGGTTGAACCAGGCGAGAATGGATCAGAACAACTGTTAACGCTCCGCGTGCAAATTAGCACAGGTCCCATCACCCTTGTCAGTGTGTATGCTCCTACTCTGTACTCTGCCTCAGAAGCTAAAGATGAGTTCTACGAGAATCTAGCAGCAGTCATCAAAAGCTTACCTAGGCAAGAACAGCTTGTTCTCCTTGGTGACTTTAACGCTAGAGTGGGTGCCGATAATGTTTCATGGCCTTCATGTTTGGGCAGGTTTGGTATTGGCAAGATGAATGAAAATTGACAACGGCTCCTAGAGTTGTGTGTCCATCATGACCTCTGCGTGACCAACACCTACTTTCAGACAAAACTCCAGCATAAGGTGTCATGGAAACACCCACGATCCAAGCACTGGCGCCAACTGGACCTGATTCTCGTCAGAAGGCCACTACTCAGGTCTGTGCTCTCCACGCGCTCGTACCATAGTGCAGACTGTGATACAGATCACTCCTTGGTTTGCTGCAAAATCAGAGCACAACCAAGAAAACTCTATCGTGTCAGACATGAAGGGAAACCACGCATTGATACCAGCAAGATGTCAGACCCTGTCATGATCGCTCAATTTACTGCGACCTTCAAGAAAGTTCTCAGTAGCCCTCAGTATGGTGATACTATTACAGAGAACTGGGAGCATCTACGGAACACCATTCAAAGTACTGCACTTGCCACCTTTGGTAAGAAAACGGCAAAGTCAAATGACTTGTTTGATGCTTCATCAGATGTGATGGCAACTGTCATTGAAGCTGAGCGCAGTGCTATGAATGAATACAAATGTTCACCGAGTGCTAGAACCCTACAGATCCTGAAGGCTACGAGAAGCAAAGTTCAACAAACTGCTCTACACTGTGCAAATGACTATTGGCTCCAGCTCAGTGAGAGCATCCAGATCGCAGCGCACACAGGCAACATTAAACAAATGTATGACGGTATAAAGAAAGCGCTTGGCCCCCAAAAAAGTAAGACGGCACCGCTAAAAACCATCAGCGGAGAAAAGCTAACCGATAAGGGTAAGCAGATGGAGAGGTGGGTCGAGCACTACTCTGAGCTTTACGCTAGAGAAAATACCGTTACGCCTGCAGCCCTTGATGCTGTCAAATGTCTGCCAACTATGGAGGAGCTGGATGCCGAACCAACATTAGAGGAACTCAGCAAGGCCATTGATAGCTTGGCCTCTGGCAAAGCACCAGGCAGTGATGGGATTCCTCCTGATCTAATCAAATGCTGTAAGAGCACGCTATTACATCCCCTGCATAGAATGCTGTGCCAGTGCTGGGAAGAGACAACTATTCCTCAAGACATGCGAGATGCCAAGATTGTAACACTGTATAAAAATAAAGGAGACAGAAGTTTTTTTTTTTTTTTTTTTCGTACGCCCGCTAATACTCGAGGCGAAATCTCAGGTTATAGTTAATGTCTAACCTGACATTGATTTTACGTGAGTATCCCTTTTTCTTGTACAGAGACAGGTGTCCCTCGCCATTCAGGCAGATACTCTCCGATTTCGGAGGTACCCATTTGAGCTGGGTCGGCTCAGGAGCCGCCAATCCCTGGTCGACGACACTTCTTCAAATGTCCTCGCCAGGTCTCGAGTTAATCCAGTCCAATTCCCGGTCGACGAAAAATCCTCAAATGCCGTCGCCCGGGTTTGAACCTGAATCACCCGGTCGCCAGAGCGGTGTTGTAACCACTACGCTAGCGCGGCTCCAGGAGACAGAAGTGATTGCAATAACTACAGAGGCATCTCTCTTCTTAGTATTGTTGGTAAGGTTTTTGCCAAAGTCATCTTAATGCGACTACACAAGTTAGCTGAGCGCATATATCCAGAGTCACAATGTGGATTCCGAGCTGGTAGATCAACAACAGACATGATCTTCTCTGTCCGCCAGCTTCAGGAACAATCAAGAGAGCAGAAACGGCCTTTATATATCGCCTTTATAGACCTCACAAAAGCATTTGACCTGGTTAGTAGGGATGGACTCTTCAAAATCCTCCTGAAAATAGGCTGCCCTTCTAAAATGCTGGAAATGATAAAGTCATTCCATGACGACATGAAGGGAACAGTCCAATATGCTGGAAGCACGTCACAGCCCTTTGACATACGAAGTGGCGTTAAACAAGGCTGTGTTCTCGCTCCGACCCTCTTCGGGATCTTCTTTGCCTTACTCTTGAAACATGCATTCAGAGATTCAACTGAAGGAATATGCCTTCACACTAGGTCAGATGGCCGTCTGTTTAATCTTTCAAGGCTGAAGGCAAAAACAAAAATCAGAAGGGTCACTATTAGAGACTTGTTGTTCGCTGATGATGCTGCAGTTGTCACTCAAAGCCAACAGGAGCTTCAGAACTTGATGAATCGCTTCACTAAAGCATGCAAGGACTTTGGCCTCACAATAAGTCTAAAGAAAAGGAATGTGCTGAGTCAGGATGCGAGTGCTGCACCAGTTATCACTATCGATAACTATGAATTGGCAGTGGTGCACCACTTCACATACCTAGGGTCTACCATCAATGACAAACTCTCAATGGATACAGAAATCGACAGCCGCATTGGCAAAGCTGCAGCTACCTTTGCCCGCCTCACATCGCGTGTTTGGGGAAACTCCAAACTCACAATGAAGACCAAAGCTGCGGTATATAATGCCTGCGTCACCAGCACACTCCTATATGGCAGCGAGACCTGGACGACCTATGCTAAGCAAGAAAGAAGGCTCAATACCTTCCATTTACGGTGTCTGCGCCGCATCCTTGGCATCTCGTGGAAAGATAAAGTGACAAATGTCGAGGTGTTGTCACGTGCTGGCCTTCAAAGTATATATACATTGCTTAGACAGCGCAGACTTCGCTGGATTGGCCATGTTCGCCGCATGGAAGATGGTCGCATTCCAAAAGATATCTTCTACGGACAATTAGCAGATGGCAAGAGAACAGTTGGGCGACCACAGCTGAGGTTCAAAGATGTGTGCAAGAGAGATATGAGGGCACTGGACATGGATCCAGCAACATGGGAGGATGAAGCTGCCGATCGCACTAAGTGGCGATGCTATTTACGGCGCCACCTCAGATTGGGCGAAGAGAGGCTCACAAGCATTACTCCACTCTGTTGGTGTTGTCTCAGTTTCCCAGACTTGAGCAAATAGTGGTTCTAATAGTTCTGCTGCTAGTTCAGGGTCTGCCTTGAATAACTCAGCATTTAAATTGTCGTGACCAGGCGCTTTTCCATTTTTTAACCTTTTGATAGCTGTGATGATTTCTTCTTTTCGTGGAATGTCTGTATTTACGTCTAAGTCACTTTCAGCCTCAGGAACATTCAGCTGAGTCTCTGGTGGTTCCTTATTCAGTGTTTCTCTGAAGTGCTCTGCCCATCTTGTTTCCTGCCCCTGTGCTGTGGTGATGAGATTTCCTTGCTTGTCTCTTACTAACGTTATGTTGTTTGCACCTTGTTTTCCACGGATAGTTTTAGTTATTTTATAAACTGTGCTGTGTTCATTTCTCAGTGCTGCCTCTTCTGCCTGTCTTGCAAGGTCATCCAGAAATGTCCTTTTGTTAGCACGGGTTTGACGTTTTACTTCCTTGTCCAGCTGACTGTACTGTTTACTATATATTGCCTTTAACCTGGGAGACTTAGCTTCTGTTTTCTTTCTTTTCATTTCCTTTCTCTTCGCTATGGTGTTTAGCGTCTCTGGTGTTATCCAGTCTTGGCTCTTTCTTTCCTGGAATCCCAAGCATGACTTGCTGCTTTCCTTGTATATTGTTGAGATGGTATTGAATTTCTGGTCGACATCATCGGTCTGTTCTTTCCTGGCTTTTGGTAATCTGATATCGTCTCTTTATGTCGACCACGAAAGCTTTCCTGGTGAGGGGGTCCTTAAGTTTCGTGATGTTATATCTTTTCTGTTTGACTGCAACTGGCCGAGCAGCTCTGAGTTTCACCTTCAGTCTTGCTACTACAAGGTGATGATCACTCCCCACATCTGCGCATCTTCTTACTTTCACGTCTTGTAGTGCATGTCTCCATCTGCCATTGATCATTATGTGATCCATCTGGTTTCTGTCTCGTCCGTTTAGTGATTCCCATGTTAACTTGCGCACTTCTTTGTGTGGAAAAAGTGTTCCTCCAATGACCAGGTTGTTAATACTGCAGAAGCTTATTAATTTGTCCCCATTCTCATTTACTGTTCCACTGCCGCATTTCCCCATTACTCTTTCGTTATAATTATTGTGTGTTCCAACTTTCACATTTAGGTCTCTCATTACTATAATTGTATTATGTCACCACTACTTTTTGGAATAGCTATTGATTGGGTTATGAGAAACTATACCCACAATGAACAATTGGGTATAAAATGGACAAATGGAAAATTCCTGGGGGACCTGGATTTCGCAGATGATGTAGCATTCTTAAGTTCAACACCAAGACAATCCCAAGAAGCAATAAATAATTTGTGTCATCTCTCGGTTAAAATTGGTCTCCAAATAAATGCCTCTAAAACTAAAGCTATGAACTTTTCTAACGAGACCTTCGATATCATCTTGAACGGGGAAAAACTACAGAAAGTTGAAAGTTTCAATTATTTAGGCAGTAAAATGACTCAGGATGGTGACACAACAAGAGAAATCCATACTAGAATTGCTTTGGCAGCTAGCGCCTTCAATAGATTATCTAACATTTGGAAATTACGATCATTGAATATACATACCAAGCTTCGTCTGTTTAATTCAAATGTTATCTCAGTGTTAACATACGGCTGTGAGAGTTGGAAAATAACAAAATCATTGGAGAACAAGCTGAATACATTCGAGAACAAATGTCTTAGAAAACTCATGAACATCAGTTGGAAAGAATTCAAGACTAATCGACAAATAAGAGAAGACTCTAGGCAGAAATATGTCTCCGACTATATAAGGAAAAGACGATGGTCATATATCGGTCATGTCCTACGAATGCAAAACAACAGAATACCACTACAGGCGCTCACTTGGGTTCCTGAGGGTAAGCGGAAAAAAGGAAGACCAAAAGAAACACTCAGAAGAACAATAATAAGAGAAGGAAGAACGTTGGGCCTAAATAATGTGCAAGAGCTAAGAGGAGTGGCGTCACAACGAACAACCTGGAGAGCACTGGTTTCTGCCTTATGCGCCGTGTTTGGCGCTTAAAGAATTTATTATTATTATTATTATTATTACTATAATAAGATCGTAGCTGGGTGCAGTTTCCATTTCCTTTTGTATGTGTTGGTAGAAGTCGTCCTTGATCTCTACATCGCTGTCGTTTGTTGGTGCATAGCATTGTATAATTGTGGTGTTGGTGAATCTCCCTCTCAGTCTTGCTCTTATCAGTCTGTTGTTGATGGGTTTCCATTCCAGTAAAGACCTTTCCATTCCTTTCTTCAGGATAATGGCTACACCTTCGTTGTGCTGACCATCTTATCTACCAGAAGAAAGCACTATTTCCCCTGTAGCTGTTTTTATTCTCCCCATCCCTGTCCATCTGCTCTAGCTTATTCCAAGGATATGTAATTTGTAGTTCCTCATCTCTGCTGTGATTTGTCTCAGCTTTCCTGCCTCATTCATAGTTCTGACGTTCCAAAAACCAATTCTGGTTTCGTGTTTTGCGGTCAGGGCATCCGTTTTCATGCCAATGGCTTCCTTTCGCCTTTCACCACTGTCAGTCATACGAGCCTGAGACTCCGGATGTCCGTCCCGCATCAAAGTCTATTCATCTGTTGCCGTTTCCGTATCATGTGCCATTTTTTACATAGACAGGGGTGTCGGCCCTGTGCTAAAACCCCCATCCTGGAGGACCAGGGTACCAGCTTTTGTCTGACCCCTACCCACGCAGACTAGTCCAGCTTGGTTGAATCAACCAGGAGTAAATCTCCCACTGGCATAGCTCTGGGGATTTTCAGGGTACACAAGCTGCCATACCGCTACAAGGTATAGGTACCATTGATGGCAGGGGCTACAACAGTATGGATGGAATAATACACCAGACCAGCACTAAATCTCGTGCGTTGTTTTAAGGACACACGGTTATTATTTCGTCCGATGTTATTTCTGTCCGACGTGAGAAACAAAAGTTCGCCCGCAGTCCGGACTGTTATGTTTTCATTGTCGAGGAATGTTAATATTTAGGCGGTCGCTCTTTCTCCCAGAGGTTTGTCTAACAACAGTGTCCAATTAAGCCTGATAAACTGAAGGAAATGTTGTGTTTGTACAATTGAATTTTTGTCTGGGTGATATCGCGCTTTAAACAAGGCCATTTTTGGTTTCTCCTTAATTAAGTGTGCATTCTGTTAAAACTAAAGATATCGGGGTAAATAAAAACAAATAATTTATACATAAGCCGATGGTGTGCGATTTCTTCATCATATCCTATTCTACTGTGTTCAGTTTTTTTGTTTTCGTTTTTGACACTTGACTCGTTTATGGGCCCCCGATAACAATCGGGCGTCATGTGAAGGCCCCAATGACACCATGGATTTTCAAGTTAATTTTCGGAATCTGCAGTGTCCATCTGGAATGCCTCCGCATCCACTGTAGCTCAAAATTGTTACCTTCAACACGTTGCTCGGAAACCAGGATGCAAATAAAGGGTTCCCGGGCAGCACAAGATTATTTATCAAAACCCTTCAAAACAGCTTCATGATGCCGAAATCCCCACAGACAGTACTAAAAGCGGGCGAGTTTTCATTCCTGTCATCTATTTAGAGCCAAGCCATACTTGCCTTCCTTTCATCCTGAGAAATCGTTAGCTTTTTGGGATTTTAGCTTTTGCCATGACATTCAGCAAAGCAGAGGGACAACCATTTGATCATGTTGAATGTATTCTTACTTCGTCTTCGTACACTCTCAGACGTCAATTTGAATATTTTCAAAGAAAGCGGAGGTCAGCCTGAGGCTACTTGCATCTCCATAGAGTTCTTTCCAGGAATGATACTGGTGACTACCATTTGTGATTTCTCTGTTGCTCATATGATGGGTATCTTTGAAGCAGATGTTCAGCAGTCACGTTATCAGTGCCTCGTGTACCCTCATTGGTAGTTCCTATCTTTAGCTTAATGAATAGATGGCATTTATAGTCTATTGTGCCAGTGCGGAGTCTGCAAATTACCACTTGTTCACTTCTGATGACCTGGAAATATACATAATTTTGTGTGCGGCCTGGATGCTCTGCATTCCATTTGTTCCTGTATCTGCTTCCTGTGTATACTTACCAGAAGCAGTCTTCGTTCACAGTCAACTATATGTAGCGCTCACACAAGAATATAACCCAGACAACCTTAAAGTAAATATTCAGGACAAAGACTAACAAGGCAACAGTTTTAAAGATAATATACACTTGCAAAAATTATTGTGGCGGTTAAGCAGTTAGTCAGAATACACCCATTTATCTGTTTTCACTCTCCTATATTTATGTGGGGGAGGATGATGAATCCACAGGCGCCTCATTGGAATCGACCAGACCCGTTACACGGACTTCGAGCTCTGAACAACGGCTGGAATTTCCATGTGCCTGTGGTAGGGAATTCTCTACTCAGAGAGGAATGAACATCCACAGAACGAAAAAGGTGTGTGGGAGGTCATCAGGGGGAGATCAACAGCGCTCTGTCTCGACGGATAAGACGTTAGAAGAACGCAGCCAGGAGTCAATCCACAGTGCTGAGTACATTCAAGTTGATCTGCCAGATGATGATCTCACACACTTCTTGGACGGGAAGAGAGATGCAATCAAGTTTCCACCTGCCAGTGCAAAAGGGCTTTGGGAACAGCTGGACGAAGCCTTGGCAAAAGAGTTGGATAACAACCTGAAGCAGCTAACTTTGGAGAAGAAGCTGGAAATCTTCGGCGACATAATATATCTGCACTGTCGCAACGTGTTTGGAGTGAGGGAGGCAAGGGAAGGTAACCCACCACGAAAAAGTAGAAGACAAATTAAAATAGAAGAAATCAGGAAACAGAAGAAGCATGCCCGAAAACTGTTCAAGAACGCAGTTGCCACAGAGAAGGAAGGGTTACGACAAGTTTGGGAGCACCTGAAAGGCCAACATAATGCCCTTTGTAGAGCAGAAAGGTTGTGCAGGAAGAGAAAGAAGACTCGAAGGGATAGGTGTTGCATAGAGATTATGATCAATAAATTTTCTATATTTTCTTCTTTTTCTACCCGTGTCCTCTATTTTATTATCGCTCTTTTATCGTTTTCCTGTATTTTTCGCATTCGTTCGTTTGCGAAAAATATTTTCTTTCCCATTCTCACTTTACCGTTTTTCTTTCTCATACTGATACGCATTCTGTTACGTAGATGTCAGGCTCTGGAGGTTATCGCGTTGTAGACGTAAAACCGTGAATATTCGTCTATCTCAGACATAGGGCCGACATATCGTCTGCATTTTCACTTGTCACAGCGTTTCTTAGGGCTAGTCTCTCGGAATGAAGTGTGATATGACACTCATGCAGCGCTCTGGAATGAGACATATAGTCTGGGTTTTTCCATGACACTCACGCTCCACGGCCAGTTTTGGCGTAAAGTGCGAAGACGCACGTTTTGGCAGTTATGAGCTAGCGTCTAAGGTACGTAGGTGTTAAGGAAAGGGGAGGCTATTTCGTGGTTTTGGAAATAGCACACATTTTTGTCCGTTCCATAGATATAACTAGAGTTGGAAACCTGACTTCACGCACTCAGTAACTTCGCAGTTAGACTAGAACAACCTACGTTTGAGCCCTAAGAATCTCTGTTATAGCAACAATTGGTTGGACGAATTGAATGTTCGATTTCTAAGGATCTCTGTTGATGATAGAAGGCATTAGTTGGTCGAAGTGGTTTTAGTTCTTAGTAGTTCTGTGTTGAGTGAATAGTGGGGTGACCCAACTTTGCCAGCGTTAAGTACTGATGAGTGATATCTGTGAAGAACTAAAACATTTTCCTTAAAAGCCTTGGTGCATAATCTTTACAAGTACTTTAAAGGTTAAATGAAGTAACAGGCCTATCGCGCCATATTTAATTCTTCCTGAGAAACAACTCAAGTACATTTTTAGCCTGTGTGGCAAGTAACATATTAACGTCAGTAACATTCCGACGGAGTTTTGACTAGTGATGTGGTGACCAAATATAGTCCTATCCAGAAAGTAGAAATCGACCTGACACTCTTCAGTTCTAGAAACCTAGGCCATTTGACACTATGCTCGTTGTTAATGTTCGTGCCTGGTCAATTTTAATGTGACTTAAACAGACATCCGAGAAAAAAAATAAGAACACCCAAGGAATCGTTCCCTGAAGCAGAGAATTCAACCCGTCTTTTTGGAACTGGGGATTTCTTGGTCAAGACTGCAATTGACGAGTCTGTATGTGAATGTCCTAAGAATTATGTTCCCAGATGCTACGAACAAAGCTGTAAGTATGCATGAGAGCACGTGGCCACGGCTGAATGAATAGAGTGAACGCAGGTCTGAGTGGTTCTTCTTGTTGTATTTTGGCACCCATTTTGCTGTCTTAACTGTCTTTATGCAAGTTTGTTGCTAACAATATTTTTCCCTTAGAATAGATACTGCTATAAAAGTCAGTTCATACCTTCAAAAAGGGAAAATATTAGACCCAAATCATATGTATCTGTGACTCTTTGGGCTATCATCTTTCTCCTAACGGGACTGTGGGCTAAACATCGAGGGAAGATCATAACTGTGGGTCTATCATTTCTTGTAGCAATTCCTTGATTTTTATGACTATTTGTATATGCTTGATGTAATATTTTATGTTGTGATAGAAGTTTATTACGATAATTAAAATTCCCTTGAACATAATCAGTGTGTCGGGTCAGCTCGTTCCACAATATCTATATAATCATTGTTATAGTTTTCCCACGTATGTACGTCTAACTGTCGTCTTGTATGTGCATGCAAGTGAGTGGATAGAACTATATATGTAATATATGTATGGGTTTAGACTGTCTGACTCCTCTAAATCTGTCGTAGAAGATAGGTGAAAGAGAGAAGATTTCTCGATTTCAGAGACAGCTTCTATCACAGTCTACCATCTCACTCGTGGAAATCTATTGCTATTACTATCTCTCACTGTAACTATCACTTATTCAACTCTAATCAGAAGGGACCAACCCAAGTCTTAATCCCCCTATCAAAAATCTACGACAAATGTGGTCTCGTCTGAAGGATTTTTGAACTTAGAACAGGAAGACGAGTACGACAAATGGGGTCTCGTCTATCGGGATTTTGAATTTAGAATAGGAAGACGAGACGGCAAATATCAGCTCGTCGGTAATTTTCTTTATTCTGATATAGAGTAAGAGTGTGATGTCTTGTGAGTTGTTATATCTTTAAAAATAATTTTTCCTCTAGACTAACGATCTGTTTGTGGGCGTGCTGACCACACAATTAATAATTAGTTTTTCCACAGCATTTTTGAGCATATATACATTTGAGTTACAGGTTGATTTTGTCGGAATATATGTTAATATTGATTTTGTAATACTAAACGCTGGTAAAGGTGTGAGTGTATAACATTCACAGGGTTCTGAAGCAGTAGGTGTTTGAGCTAAGCTAAGGAGTGCGTTTCGGACTATCTTGTTCAGATTAATTGCCTCCCTTACCCGAACTGTCTTCAGGGGTAAACTTATAGTGGATTAAAAATTAAGGGATTTTTTCTCCTTAAATTTTGCAATAATTATTTTGTTTCCACTGTAGCAACTTATTTTTCAGTGAGTAATCTTAACTACCATTTATTTGGCATAGTCGTCTGCATTAGGTGCTTTATTGCCGATTAATAGCAGCGATAGTTAGATACTATATTTTTGGAGGAGGTATTCCAGGTTAAAGTATATCATCTTTTGTTTGGTATTTTTCTCGTAAGCGGTAAGGAACCAGTGTATCCTTTCTTCTTTTCTGTCTCGAACTAAGTCTCAGTCAGCTATTTACTATGACAGAAAGGGCGAAGCTTAGGCAACTCCTCAGGGACGAAGCGAGAGAAGACGGTTTGGAAGGAGAGGAAAAGAAAGCTTTTGTCAGGGACGAACTTGACAGATATGACGCGGAGAGGAAAGCAGCGGAAGCTAAAGAAGAAAAAGAAGAAGCAAGGAGGAAAGAAGCAGAAGAAGATGGATGAAGAAATGGAAATTCGTAGGTCGAACGAAAGAGAGAAGGAGAGACAACGGGGGGAAAGAGAGAAGGAGAGGGAGGAAAGAAAGAAGGAGAGACAGCATGAGGAAAGAGAGAAGGAGAGACAGCATGAGTTAGCTCTTAAAACTCTAGAATTCCAAAATCGTGGTGCTGCCTTTACCTCCAGCAATGGAGAGTCTTCTCCTCATTCTTCCTTAACTGATCCTTCTAACACTCAATCTACTCATCTCACCGCTATGTCTTTCACTCTTGAGTCTTTCCCTTGTCCTAATGAGAAGATTGACACTTGGCTTGAAAAATTTGAGAAAATTGCAACTCTGTACGGTTTAGAGAGGTCGCGTTGGAATATGAAGCTTTCTCAGGCGTTGAAAAGCAGTGCGTATGATGTTTACGCCAAACTGGAAAGCAGCCAACAAGACAACTATGATGTGTTGAAGAAAGCGTTACTGGAGCGCTTTGAAATGAATGCTCGCAAATTTTTGCAACTGTTTCGCAACAGCAGGAAGGAGAGCTCTGAAACTTTTCAGCAGTTCTCGTCTCGTTTGAAGGGATACTTGACAAAGTACCTTGAGCTTTCACAGCTCCCCTCTATCTATGAGGGTCTTGAGGAATTTGTTATAACAGAACAAATAAAGAACACTTTGTCTGCAGACCCCTGGAGATTTCTAGCTGAGCAGGGTGCAGAAAAGCTGGAGGACATTTTGGAAAAGTCTGAGCGTTATCACAATGCGCTGGCTGAACTGCCGGCCACAAAACGTAAACCGACAGAAGTGCATTTTCGAAAGAATAACCTAGACCAATCTTCTTATGCTTCTAATCAGAATAACCACAGAGAAACTGGACCTCAAAACCCCCCTCCTGAAAAATCCAAGTCCTACATAAACAAGTACCCCAACCACAGTAAACAGTCTGATCAACCCGACCGCCCTGCATGGCAGCGCAGCCAGAAAGGACAAGGTGGCAAAGGGAAAACCCCTGAGCACGGGACATATGATCAGACCGAGCACACCGAGCCTAAACGCATCGGATGCTTATTAACAGTCTCGCAAGGCGGAATTATTGACAGTGATTCCCAACCTGTAGAGGGAGAAAGACCTTCTACGCGAGGTACTGTTATATTGAACGGTTCTCAAACTTTTTGTTTATTTGACACGGGGCTTTCTTATGATTGCATTGTCGCCAGAAACCTGGTTAAACCCGGTCAAGAGACAGGAGAGACAGTCGATTTTTGTGGAGTTTCTAAGAGTGAGGCACCTACAGCGCTTCCCATCGCATTGGTGGAGATACACTCTGACTTTGTCAGAGGTGTGATCAAAGCGGCTGTTATGGATGATCCCATCTACCCAGTCATACTTGGCGGTAGATACGCGTTTATTGGGAAACCGGAAGAGCCGATTGTGGCAGCAGTAACTACAAGAGGGCAAACAAAGAAGGAACGGGAGCCTGCGCCTAACTTGTTACCTATGGAACTTAAAGAAGCGCAACAAAAGGACCCTACTGTGGCACCCTGCTTTAGGAAACTGCCCATGGCTAAAGAACCCAGACAGCACGGGGACATTTGTTCTAAGGATGGCGTACTTTATCGCAGAACGGGCAAGCCTGACCAAGGTTACAACCAGCTCCTAGTACCGAAAAAGTACAGAAGCCAAATCCTAGAAATGGGGCACTCTCTTCCCTTCAGCGGACATATGGGACAGAACGCCACAAACCAACGGATAACCACTCATTATTGGTGGCCAGGAGTAAATACTGATATTATCAGGTATGTCAAATCCTGTGCCCAGTGCCAACGCGTACCACCCAAGCAACGGACACCCACAGTCTCTTTAGGTGAAATGCCAATAGTGGGAACACAATTCGAACGGGTTGTGATCGACATTTTAGGACCCTTAGAAAGGACTAAAAGACGGAACAGGTTTATCCTGACCTTAGTCGACACATGCACTTTATGGGCATAGGCTATCCCGCTAACATGCGCAGATGCCAAGCATGTCGTAGAAGCCCTCGTGCAGATTTTTACTCGGTTGGGATTCCCTCAACAAGTGTTAACGGATAACGGATCTCCATACCGAAACCTGTTGATGGATGAGAACGTTAAGATCTTGAGGGTCCAGCACATCTACACTAAGCCTTACACTCTGGCCAGAAGTGGGTTAGTAGAACGTGTTAACGGAAACCTCAACATGATGCTAAGTAAACGTGCGCAAGTGAAACCTGAAGATTGGGATCTTTGTATTCCTGCAGCTTTATTTAGCTACAGAGAATGTCCTCATACTTCCACAGGATTTCCGCCAGCAACGCTTTTATTCGGCAGACCCATTAAGGGCCCGCTTGAAGCCTTACTTTGGTCGTTGACAGACCAGAAGGCTGATGAGACAGTTGTCTCAGCAAGTAAATATGTGTCGGATTTAAAGGATAGGTTGAAACTAGGATGGGATCTAGCAACGACCAACTTTAAGCGAGCACGCACAAAGCACGCTAACCGATACAGGAAAGTCGCGAAAGAAAGAGAACTGGAAGCAGGAGAGAAAGTTTTGGTGTTACTCCCTACCGGAAACAACCAACTGAGGATCGGATGGCAGGGGCCGTTTACCGTCCTGAAAAAGATTTCTGAGGCTAATTACCACATCTCTATTAAAGGAAAGGAGAAGGTTTTCCATTTAAATCTGTTAAAGAGATACTTTGAAAGACCAGTGCCAACGTCCGAACATCTCTTGACGATCGCCAAAACTGACGAAGATGACGATAGTGGCAGGGAAATTCCACTGCAAGCACACGTAATCTTTTAAAAATGTCAAAAGCGGCGACGCACTTTCAAGCGCGCATGGAAGACATTCCAGAGAAAGGAAACTTTGAGAGTAGACTTGAGTAGGAATTGGAGAGAGATGGAGGGGGAAGATGAGAGGGAAGAAGACAGACACCCTGAAGCTACAGATATAGGGAATTTATTTCCATAACGTAGACATGGAGTGCTTCCATATCTTAAAGGGGGGACGTTCTGTCGCATAGATCAATAAATTTTCTATATTTTCTTCTTTTTCTACCCGTGTCCTCTATTTTATTATCGCTCTTTTATCTTTTTCCTGTATTTTTCGCATTCGTTCGTTTGCGAAAACTATTTTCTTTCCCATTCTCACTTTACCGTTTTTCCTTCTCATACTGATACGCATTCTATTACGTAGATGTCAGGCTCTGGAGGTTATTGCGTTGTAGACGTAAAACCGTGAATATTCGTCTTTCTCAGACATAGGGCCGACATATCGTCTGCATTTTCACTTGTCACAGCGTTTCTTCAGGCTAGTCTCTCGGAGTGAAGTGTGATATGACACTCATGCAGCGCTCTGGAATGAGACATATAGTCTGGGTTTTTCCATGACACTCACGCTCCACGGCCAGTTTTGGCGTAAGGTGCGAAGACGCACGTTTTGGAAGTTATGAGCTGGCGTCTAATGTACGTAGGGCTTACGGAAAGGGGAGGCTATTGCGTGGTTTTGGAAATAGTGCACATTTTTGTCCGTTCCATAGAGATAACTAGAGTTGGAAACCTGACTTCACGCACTCAGTAACTTCGCAGTTAGACTAGAACAACCTACGTTCCAGCCCTAAGAATCTCTGTTATAGCAGCAATTAGTTCATCGAATTGAATGTTCAAAAGAACAGTCAAACTGAAACAGAAAGGAGAGTCCTAACCACAAAATATATAGAGAAACATTACCCAAGCAACACCTGGATCCATGCGTACACAGATGGATCAGCAACTAATGCAACAGAAGATGGGGGTGGAGGAGTCTTCCCGAGCTTAAGCAATGGCACTCAAAAAAAGATAGCAGTCGCAACAGGGAAATTTTCAACTAACTTCAGAGCAGAGGCAGAGGCCATAAAAACTGCATCAGAAATTCTAATGACAGAAAAAAGCTCAGAGAGACCAGTAGTTATCTTCTCAGATGCGCTGTCAGTGATTACAACACTGAAAAGTCAAATAAATACTGAACTGGATGACCTAAGAGTAACACTTCACAGACTATGTCAGCAATACAAAAGAGTTGTGATACAGTGGATCCCTTCTCACTGCAACATCCCTGGAAATGAAGAGGCTGACAGATTGGCAAAGGAAGGGGGAAAACTTCTTCAGCTGGACACAAATATAACCTATGAGGAGTCCAAGAGTTTTATCAAGCGCAGATACAGGCACAAGTGGGAAGAAGATCATCCAGGCCACACAAAAAATGATCCGTATTACCAGCTCAGCAGAAGTGAACAAGTGGTAATCTTCAGACTTCGCACTGGTCATAACAGATTGAGATACCATCTGTTCAACAAATTAAAGATAGGAACTACGGATGATTGTGACTGTGGCACTGGTAAAATGACTGCCGAACACCTGCTTCAGAGGTGCCCAACATATGAGGAGCGGAGAAGACGCATATGGCCATCACCAGTACCATTCCTGGAGAAAATCTATGGAGATATCAACAGCCTCAGGCTGACCACCGCTTTCTTTGAACTTATTCAAGTTGACATCTGAGGGTGAACGAAGAAGAAGAAGAAGAAGAATGTTCGATTTCTAAGGATCTCTGTTGATGATAGAAGGCATTAGTTGGTCGAAGTGGTTTTAGTTCTTAGTAGTTCTGTGTTGAGTGAATAGTGGGGTGACCCAACTTTGCCAGCGTTAAGTACTGATGAGTGATATCTGTGAAGAAGTAAAACATTTTCCTTAAAAGCCTTGGTGCATAATCTTTACAAGTACTTTAAAGGTTAAATGAAGTAACAGGCCTATCGCGCCATATTTAATTCTTCCTGAGAAACAACTCAAGTACATTTTTAGCCTGTGTGGCAAGTAACATATTAACGTCAGTAACATTCCGACGGAGTTTTGACTAGTGATGTGGTGACCAAATATAGTCCTATCCAGAAAGTAGAAATCGACCTGACACTTTTCAGTTCTAGAAACCTAGGCCATTTGACACTATGCTCGTTGTTAATGTTCGTGCCTGGTCAATTTTAATGTGACTTAAACAGACATCCGAGAAAAAAAATAAGAACACCCAAGGAATCGTTCCCTGAAGCAGAGAATTCAACCCGTCTTTTTGGAACTGGGGATTTCTTGGTCAAGACTGCAATTGACGAGTCTGTATGTGAATGTCCTAAGAATTATGTTCCCAGATGCTACGAACAAAGCTGTAAGTATGCATGAGAGCACGTGGCCACGGCTGAATGAATAGAGTGAACGCAGGTCTGAGTGGTTCTTCTTGTTGTATTTTGGCACCCATTTTGCTGTCTTAACTGTCTTTATGCAAGTTTGTTGCTAACAATATTTTTCCCTTAGAATAGATACTGCTATAAAAGTCAGTTCATACCTTCAAAAAGGGAGAATATTAGACCCAAATCATCTGTATCTATGACTCTTTGGGCTATCATCTTTCTCCTAACGGGACTGTGGGCTAAACATCGAGGGAAGATCATAACTGTGGGTCTATCATTTCTTGTAGCAATTCCTTGATTTTTATGACTATTTGTATATGCTTGATGTAATATTTTATGTTGTGATAGAAGTTTATTACGATAATTAAAATTCCCTTGAACTTAATCAGTGTGTCGGGTCAGCTCGTTCCAAAATATCTATATAATCATTGTTATAGTTTTCCCACGTATGTACGTCTAACTGTCGTCTTGTATGTGCGTGCACGTGAGTGGATAGAACTATATATGTAATATATGTATGGGTTTAGACTGTCTGACTCCTCTAAATCTGTCGTAGAAGATAGGTGAAAGAGAGAAGATTTCTCGATTTCAGAGACAGCTTCTATCACAGTCTACCATCTCACTCGTGGAAATCTATTGCTATTACTATCTCTCACTGTGACTATCACTTATTCAACTCTAATCAGAAGGGACCAACCCAAGTCTTAATCCCCCTATAAAAAATCTACGACAATAGGGAAAGATTCTTTAGGGAGCCCTTCAAGTTTGCAAAAGAACTGTTTGAGCAGCCACGGTCGGGTACGCTAAACATCAGGAAAGACGACCTGGAAGAACACCTTAGAATGACATATTCAGATGGTCGCAAAGATGAGCAGCTCAGCAGCATGGCAGGCCTTAAATGACCGAGTAAGCCAGGAGCTGAATTTAACACCAAGCCCCCAACGGTGCAAGAGGTAGAAAGCATTGTCCAGAAAGCTCGGTGCAAGTCAGCTCCAGGTCCTAATGGTGTTCCATATGTGGTGTATTAGAGATGCCATGAGATGCTCAAACGACTGCTCCGTTTACTGAAGAATGCGTGGAAAACCCAGCTTGTAAGCAAGGAATGGAGAAAGGAGAACGGAGTCTACATCCCGAAGGAACAAAATTCCACTGACATCAGTCAGTTCAGGCCAATCTCACTACTCAATGGGGAAGGGACGATATTCTTCTCAGTGATGGCGAAAAGACTCACTACATACCTCCTGGCAAATGGGTAAATTGACACTACCATTCAGAAAGGAGGTATCCCAGGTACACCAGGATGTCTAGAGCATGCCACAATGATCTGGGAAGCAATCCAAAAGGCAAAGTCTGACAGAACAAACCTCCATGTAATCTGGTTGGATCTACCGAATGCTTATGGATCCGTTCCACACCAGATGTTGTGGCAGGCCCTAGAAATGTATCATGTTCCACAAGAGATTGCAGCATTGCTGAAGCTGTATTTCGCAGGGTTTTCTGTCAGATTTTCAACCAGTGATTACACAACGAAGTGGATTGGCCTTGAAGTTGGAATTGCGATGGGATGTACCATCTCTCCGATACTATTCGTGATGGCTATGCAGGTAATCCTCAATGCGGCTGAAGGAATGGTTATAGGTCCAATGCTCGGTGGAATGTGTCACATGCCACCGCTCAAATCATTCATGGATGACACAACAATTCTGACATCAGATTAACATCAGGCCCGGAGGATGTTAGCACGCCTGGATGAACTAGTCAGCTGGTGCAGAATGAGCTTCAAACTCAAGAAGTCGAGAAGCCTATCAGTCAGGAAAGGGAAGATAGCAGAGGTCATATTCATGGTTTCCAACCAAAGAATCCCTACTGTCATTGAGGAACTTGTTAAAAGTCTTGTCAGGGTGTACGATGCCTCATTAAAAGACTCGAAGGCAGTGCAACAGACAATAGAAATAGCAGACAGAGGACTACAGATCATAGACCAAAGCAGACTCCTGGGAAAGTTCAAACTGTGGTGCCTCCAGTTCATGTTGATACCGAAGTTGCTGTGGCCACTGCTTATATATGAAATAAGCAAAAGTACAGTGAAAGCTATAGAGCAGAATGTCAACAAGTTCCTGAGAAAATTGCTAGCGGTACCACCAGGTCTGTCAGATGTAGCACTGTACTGCAAAAGGTCAAAACTTCTGCTTCCCTTCAAGTCAGTTGTTGAAGAGTACAAAGTTGGAAAGGCAAGGCTTGCAATGATGCTACGCGAGTCAGCTGATGACGTGGTTAAGTCCATTCAGCCTACACTGAAAACGGGAAAGGAAGTGGAGAGTGGAAGAAGCTGTTGATGCTGCCAAAGAGTCATTCAAACTGAAGAAGGTAATCGGATACACAAAAACGAATAGACGGGGATTTGGTCATGAAGACATCCGCTGGTGGTCCAAGGCATCAAGCAGGAAGCGCAGAGACATGGTAGTTCAGGAGATACGAGGAGCTGAGAATGATAAGAGGTTGCAAAAAGCAGTGCAGCAGGTCCAACATGGCCAATGGACTACATGGGAAGAAGCCCTGCAGAGGTCCTTGACATGGAACGATATATGGCATATGGCACCTCTTAGGCTCAGCTTCGTTGTTAGATCAATGTATGAACTGCTGCCGTCGGCCACCAACCTTGTGAAATGGGGAAATTCGGATGATGAGCAGTGCCCCTGTGCCAGGGGAGGCAGACACTTGAACACGTGCTCTCAGCGTGTAAGGTGTCATTAGAGCAAGGGCGATACACTTGGCGCCATAACAAAGTGCTAAATGAGCTTGCTGCGACAATAGATCTGGCAAGGATGAAGGCGAATAGCAACCAAGCCCCAGCACCGCAAATACATACTTTCTGAGGGCAGGAAAGTCAGCACATCCCAAACCGAGTAAACCTGGTAGCAGTTTACCATCTCTTCTTGACTGTGCAAACGACTGGGAGATGGCGGTAGACCTACCTGGACGAGGGGCATATCCAGAGTGTTAGAAAATCGCGGAGACGGCCGGATATAGTGCTTCATTTTTCAGCAACGCTTCAGGTTATACTGATTGAACTGACCGTGCAATTTGAACCCAGATTAGACGAGCAACATTCGTTCAAAGCGGCCAAGTATAGTGATCTGGCCGCGGATCTGAGACACGATGGGTTCACTGCAAGGATCATGGCTGTTGAAGTGGGCGCAAGAGGGCTTGTGGCTGCATCAGTGTATGATTTATTGAAACTGTTGGGGCTGAGGGGACAGTCGAGAACAAGGGCGCTGAAGAGGCTTAGTGAAACTGCCGAAAAGGCATCAGGCTGGCTGTGAACAACCGCAATGGGCAATGGAAATCGTGACAATAAACGCTGCGGTACAGAAAACACCAAAATTTTTCTAAGTCCACAATACGCTGAGTTATTTGGTGTACTAGTGAAAGGGCTGTGACTGAAGGGCAACAGGCGGCGTCTATTATAAGGGGTGTCAGGCACAGAATTTCAGTGGCTAGCGCGAAGTGGCTAGACTCGTCGGCTTCGTGCTGGTGTCTCAGTGTGTGTCCTTAGTTGTGATGTGCGACGGAACGAACGGAATAATTTGTCTTCTCTTTGTTACTTTCACAATTGCCACCACGGCTGGCGGAGATGTGGATTTTAAAGTTGCTGCCATAAGTGAAATGGGTTCATTTTCGATACAAGACAACAGGAGGCTGAGACGCTTGGGAGTCATGATCCAAGTGGGCCCGCCACCCTTAGAGTGTAAAGGAGTATATCGGGCCGAAACACTTGTCGGACGAGGGGACCTCTTCTGATGATCAGATTGCTTCCTGTTGTATCGCTCTGTAAAGAGTTTCCAATCATGTAGTGTGGGTTTTATTAATTTAGTTTTTCCTGTAAATTTGTTTGTGAGGTTGTGTTTTTATTCCAACGGTCTGTTTTCTCTTTTGCATTCTTTTGTTTGGATTCATGTGTCGTGGCATATTTGAGTCTGGTGTATGTCTGATTGCCAAATTTAGTATTTATTCATTTAGACTG
This sequence comes from Oreohelix idahoensis, assembly GCA_024509875.1. NCBI lineage: Eukaryota > Metazoa > Mollusca > Gastropoda > Stylommatophora > Oreohelicidae > Oreohelix > Oreohelix idahoensis. The sequence continues at coordinate 448,424 of JAMPIV010009213.1, forward strand.
TTCGCAAATGTATCAATGTCTTCATTAACAATTCTTACTAGTTTTATTCCATTGGGGTTTGGAAAGTTATCAAATAAGTTTTGTTTTGTAATGGAATATTGGTTTTTCTCCTCGTGTATTTATTTTTTTAATTTTTGTTTTATTGTTATCTCTATGTATTTAACGCCTACGTCACCAGCACACTTCTATATGGCAGCGAGACCTGGACAACCTATGTGTTACAGTGTGGATTCTGCTGTAACACTTTCTGAAGTTAGGGATGGCTGGACATGTGTGCACAAGTGGTATGGAGGACCAATGTTAATATGGTTTCGCTGATGAGGACAATCAGCTTATGTTGGGCTTACAGGTGGCCCACTGATGTGTGAGTAAATGACTGTCAACAGACGCTAATGTCATGTAGTACTGGATTGAGTAAATAGCAACCACACACATCACAGCACACATAGGAGTAAGGAAACATTGCAAACTCCTAGTAACGTTATACACTGTTATTTAATTCCACAGTCACAGGAAAACATCAAGGTTACAGTTCAAAAAGCACATCATGGAACATCGACAGTTCAATACATCCGTATACAGCATAAATAGTATATATATAAAAGTCTATCCCTGGCTTAGACGTAATGTGAATATGTTCGCTAGGTTCTCTTCAATCTACAACAGCGTGTACAGCACACGATACATAAGCCGCAACAATCCTTGGCTTAGAAGTAATATAAATATCCTGGAATTATTACATATCTCTCTCTTTACAAATTATATCTTATCCTGGGACACACTGACGAAAATGGTCTAATATCCATTTCGGAGCTCTGCCCGGATTGTACTCTTATTTCCATAATCTCTTGGAAAAAAAATCCATAGGTTGGGAAAGAACGCTTCCCTTCAATACACAAAAATATCCCCTCTTACACACAGCGAAAACATGGTTGACAACCATCCCGGCAAACTGCCCAGAACGAACTGTCACGATAATAAGCTACTCAAAAACCGCTCAGTACCAATTCATCTCCGCGCGAATTGGACGCCCGAGGCGTGAGCTGAATTCATACGCCTGTTTCCGCTCGAACTGTATCTAGAAAATTCGAGCAGATTCCCTAACCTATATTTAACAACAAACCAACAGCCAGACAATAGAGCTGTGTTCAAAAATTGCTGGGTATACAACTTCCAAAAAACATCGTCATCACCCAGAAAGCTCATGGAGTACCAATGATGCACCCATATTATTATCAAAATAGACAATACCGTATACATAACTATTCCTGACGCACAATCAAGCGTCGGGTAAAGAAAAAATACTTCACAACTACATAAAAACACTTTCTCAATGTACTAATGTCGCTATACATAGTTACCCCTAGCGCACAATCAAGCGCTGGGCAAAGAAAAATCATTACAATGTCAGAAAAATACCTTTTCTCTAGTCTTCATATTCTTTTAAAAAAATACAATACCGAAATACATCGCAATGATCCGTTACGTAAAAATAGCAGCATCATTACAATTTTCATACTTTCAACATTTCAAAACACAGTAGTATACGAACAATATAGTAATGCAATGGCGCATAAAGGTGAACCAACATGTTATCATAAAGAAGTCATAGCATATTATAATACAATACTCTCTAATATACTATTCTAATACTAATATACAATATACAATATTATCTACTATTTTAAATAAGTTATATAGTAAACAACTCTACCGGTCTTGAAAAATCCTGTAATCTTGAGGAGGTAACATCATACAATGAGGAGTGAACATGCTGACTGGTTCCACTGGAACAGCAAATCTTGCTAGAAATACCATCGGTAAATGGTTCAAACAATCAATATAGCAGCTCTGGCTCCCATGGAAAAGCACTTGCTGTGAAAAACCACAAATGAAAATCTTTGTTTGGTAAAGGTAAGATTTTATGATATGCAACAATTAATTTTAATTTATCAAATGTGGCCGTGTAAACCTACGACCCCTGTATGGTGATAATCGAACCTCCCTCCGTTACACTAAAAAAATAACAGAGAAAGTAACATAGACCATCTCGAAATCAAGAATAAATCAGGGTCATAGATGTGTTGTAGCAGAGTGTTGATGTATAATACACTCGTGGGTATATAAATAACCACGAAGTCTAACAGAGAATCTAGAAAATGATAGTCAAGCAGCATCATGTGGGCATCGAGACAGTATGTCTGCCATCACATTATTGGAACCTCGAATAGCTCGTATAGAAAAATGAAAGGGCAGTAGCGAAATAGCATAACGAGTGGATCTTGAGCTCTCTTCAAGTCCTTACTCTGTAAAACTGTGAGTGCTTTTTGGTCGGTTTCTACTATGAAATGCGCGCCAAGAAGGAATCTCTGGAATTTAAGAATCGCCCAGACCATAGCTAATAATTCTCGGTCTAGGACAGAGTAGTTTTGTTCTGCTATAGTCAGCTTCCTAGAGACATACATCACCGGATGCAAAGTTTCAGAATACTCTTGCATTAATGCGGCCCCGATCCCTGTTGATGAGGCGTCACTGCAAAGAATAAAAGGCTTATTTGCAGTGGGTAGTCTTAAGATAGGATGAGAGGAAAATAGTATCTTAATTTTTTCTAAAGAGGACTGGCATTCTGGGGACCAGTGTACTATATTAGGTGATCCCTTCTTCAATAGGGTAGACAGAGGTGCAGTGATTGATGATAGGTTTGGAATAAATCTTCCATAGAATTGGATTAGACCTAGGAGACTACGGACTTGTTTCTTCGTTTTAAGAGTAGTGATGTTAAGAATTTTGAAAGTGTTATGGTCCTCCGTCTGTAAGAGACCATGACCAACCCGGTGACCCAAAAAAGAAATGTCATTGAACCCAACATAGGCTTTAGACGGTTTAGCCGTCAAATTATGAGAGCGTAGTGTAGAAAAAAGTTCAGAAAGACCTTGAAAGTGGTCTTCCCAAGAATCACTGAAAAGGCAAATATCGTCCAAGTACGCAATAACATCTGGACGATGTGAGAGGATTCGACGCATCGTGCGTACAAAAGTAGCTGGGGCATTGACGAGGCCGAAAGGCATGAAGTTCCATTGGAACAAACCCCTGGGTGTTGAAAAAGCAGTAAGAGGTTTGGCGCGTTCAGTAAGAGGAACTTGCCAGTATCCCTTGGACAAGTCGAGTTTAGTAAATAAGCGCGAATCAGAAAGCTTGATGAGCAGATTTTCCAACAAAGGCATTGGTTCTGCATCAAATTTAGTCACCTGGTTTAATTTACGACAGTCGACGCAAAGACGGATGTTATTGTCTTTCTTCCGGACAATAACCATAGAAGAAGAGTATGCCGAAGTAGATGGTTCAATTATATTTAACCTTATCATTCCATCTAATTCTTTTTCGACCTGTGTTTGAAAATGTAATGGGATTGGGTAAGGTCTGACTCTAATAGGGTTGTAATCAGTGAGTGTTATGTCATGTGTAATGACCGAAGTTTGACCAGGAATGTCAGTGAGGACGTCCTGAAAAGTTTGCAATAAAGAAGAGACTTGCTGCTGTCTTTCTGTAGATAACTCCGAAGAAATAGTTACATTTTCCCATGATTCTGTTGAGTGAAGTGGGACAACAGGAAGAGGAAAATTTACATCGGAGAACGTAGCCTCTTCCTCCTGAATAACAGATAGAGATGTAGAATGATTATGCCTGACCGGAGGGTCGTCTGTCGCCTGAAAAACAGACTTCAGGTAGACTGGACGCTCATGAAATTCTGTCAGCATATTAATATGATAGGTTTTATGCTTCCCGTCAACATCGACAACATAATCGACATCAGAAATTCTAGAGACGACAGTATAAGGACCTTTCCAGGAGATAAGAAGTCCATTGTCTCTACGAGGGAGTAATACGAGTGCCTTGTCACCAGGACAGAGCTGTCGTAGACACCTGTTTTTATTTGCGAAGTGCCTCGCCTTCTCCTTAGCAGACTCAGATGCAGAGGTAGCTAACTTACATGAATCGATAATTTTCTTTCTCAGAGCAATGACATATTCGTAGGAAGATTGAGTGTCATTGTTGATATCATTATCAGCAGTTATTAGGTCATGAAGCAGAGACATGGGGCCTCGAGGTTGCGCACCAAAGACGAGCTCGAATGGTGAAAACCCCGTATGCTCATTTGGCACTTCTCTATACGCGAAAAGAGCAGCGGGTAAAACCCTGTCCCAATCCTGACGATGGTCCTCAGTTATCTTCCCAAGTAAATTCTTGAGCATTCTATTCTGACGCTCGACTAACCCGTTTGGCATAGGGTGAAAAACACTGCTTAGCGACCTTTCAATGCGGAGCGTGGCCATCACCTCAGACATCAGGTCTGATACCAATTGTGTGCCATGATCTGATAAGATTTGTTTGTGAAAACCTAAACGTGAGAATATTAGCCAAAGGGCATCTGCAACATCAGTAGTAGAAATGCTCTTGAGAGGTATAGCCTCTGGCCAACGTGTACACATGTCAATGCATGTAAGGATGAACTGGTGTCCCTTGGAAGATTTAATTTTAAAAGGACCAATAATGTCAATTGCCATTTTTTTAAAAGATCGAATAGGAATATCCGCAGCTTGTATAGGTGCTGCATGGCGTGGACCTCGTGACTTAACCTCCTGACATATCTTGCAGGAGCGACAATAAATAGCTATATCTTTATTTACGCTTGGCCAAAAGAAGGAAGAAAGAACCCTAGATTTAGTACGGGAAAATCCCATATGCCCTGCACACTGAGAGTCGTGGGCATGTTGCAAGATCCGAACTCTCATGTCAGTAGGTACAAGAATTTGCGAACGTATGAACGAAGATGAACCTTGTACCATACGAACTAGAACTCCATTCTTGACTGAGAACCAATATTTAAGATTTGTGTTGCCATCTGCATTATCTTCTTTAACTATGAGAAAATTTTTTTTAATGAAGTATCATTTTGTTGAAGTTTGATAAAAGACTCTCGTGAAATCACGGAGTGAGCATCCTGATTATGTACTTCATTAATTTCAGCAGATGGAGTCTGTAAAAGATTTTGAGCTTGTGCTCTAGTAGTGACTGCATAAGCAGCCTGAATGTTTTGCTCTTCCCATATAGCAATTTGTTGAGGGGTACAATCTTTAATTCCATGTATCCGTTCGACGATAAGGTCTGTAATAGGATTCGGCAGCATACATGCGTGGACATGTCCCGTAAAAAATGGAGTGGCTATGTGGATAATAGCAGTCAGGAAAGTTTCAACTGTCCCCCCAAATGTTACACATTTCACCACATCACCAGTGGCACAGAAAGAATGTATCAGAGACTGCCTAACCCCAACGGTTGTGCATCCAGAATAAAAAAGAACTGAGACTGGATTATTATTAACAAACCCCTTATGTAAAGTAAGAGTCCCTCTTCCGTCATGCGCAGCTAAGGCAGGAAGAGTGGGTAGAGGATGATTGCAACTCAAGGTAGTTATAGCTGTAGGTTGGAACAAAGTTGTGCACTCCGGGCACTGAGATGCTCTCTCGAAATCGAAAGCAGAGCAAGCATTAGCATTAGAGACACTATTATTATTGTTACTTTTATCATTAACAGCCTGGGGCTCTTGTTGAGCAGAGTTAGCCTGGCGATACGATCTATTATTTGGAGGTCTACCGTCATATCGCGATCTATCGCGGCTATTATCCCTATAGGAAGCATCATTATGTGCTCTATTAAACTATAGTTTTGATTTGAACCCCAGTTAGCATAGTTGCGATTGTCATTTCCCCTTTGACCAGAATTTCTATTAGGTGAATTTTGTTGTCTTCGAGAAAAATTATTGTAGGGTTGATACTCTCTATTGTAGTTAGTCCTTCCGAAAGTTCCATAATTGTTGGAATTAAAATGTTGAGGACCGTTAAATTGTCTCCATTTTCTTGAAGAAGGAGAATCACTACGTGATGGACCCCCTTGATTCTGTCTAAAATTACGATTATCTCTCCTACCAAAATTGCGTTCAGCACTTTGAGATCTACGTCGTAAATTAGGGCCATATGGTACTGCTGAAGCCACGGGTAAACCTTCTTTGACTTTAGAATTGCTAACAGTTACATTTGGATGTGCCGTGACGTATTGGCGACAGTATTGTTCCACATCTTTCAAGTTTGTAGGCTTTCGCTCATGTAGAAAGGAAAGAAAAGGTTCACTGACTGACGACATGACTTTGTCACGAAGCAATAAGTCCGTAAGGGCTTCATATGTGTGTTCAGTTTTTGAAAGATCAACCCAACGTGAAAACGTAAGGCGAATATTTGCTATAAAGTCTGAAAAATCTTTCCCTGTCTCCGACTGTAGAGACTTAAAGCGTAGGCGATAACCTTCTTCATCCAGTTGGTATTTTTTTAATAAGGCCGCTCTGACAATATCATAGTTATTGTTGTCAGGACCTTCCAACATACTTATAGTATTCAAAGCTTCACCCTTAAGGGTATCCATAAGTCGTGCACAATATTCTGACTTGTCTATCTTATGAGATTCGCATGAAAGTTCAAATCTATTTAGATAGAATGAGATATCGTCACAGGCAGGGTTGAAAGTAGGCAATCTAATTTTATAAGAATTAGTATTTGCCTTATTAGAAGTTGTTTGATTGTTTGTCTCATTTTGTGTATTACCTATATTCACTACCTTTATTCTCTCCAGCTCTATAGACGACATCTTTTCCTCATGCAGTCTCATATTTTCTTCAGCTTGCATTTGCATCTGCAATTTTCTTTCTTCAGCCTCCATTTGCAATTTTCTCTCTTCAGCTTCTAATTTCTGTTTTTCATCCTCCATTTGCTGTTGAATTTTTCTATCTTCAGCATCTCTCTAAAATTTCCTCTCTTCGGTCTGCATTTTTTCAATTTCCAGTTGACGTTTTCTCTCATAAAACTTCTGAGCTTTATCGAATTCCACACGTGCGAATCCTTCTAATTTCTCCGCAGTCATCCCAAGGGATTTCCCTTTTTAACGAAATAATCAAAACTAGACATTATGTCTAATAATATGAAATAGATAACTTATGTAAATATATTCCTGGAGAAACTCACTTTAACCCAACTCAGTGGGTGATAAGTCCTTGCACAAGAACTTGTATAATTATCTTACCTATTAATAATATAATTAATCACCTATATATATATATATATATATATATATATATATATATATATATATATATATATATATATATATATATATATATATATATATATATATATATATATATATATATGCATTATAATATTGACAGTGCATGACAAAATAGACAGTACAGACAAGAGTGACAAAGACAAGATATAAAGAACAAATGAACACGTTCGCAGAATCAACTAAACAATAAGGCGAACTAAAGGAAAAATATTGCAAAAAATGCAATGACACCGCAAAAAGTATAACAATACAAGCGATAACACAGTGTATTAACGAAAAATGTGTATAGAAATAAAAGAAAGAAGGGGAGGAAGACACTCACAAACAAATTAATCAAAAAAACTAAGATACAGAGAAAAAATATAACGACAACAACACTGAGACGTTTCGTCACACCTAAACAATGATATCACAGATTACCAAACACAGTGGACTGAAATACGTCAGCATAAAGTTCGCTGAAAATTTCCACTGCCGGAAATCTGCAAGAATGTCCCTATAGAACGCTTTCGTAGGCCCTCGGTGAAGTGGGATATATCCTAACGAAAGTCTCCACCCAACCAAACTCGCAGAAATATGAAACATATAACATAGAAAAACAAGGATTTTTTATAGCGTAAGTTCTGAAGAAGGCTCAATTAACTATACAGTGGTACAGTTTACACATACAAAACAGCCACTTATCTTCAAAAGGGAAAAATCCTAGCCTCCGTAACAGCAACAATGATGACATTCAGTATCACACAGTCCGAATAAATCCAACAATGATAGGTACAGGAACGTGTAGGTGACAATGGCATTCAGACGGAATTGTCGTCAACGGGCGCTGAAATCTTGTAAAACTAGCAACCTCGTACTTCCAGTAGAATCTTGCTCACGAAAAACTTGAACTGGTCACACTGTAGATCTTGTAGACTTGGAAATGCTGCACATCTTCACTTGATCTCTTTGTAGTAAGCACAATGTTATTGGTAATCTAAAGCCACATATCACTGGCGACCACTTATAGTTTGAGTGGCCCAGGAAGACAAATGTTAATGAAATTTGCTGATGTACTCTTGTAATTCGAATATCATGGGTATCACAACCCGTAGGACTGGCTCACCAGATATGTTACAGTGTGGATTCTGCTGTAACACTTTCTGAAGTTAGGGATGGATGGACATGTGTGCACAAATGGTATGGAAGACCAATGTTAATATGGTTTCGCTGATGAAGACGATCAGCTTATGTCGGGCTTACAGGTGGCCGACTGATGTGTGAGTAAATGACTGTCAACAGACGCTAATGTCATGTAGTACTGGATTGAGTAAATAGCAACCACACACACCACAGTACACATAGGAGTCAGGAAACATTGCAAACTCCTAGTAACGTTATACACTGTTATTTAATTCCCCAGTCCACATCAAGGTAACACACTGTCACAGGTTACAGTTCAAAAAGCACATCATGGAACATCGACAGTTCAATACATCCGTATACAGCATAAATAGTATATATATAAAAGTCTATCCCTGGCTTAGACGTAATGTGAATATATTCGCTATGTTCTCTTCAATCTACAACAGCGTGTACAGCACACAATACATAAGCCGCAACAATCCTTGGCTTAGAAGTAATATAAATATCCTGGAATTATTACATATCTCTCTCTTTACAAATTATATCTTATCCTGGGACACACTGACGAAAATGGCCTCATATCCATTTCGGAGCTCTGCCCGGATTGTACTCTTATTTCCATAATCTCTTGGAAAAATAATCTATAGCTTAGGAAAGAACTCTTCCCTTCAATACACAAAAATATCCCCTCGTACACACAGCGAAAACATGGTTGACAACCATCCCGGCAAACTGCCCAGAACGAACTGTCACGAAAATAAGCTACTCAAAAACCGCTCAGTACCAATTCATCCCCTCGCGAATTCGACGCCCGAGGCGTGAGCTGAATTCATACGCCTGTTTCCGCTCGAACTGTATCTAGAACATTCGAGCAGATTCCCTAACCTATATTTAACAACAAACCAACAGCCAGACAATAGAGCTGTGTTCAAAAATTGCTGGGTATACAACTCCAAAAAAAAACATCATCATTACCCAGAGCGTGTTTACAAGGGTGATTATTAAAAACTGACCTGTGCATACAAGTCTTTTAACGCTTAACTCCCCTACATTAAACTATGACTTAACACTATGCTAAGCAAGAAAGAAAGCTCAATACCTTATATCTACGGTGTCTACGCCACTTCCTCGGTATTTCATGGAAAGACAAAGTGACAAATGTCGAGGTGTTGTCACGTGCTGGCCTTCAAAGCATGTATACACTGCTTAGACAGCGCAGACTACGCTGGCTTGGCCATGTGCGCCGCATGGAAGATGGTCGCATCTCGAAAGATGTCTTGTACGAACAGCTGACAATTTGCAAAATAACAGTTGGGCAACCACAGCTGAGATTCAAAGATGTGTACAAGAGAGACATGAGGGCACTGGACATAAATCCAGCAACGTGGGAGTATGAAGCTGCCCATCGCACCATGTAGCGATGTTATCTACGGCACCACTTCAGACTGAGCGAAAAGAAGCTCTCACAGCAAGCAGAAGAGCGGAGAAAACGTGGAAAGGAACACCAGGAAAATAAGCAGCTGAGGGTTGTTACCTCAGGGCCGTATTCCCATAGTCAATTATGACTGAAGGGGCTATTATTAGTATTATGTACATGTGATCCAAGTTAGCACCGTTTAACGCCTTTCGTTTTGCTTAACTAGTTTTGTTTCTACAATGACGATGTCAACTGCTGATTCGGGCTGATATCTGGGTTGATATAGTGGCTGATTCAGTATTATTCATTCGTTACTGTCTTTGAAATCAGCGCAATCTGAAGATTTTCCTGTAAGAAAACATGGCGGATCACTAGCCTAAACTCTAGTGATCTTTCTCAGTAGTGCGTCATGAATCTGCTTAACTGAGATTTGTTTCGTCTTACATGACCGAGTTGAAATATTTACATGATTGTTTTGATTGACTTGTGCAGGTTGCTGAAGTTTTTTTGTTTTTTTTTCCCTCGTAGTTTCTACAGGATTAAATTGCCGGTTCGCAGCGCAGATTTCCTTGATCGTATCCATTTGTGCATTGGTTTTATTTTGTATTGCTATATTCTTGGCTTCCACTTTCAGGACCTCGTTACACATGAGCGATAAAGTTGCATTGTTAGTTGCTTATCCTTTACAGGACGTGGCAATCAACCCCAGCTTTTATTGGCTGTTTGCAAGAAAAAAAGGGATACTCACGTAAAATTAATGTCAGGTTAAACATTAATAATAACCTGATATTTCGCCTCGAGTATTAGCGGGCGTACGAAAAAAAAAAAAAAAAAAAAAATTGGCTGTTTGTGATTTTTCTAGGCAATTTTTACATTCAGTAGTTTACCATTGCTTTCTGAACGGTACGGCGCTTATACCATTGTTAAAAATCCACACAAAGCGATCTGCTACCAAACCGCCTGCAGCAGGTTTCGAACCTGGTATATCTGGATTATGAAACTGCGTTCATATCCATTAGGCCACAGACGCCGACAAAGTTGCATTAGGTAATGTAAACGAATAAAAATAATTGGTAGAATATTATTAAACGATGAAGAGATACGGGTCATGCAACATGTAATTTATATGGCTACTAGCAATAACCCGTCAATAATGACGGAAGTAAATCAAATGAGAGATCTGTCCATGCAATCTGAACACATATGGTCCACGTCGAACGAAGCAATCGATTTGAGCACCCATTGATGCAAAGCCCAAGACTGAACTATAGGAATGGATATTTTCCTTAAAATGTCGATGTTGTGGATGCGCTGGGTTGCTCAAAAGATCCTTGAGATACGGAGAAAAAGGACGTCTCCACTCTCCTTCTTGCTCCAACAGCACTGTACCTTTATGGCAGTAATATTTGAGTGTACCATCGGTTGATCTTTCCACTTGAAAATTGAGAGAGTGACAGAACTGACATTCCTTATCCATTGGGCCGCAATTGTGTACAGCAACTGCATTCTCATCAAAGGCATCATGATTTGGAATTGTTGGACTGCGTGCAGCTCTTGATCGTCTCACTTGTTGTGCAGCTGCTGTTCTACGTTCGGTTGCTTCTTCTGAAGTCTCCTTTGCTCATTGTGATGCTCTCAACTGACGAATGCGAAAAGCTTCTCCGGCGCGTTGAGATTCATGCTTTTCTGCAGACTGATTTGCTCGTTGTGACTGATGCTGTGCTTGTCTTTGTGCCGCTTCATGTTGTGGTCGTATTGCTGCTTCTTCTAGAGTCTCGCTTGCTCGTTGTGACTGACGCGATCGTCTCTTCCTCTTAGCATCTGCAGCTCGTTTTGCAGCCATCTTATCATTTTGATCCATAATAATAAGTCTGCAAAACTTTAAATTAAAATTTTGTCTTGAAGAAACAATCAAAAAACTAAATTGTAATGTTCTTTTTAACAAAATGATGAGTTAAATCCGTTTCCGGAATGAAACTGGGTTCTACGCCGACTTTTCTTCGTTGAGTGTTACTATTTTCGGGAGAGTACATATAAGGGATACAATACAATTAATGTCTAACTTACAACCACAGTTGCATCCTTTAGATGTGACCGACGAACAAACGGCGAAAATTATGGATTGTGATTATTATTACAGCATGAACTGTATCTCTTTATCGTTTTATAATATTCTACCTTTTTTAATTCTTTTACATTAACCATATAGAGATGCATGTATAAATACATATCAGAACTTTTATTCTCCATAGAATACGTTATAATAAATACAGCATACGAGATAGGAAAATCACTAGAATTCACAACCTTGTGGAATACGTCATTAAGACCTACAAGCTGAGAGAGCCAGAAGTGAAGACCAGATATCAGATGCTTATTGCTACAGCAGTGAGAAACACAGAACAACAACCTGAAGACCTGGAAACACTCTAGCTGAAATTCAAGGACATCATAAAGACAGCTGCAGCAGAAGCATGTGGTGAAGTTCGACTTGGGAACAAGAGAAAGAGGACACCTTGGTGGACAGATGAAATACAAGAGAGAAGAAAAAGGCATGGGAACAATACTTAGGAGCTAAAAACACAGCAGGAAAAACAGAGAAATATAGAGAATATATGATACTCAGAACAGAAGCAAAGAACAAGGTGTTAGAAGTCCTGGGAAGAATTTGGAGAAAAGCTAGAAAACGATGCGCAAGAAAACCAGAAATTGTTCAATAAAACCCTAAAGAATATGAGGAAGGAAAAACAGTGCCCTCTTAAATTTATAAAGGACAAGCAAGGCAAATTGCTTACTGCCCCAAAAGAAGTAATGGAAAGATGGAAAGAATATTTTTCAGAACTCATGGATGGTGAGCAAGGTAAAACATCAGAAATGATAACCACTGGCACAGAAGAAGAAACCAATGGTGATGAAGATGACATACAGATGGAAGAACTGAAGGAGCACTGGATAAAATCAAGATGGGCAAAGCTGCAGGACATGGAAGCATAACACCAGAAATGGTTAAGTACATGGGAGCAACAGGCGACCTATTACTCCTAAGGGTCCTACGGGCAGCTTGGTGCAACAAGACCATACCAAAGGATTGGGAGATTGCCATAATAACACCGATTTTTAAAAAGGATGACAACCGACAATGTGGAAACCACAGAGGCATATCCCTTCTCAGTGTCTCTGGTAAAATCTACTCTAGAATCCCTGAGCAGAGACTCAAACACCTAGCTGAGCCACAAATGGATGAGATCCAGTGTGGCTTCCGAGCAAATCGAAGTACTCAAGACCTAATCTTCACACTCAGACAGTTAAGTGAAAAGGCTCTTGCGTATAAGAGTGAGATCCATCTTTGCTTCTAAGATCTGGAAAAGGCATTTGACAAGGTCCCCTGGAACACACTCTGGGACTGTTTGGCAAGGAAGAACATTCCATCACCTTTGATTCATGCTATACAGAGCTTCTACAAGTCTTGCAGAAATTATGTGAGGACGGTAAGCCATAAGTCAGAAGAATTCAGGACCACCACTGGTGTAAGACAAGGTGATATCCTGTCAACTTATCTTTTCATACTCCTCATGGACGATGTCATCAAGGCATGTAAGGAGAGGACAAGAAAGTATTCAGTGGGGTACTGGAAGATGAGACAGGTCTGTATTTCAGAGCTGACATTTGTTGATGATGTTGCCCTGATTGCTAAATCAGAGGCACATCTTCAATCCAACTTGCAAGTCTGGAAGGAAGAGCTGGAGAAGAAAGGTATGATCATAAGCAGCTCGAAAACAAAAACCATGGTGATATCACTAGAGGAAAGAAGACATCAGATTAATATGGGAGAACAGGTCCTGCAGCAGGTCGACCACTTTAAATACCTTGGAGCTGTCATAGACCGGATGAGAGGCATCAAAGAAGAGTTGGCTACCCGAAGAGCAGCAGCTGGGAGACTTTTTCAAGCCAAAAATCGAGGATTCCTCAGCAAAAGAGAAGTTGGTAAGAAGACAAAGATGGCTGTATACCGCACAACCTATGTCCCAGTCTTGACGTATGAATGCGAGTCATGGGCAATGACTACAACCCACAAAAGCCAGATCCAAACCTCAGAAATGAGGTATCTGAGGAAAGTGGTTGAAGTGACAAGAAGAGACATGGTCCGCAACCAGACGATACGTCAAGTCCTAAAAACCCAACCCCTGCAGACCCAAGTAGAACAGTCCCAACTAAGATGGTTTGGCCATGTCTGCAGAATGGGAGAAGATCGACTACCACTAAAAGCAAGGGAAACTAAGAGCCAGGGATCCAGACCTCCAGGATGACCCAAAGTCCGCTGGTAGGATAACATTTGACAATCTTTGAAGGACCGAGGATTAGAATTGAACCAAGCCAGGAAGAGGACAGCCGATAGAATAGTATGGCGCTCTCTCTTACAAACCTCTACACCCCATGGTAGAAGAGGAACGAATAAGTAAGTGGAATACGTCTTATTTACTGCAGTTCTATATCGTGTGTGTGTTTTTTTTACATCAAATATGTTCCTACTCTCTCTCTCTCTCTCTCTCTCTCTCTCTCTCTCTCTTTCTCTCTCTCTCTATCTCTCTCTCTCTCTCTCTCTCTCTCTCTCTCTCTCTATATATATATATATATATATATATATATATATATATATATATATATATATATATATATATATATATATATAATCTTTATTCTCCGTTAAATATATTAACATACATACATACATACATACATACATACATACATACATACATACATTTATTCATATATACCTGCATACATCAGCAGCATTGTGCTGAACATGTTCAATGTGCCTTCCATTTGAGAGTTTTATTAGGGGCCTCTTTTCAAATGCAAACACCTCGAAGTCTGTTTTATATTGTACAGATTTACAATAGTAGTTAACCTTTCTATCCCATGTTAATTCCTATTTTAATTAGTGCGTGCCTTGCCTCAGTAAGTTCTTGTGGTTTTGTTCAATCGGGATGTGTTTTATGGTGTTCCACTAATTCAGGGTTTCTCAACTAGGGATCCACGGAACCCTAGGGTTCTGCGAGAGATCGCTAGGGGTTCCGCTAGAGATCGTGGTTGAAAAACAAAACTAAACAGGTTTTGTCGACGCCTTGTGTAAAACTGTGTCTTATGATATATTTTTTATTCTTATTGCTTTGGCCTCTGGTTTTTAGTAGCTTTACAATACAAAGTTGTCAATAAATTCTCACGTTGTAAATAGCATTAATTAAAATCAATTTACAGCCTTTATTTAAATTACAAGTAAATCTACCGAATCTACCTTAGAAAACTCGCGTCCCATTTTGCCTTAAGTCAGTTATTTAATAGAAATTTATTACGTTTGTCTTACGAGTTTTTAAAATTTATGAAAGGGAAAGAAATAGATTAATTTCAAGAAAGGTATTATATTTACAACTTACTAATCACGCTAACGTATCGTGAGCTGTAAATATAATAATTTGTATGCAGGGGTTCCCTGAAACCTGAAAATTATGTCAATGGTTCCTACAGGATAAAAAGATTGAGAAAGGCTACACTAAGGTCTCACAGGGCTGACTTTTCCTGCAGATTTTCTCAAGGAACCCACCGAAAAGCTCACATCTTTTGTTCAAAAGGATTTTTCGCGACCCGTTAAACTCACACAACCATTATCTTATTTGTTTGGGCACATTTCCGAAATACTCTTAGTCAGTTCTAAGATATAACGCGCACAAAGTTCTTATAACATTAAAAACATCATTGAAAATGCATAAAATAAATAAACTACACAGCGTTAAAGACAGGTTAGGATATTGTATTTGAAATCACATTTGAGAAATATCTGTAACTCTTTCTGTACCAGGAAGTTAACTTACCCAGGTGCCAAAAATGGTTGCCCATTTTATTTCACAGATATCGTAAAACAAACAATACAAACATACACATAAATAAATAAATAAATATATAAATATTTATATATGTATGTGTGTACCTACGAGAAAATGTTGGCTATTACATATAAACTTGTAAACTGGTTGTAAAGTTATAATCAGCGTTATTAGAATTATATCCAACAAATACTTTTGTTGTATGTAGTGTTAAGAACTTGTGATAAAATCAGATTATAATTAAGCTTTGTTACATGATGGTGCTGGACAAAATAATGCGCCATAAGTGAGCGCCATAAAGCTCGTGGTGTAGAAAGTATTCAATTAGGGCTGTAAATAAATGGCGCTGACACAAACTTAATTAGTACGTTGACGGTTTATAGAGTTGCGAGCAAGTCCATACATCTAATCAGTGCCGAGGAACGAATTAAAGCTAACTTCTTAAACTTTCATCGTGTGTAGCAGAATTAGCAGAGCGAGGATTTTGCTTGGAACTCAGTTTGTTGATTCGGAACGAAGTTACTTTATACATTAGTAAAGTTTCGAAAGAGAATTTTGATTTTCGTCCACTTCTTTTTAAGGGAGGCCGGTTTGTCCCTTCGCTGTCCAAGGAAAACAATCAAATTATTAAATATATCAGTGGATGTATGATTTTGTAACATTTGTCCAAAACATTTCTTCCATTTATTATTATAAAGTACAATAAGTACACAGTTATTTTGTTACGCACAGAATTTTTCTAAGACTGTGTGTAATTAATCTGTATGAATTGTACACTTTAAATTTTTTGATCAAAGGTAGATAATCCTTGTTTAACTGTGGTTACATTTTACTATGGTGGTTACCTTCTCTTGTGTCCTGACTCGGCGGTCCATTTTTTCGATCGATGTCAGGCCATTCTCCTTATATGGTAGTATCGGTCAACTGTTTCTTGGAATGATTGAAACCAGAGTTGATGTTTGATTCCCTGTCCATATAAGGCGTGATTTCTGAACATAGCTTTGTTGGAATGTTTCCTTCATCGTCTCGTTTTGAGTGTTACTCAGGCGTATGCGTTCTGCGCATGTCTGAACTTTAAGAGAGTTAGAATAGTCTTCCGCCCAGGGGGTCGAGGAGATGTACTGAGCAGAGAGGACGCCATGTCTGTGATTTTTGATAGGGAATTCTGTAGTCCTCCTGTGAATTAGTTAACTAACGAGGCTTTCCCTATATGATTCGAAAACGCCTGGAGGCGTATGTTTTGTGGTGTTGATTCTGAAGCAAGGTAATACACTCCTTTATTGAACTCTGTGATCTACCTAGATGTTTGACATTTTGTCGTTCTCTGCTCGCTTGTGTGTTAAAGAAAGGAGAGGTTCATCTACTAGGAATTACACCCCAGGTATCTTCATACCTGAGATATATATATATATATATATATATATATATATATATATATATATATATATATATATATATATATATATATATATATATATATATATATATATACATATATATACATATATATACATATATGTACATATATATATATATATATATATATATATATATGTATATATATATATATATATATATATATATATATATATATATATATATATATATATATATATATATATATATATATATATATATATATATATATATATATATATATATATATATATACATATATACATATATACATATATACATATATATATATATATATATATATATATATATATATATATATATATATATATATATATATATATATATATATATATATATATATATATATATATATATATATATATATATATATATATATATATATATATATATATATATATATACACGGGTCGCTTTAGGCCCAGAGAACAATTTCTATGTTCTAGGATCTTCGCTATGCCAGCGATTGCACCTATGTCGAGGGTTAGACTTAGGGATGCTATAAAGGTCAGCTTGACCTGTACTTCTGAAATGCCATTCTCGTGCGGACAGTAATAGACTTATTTTTGTACATCTGATCTGCCAGCATCACAGAGGAGTACTGATATTTTATGAATATTTATGATATGAAGCTGAGGCTATCGTCAGCTAGGATTACCTATATCAACTTAGAGAATGTATGCAGATCCATGAAGAAACTTTATTAATGCTGAATACTATGAACCGTCATGTCCATGACTTTTTGTGAAATTGGATGTATCATTATCTGTCATTGTGGCGTCCGAAATAAATGATGGAAACGTCACCAGCAGTTATAACATTTCTATTACTTATACATGTCATAACTTCTGTATTGTGGAACTGTGAATCTACGTCACACCTACACACACAGCAACCTACTTCAAACCAGACAAGACACCATCACCACGGCGTATGTATATATTCCTGGTGTCTATACGGGTGGTACTTACTTGGCTACAAATTAACAACGACTTGGACTTATACCTGTAAATGTTCATAGGGGCCAGATTGTGGCTTATCATCTTTAATGGTCAGTAGTCAGCATAAAACCACCCTTATCATTTTATGGTGGCCAGTAGCTGGTGTCAACTGGTACCAGCACTCAAGGGGGTCAACAAACCCATACAACATTCAAGTTCGTCATTTCGTGAACTCACTTCCTTCAAGAAATCTACATCTTCAATGAAATATTTTGAAACTACCCGGCGTTGCTGCATTTAGATGGATTTTGAAATAACCCGGAGTTGCCGCATTCGGATGGTCAAGTGCCGATTGAATCAATTTTGCCGCATTCAGATGGTCAAGTGCCGATGGAATCAAGTTTGCTGTAGTTCGAAGTTCGAGGACCGATCATTGTAAGAAGGACAAGTTCCGAAACTCCACATCCTGTATCAGAAGCTCATTTCCTGTGTCATGGCTGTTTATGGGAGCAGATGTCGATCAACGTTGGATCATTTATCCTTAGAATGCTGATCACAACCTGTTCTGCACCGTGCTGACGTTTGGACATATATAAGTTAAGTGGCCTGTTTGTTTGTGAACTGTGCCCTTATATCCTAACTGAGCCTTCTATATTTTCACACTTTTTTTGTTACATGTTATATGTTTACATGTTATATGTTATTTGTATATTTATATGTTTATATTTCAGCGGGAGGTTGGGTGTGAGACTAATATAAGAGATACCACGTAATAGAGGTCTTATGTTAGTGTTCTATAGGAGCAATTTTCTTGATTGAAAATCTGCTAGCGACAACTGTTGCTATATTTGTTTAGTTGTGACGAGTTGTGCTTTATTTTCGACGTTTTTTGTAATATTTTTTTTTCTTTCTGTTCTTTAGTTCCGATTTCATTTGTTTGTATTTGTAGGTCTCCTCTTTTCTATTATTCAGTTCTTTACACCATTTTTGTTTATACACTGTGACGTCATTTGTTTGTTTACATTTTTCGCATTTGTCATCACATTCTTTGTGATATTTTCTTTTAGTTTTCGCTGTTTATTTAGTTGACTTTTGCGAATGTTTTCGTATTGTCTTTGATATTTGTCATTGTTTACATTGTCTTTGATCTTTGTTATTGTTTACATTGTCTTGGATCTTTGTTATTGTTTACATAGTTCTTAGTTAGCATTCACTATTGTTAAATATTTGCTTATGCACTATTAGCTGTTTAGTGCACTTATCATAACTAACTGGTGGATTTGCTTATCCACTATTAACTGTGTAGTGCAGTTATGATAAATAACTGATGGATATGTGGTTATGCACTATTTGATGTGTAGTGCCCTTATGATTAAGAAGTGACTGGTGGTATTATTATACATTTGATAATACAAGTTCTTTAACAAAGACTTGTTTCCCACAGAGATTGGGGTAAACATTGTGATTATACAAGTACTTTATGTAAGTCTTGTTACTATTAAGGTTGAAATAAGATAATTAATTATTTCAGGTTTTGGACTCATAATATTAGACATCATGTCTACACAAGAGTACTTTATTGAGCAAGGGAAAACCCTTGGTAAGACTGGTGATATATTAGAAGAGTATGCAAATACTCAATGGACTAAAGCACTGAAGTCTGAGGAGAAAAGACAAAAAGAGGAAAATAAAAGATTAGACAGAGAAGCTGAGCAAAAGAAGATAGATGCTGAGAATCTGAGACTGCAGATGCAGGCAGATGAAAGAAAATTCCAGATGGAAATGGAAAAACAGAAAAGAGAAGCTGAAGCTCAGTACAAAAGATTACAAGCCGAGGCTGAAGAGAGAAAGTTACAAAGAGAGGCTGAAGAAAGAAAGTTACAAAGAGAGGCTGAAGAAAGAAAGTTACAAGCTGAGGCTGAGGAGAGAAAAGCAAAAATGGAGCATGAAGCTTTGGAATTAGAGAAGTTAAAGTTGATGAACATGGGTAATGCTAATGATCCAAATAAGGGGTCATCTTCTGATAAAGCTAGTACTTTTAAGATTAAACTACCAGCATTCAATGCTTCCAGTGACGATATAACGTTTTATCTGGATAGATTTGAACGTTCATGTAAAACACATAACATAGTAAATCACTGTATGTTTATCAGTTGTCCAATATACTTAGAGGTGATGCTTTGAGTATGTTAAGCATGGTAGATGAGCCTGACTAGAACAATTATGAGGTAATCAGGGCGGTCTTGTTAAAGAAATACCAACTTAACGAAGACGGCTATCGTCTTCAGTTTAAAAATATGTTGCCAGAAACTGGAGTGGAATTCTCTGAATTCATTTCAAAGATACGTCTTACTTTTATACGTTGGGTTGAGCTGTCTAAGACAGAAAATACATATGAAGCACTTATGGACTTACTACTTAGAGACAAGGTTATGTCTTCTGTCAATGAATCTTTTCTTGCTTTTCTTCATGAGCGTAAGCCTAAAAACATAAAAGAAATGGAAGAATACTGTTGCCAGTATGTCACTGCGCATCCTCACGTAACCATTAGCAACTCTAAAGTAAAAGAAGGTCTGCCAGTTGCTTCAGCAGCACCTTATGGCCCAAATTTCATGCGTAAATTTCAGGGTAGCCAAGAAAATTTTAATAAGAAGAGTAACCGTAATTATGCTCAGAATGATAGCAATCAATATCAGGGTGATTCTTCTTCGCAGAACTGGAGACAATCTGATACTCCACGGTATACTACTCCCAATAATTTTAGACATTTTCGCAAAGGTAGTCAGTATAGAGGAAACTTTTTTTCGCGGAGACCTCAAAACCAATATAATAGAGGTTCTCAACAGTATAGAAATGGTAATGACAGTTATGGAAACTGGAATTCAAACCAGGAAAACAATTACAGTAGAGTTTTTAATGATAATTGCCGAGGCAATAATGGTCGCGGTAGATCGCAACATAAAAGAAAGAGATATCAACAGGCAATCTCTGTACAGCAAGAGTCTCAGGGAGCATGTAAACAAGGTGATGATGATAAAAACTCTAGTGCTATCACATGTTCTGCCTTTGACATTAGTAGGGCAACTAAATGTCCCCAATGCAGTACTTTGTTCGAACCGTCTACCGTAACTACTTTGAGCTGTGGTCACCCTCTTCCCGCTCTTCCTGCTGCAGTTGCGCATGACGGGAGAGGTTCTCTTATCCTACATAAGGGTCTTGTAAATAGTAATCCAGTCTCTGTCCTTTTTGATTCTGGATGTACTACTATTGGTGTTAGGCAATCTCTTGTAGATCCATCCTGTGCTACAGGAAAAGTTATCAAATGTGTCACATTTGGTGGCACTTTGGAAAAGTATCCTACTGCCATAATACATATTGCTACTCCCTTCTTTACGGTAGATGTCCACGCGTGTCTTCTACCTAACCCTATTGCGGACCTTATTATCGGTTGTATTCACGGAGTTAGGGAATGTACCCCACAGCAGATTGCTGTTTGCGAGGAACAAAATATACAAGCTACCAATGCAGTGCTAACAAGAGCACAAGCTCTGGAAACACCTCAAACTTCATTAACTGATAATAATGAAGTGAATAGCCAAAATAGTCACTTGATTATTTCACGTGACTCTTTTATAAAATTGCAAGAAGAAGATCTTTCTTTACAAAAATTCTTCATTCTAGCAAAAAAAAAGGTGATCCGAATCAAAATACAAATAGAAAGTCTTGGATTTCTATGAAGAACGGCGTACTTGTGCGTATGGTACAAGACTCGACTACGTCTACACATTCTCAAATACTTGTGCCTAAGAGTATGAGATTGCAAATATTGCAACATGCTCATGACTCACAATGTGCTGGACATATGTGTTTTTTCCCGTACAAAGTCGAGGGTTCTTGCTGCTTTCTTTTGGCCATTTGTGAGCAAGGACATACGTATTTACTGTCAATCTTGCAAAGTATGTCAGGAGGTCAAATCTAAAGGACCACGACATGCTGCGCCTATCCAGGCTGCTGACAATCCTATTCGGCCGTTTCAGAAAATGGCAATAGATATTATCGGTCCTTTTAGGATCAAGTCGGCCAGAGGACATCAATTTATCCTTACATGTGTCGATATGTGCACACGTTGGCCAGAGGCTATACCTCTTAAGATCGCAGACGCTCTTTGGCTGATATTTTCTCGCTTGGGATTCCCCAGAGAAATATTGTCAGACCATGGCACTCAACTTATATCGGACACTATGTCACAGGTAATGTCTATCTTACATATTAAAAGGTCTCTTAGCAGTATCTATCACCCAATGTCTAATGGGTTAGTTGAGCGTTTGAATAGAACACTCAAGACTTTACTTGGGAACATAACTGAGGATCATCCTCAGGATTGGGACAGGGTTTTACCCGCGGCTCTCTTTGCTTATAGAGAGGTCCCCAATGAACACACAGGGTTTTCTCCTTTTGAACTTGTCTTTGGCGCGCGACCGCGCGGCCCTATGTCTTTACTTCACGATCGTATCACTGCCGATAATATTAGCGATGACACTCAATCGTCTTATGAGTATGTCATTGCTCTTAGGCAAAAGATCATCGAGGTATGCGAATTAGCAACTTCTTCATCCGAATTTGCTAAAGAAGAGGCAAGGCTATTTGCCAATAAGAACAGATGTCTACGACAACTTTGTCAAGGTGACAAAGCATTCGTCCTACTTCCTTCAAGGGAGAACAGACTTCTTATTGCATGGAAAGGTCCGTATGCAATAGTCTCTAAACTTTCCGACGTCGACTATGTTGTCGATATTGATGGAAAGCATAAAACTTTCCACATAAATATGCTCTCGGAATTTCATGAACGACCTGACTATTTGCAGCCTATTTTCCAGGCGACGGACGATTCTCCAGTACCTCATGGTCATTACTCATCCCTGTCAGTTATACAGGATGAGAAAACTACTTTTTCTGATGTCAATCTCCCTCTTCCTGTGATCCCACTTAATTCTACGGAATCTTGGAAAAACGTTACCGTTTCTCCTAATCTATCCGCTGATGAACATCGACAAGTCTCTTCGATGTTACAAACATTTCAGGATGTCCTTACCGACATTCCGGGACACACACATGTCATTGAACATGACATAGTACTTACTGACCATAATCCTATCAGAGTCAGACCCTATCCTATACCTATCCATTTTCAGTCACAAGTCGAGAAAGAATTGGATGAGATGATACGATTGGAAATAATCGAACCATCCACTTCAGCATACTCTTCGTCCATGGTTATTGTTCGAAAGAAAGACAATAACATTCGCCTTTGCGTTGATTATCGCAAATTGAACCAAGTTACGAAGTTTGATGCTGAACCTATGCCTTCGCTAGAAGAGCTACTAAACAAACTTTCTAATCCTAGATTCTTTACCAAACTTGACTTGTCAAAAGGTTATTGGCAAGTTCCTTTAACTGAACGAGCCAAACCTCTTACTGCTTTTTCTACACCTAGGGGTTTATTTCAATGAAATTTCATGCCTTTCGGCCTTATGAACGCCTCTGCTACATTCGTACGCATGATGCGTCGAATTCTCTCAAATCGTACAGATGTCATAGCATACTTAGACGATATCTGTCTGTTCAGTGATTCCTGGGAAGATCACTATCTGGGTTTATACGAATTGCTGTCTACTCTTCGCGAGTATAATTTAACTGCAAAACCCTCTAAAGCCTTTATAGGATTTAGCGAGATTTCTTTCCTGGGTCATCGTGTGGGTCATGGTCTTTTAAAGACAGAGGACCACAATGTTTCAAAAATATTAAACATTTCTGTCCCTAAGACGAAAAAACAAGTGCGTAGTCTCTTAGGTTTGATACAACTTTACGGACGATTCATTCCGAATCTGTCCTCCATTATGGCACCTCTTTCTACTTTATTGAAGAAAGGATCGCCTAATCTGATCCGCTGGTCTCAAGAATGCCAATCCTCATTGGACCAGATTAAAACTCTTTTTTCATCTCCACCTATCCTTAGGTTACCTACTATTGAGAAGACTTTTGTTCTTCGAAGTCAGGCCTCATCCACTGGGATTGGGGCAGCACTAATGCAGGAGTATTCGGATACTCCGCATCCGGTGATGTATATTTCTAGGAAATTAAATGGTGCAGAAAGGAATTATTCGGTTTTAGACCGTGAATTATTGTCTATGGTTTGGTCAATTCTCAAGTTACAAAGATTCCTTCTAGGCGCACATTTCATTGTGGAAATCGACCAGAAAGCTCTTACTGCTATTCAGAGCAAAAACGTAAAGAGCTCGAGGTCCACTCGATATGCCATAGCTCTTCAACCCTTTCATTACACGGTGCGAGCTATCCGTGGTTCGGATAATGTGATGGCAGACATTCTGTCTAGATGCCCACATGATTCCACTTAATTCTTCTGTCATATATATATTTCCTGTTAAACGTCGAGATCTATAACAGTTCTCTACTATAAGGATATATTAGCACATATGTGCTCATTTTGGGAATTTATAGCATTGTACTGTATAATTGCCTTGTTCTGTTACTGATTTTGGTATAACGGAAGAATGCTTAGTTAGCAATATATGGGCCAAAAGTTCACATGGCCACAATTTATATATTGTATTTTGATTAATGTATTAAGAAATTTAGCATATACCATAAAGATTTGTGTTATTGATATTTTCGCAGCACATCATTGACGTCTGCGAGAGTATGGACATTATGTCAACCATGAAGTATGTCAAGTTCTTACCTACTTTGGAACGATTATATCCATGTCTACGAGGAACAGCTGATTTATTAGTATTGATTAGTAATGGATTGTATCATAATATTATTACATGCTTCTATAATGTATTTTTGGTTTAAAATGTGTAGTTCATTACACTTCATACTATGATAACATATTTGTATTTATGTGAGTATAATTTTGCTTACATTATGATGTTGCCATCACTGTGGCGTATGTCGGGGGCACCTCCCTGGAATATACGTGTACACTTAAGGAAATATTTTCTCTAAGAATCTGAGATATAATCTCAGCTATCGCTCCATGCGTCGAGCTAGCCTCATATTAGGCATTATATCCGCGCATCATACGTGCGTTACGAGCGTGGTGTTTCTGGCTCTTGGATTTAAAAAAAAAATTTTCATTTTTTTTCCCGGGGGGTGCGGTAATCTGTTACGCACAGAATTTTTCTAAGACTGTGTGTAATTAATCTGTATGGATTGTACACTTTAAATTTTTTGATCAAAGGTAGATAATCCTTGTTTAACTGTGGTTACATTTTACTATGGTGGTTACCTTCTCTTGTGTCCTGACTCGGCGGTCCATTTTTTCGATCGATGTCAGGCCATTCTCCTTATATGGTAGTATCGGTCAACTGTTTCTTGGAATGATTGAAACCAGAGTTGATGTTTTATTCCCTGTCCATATAAGGCGTGATTTCTGAACATAGCTTTGTTGGAATGTTTCCTTCATCGTCTCGTTTTGAGTGTTACTCAGGCGTATGCGTTCTGCGCATGTCTGAACTTTAAGAAAGTTAGAACAGTCTTCCGCCCAGGGGGTCGAGGAGATGTACTGAGCAGAGAGGACGCCATGTCTGTGATTTTTTATAGGGAATTCTGTAGTCCTCCTGTGAGTTAATTAACTAACGAGGCTTTCCCTATATGATTCGAAAACGCCTGGAGGCGTATGTTTTGTGGTGTTGATTCTGAAGCAAGGTAATACCCTCCTTTATTGAACTCTGTGATCTACCTAGATGTTTGACATTTTGTCGTTCTCTGCTCGCTTGTGTGTTACAGAAAGGAGAGGTTCTTCTACTAGGAATTACACCCCAGGTATCTTCATACCTGAGATCTATATATATACGGGTCGCTCTAGGCCCAGAGAACAATTTCTATGTTCTAGGATCTTCGCTATGCCAGCGATTGCACCTATGTCGAGGGTTAGACTTAGTGATGCTATAAAGGTCAGCTTGACCTGTACTCCTGAAATGCCATTCTCGTGCGGACAGTAAAAGACTTATTTTTGTACATCTGATCTGCCAGCATCAGAGAGGAGTACTGATATTTTATGAATATTTATGATATGAAGCTGAGGCTATCGTCAGCTAGGATAACCTATATCAACTTAGAGAATGTATGCAGATCCATGAAGAAACTTTATTAATGCTGAATACTATGAACCGTCATGTCCATGACTTTTTGTGAAATTGGATGTATCATTATCTGTCATTGTGGCGTCCGAAATAAATGATGGAAACGTCACCAGCAGTTATAACATTTCTATGACTTATACATGTCACAACTCCTGTATTTTGGAACTGTGAATCTACGTCACACCTACACACACAGCAACCTACTTCAAACCAGACAAGACACCATCACCACAGCCTATATATATATATATATTCCTGGTGTCTATAGGGGTGGTACTTACTTGGCTACAAATTAACAACGACTTGGACTTATACCTGTAAATGTTCATAGGGGCCAGATTGTGGCTTATCATCTTTAGTGGTCAGTAGTCAGCATAAAACCACCCTTATCATATTTGTTTTTGTATGTATTAAATTAAATACAATGCAAATTATTCTTACAATCAAATATCTATGAGTTAGTTTGTATTTCAAATTAAAAACGTCATGAAATTACTGATGTTTACCATCTGTCGACGGCGAGTCCCACTGACAGCGCTAAACTGAATTTTTATACCATTAATTAAATTAGTTTTTTATTTCTTATATTTGCAGCTCGATGATGCCCCATCTATTCAAGTCAGCGTTCATTATCTTGCTTGCTTGTCACATTGCGAGGTCACAACAGGGGACAACGCTGAATTTGGAGGAACTTGTAAAAGGTCGATGCTTCAACTACAGAGTCATTTAAGCCGGTTATCTGGCTGAAACGTAATCTCCCAGCAAATATTTATTAAATACAAGGTATATATGGTTGCTTTTTTATACATCTGTCGCAATATTTGTCTCCGGTGCTCTGCAGCAGTTGTCCCCAAATGGCCAAACACCGTGTAAAGGATGAGGGTCTTCATAGTGTCAACCTTCGATAAGATTACTCTTGGCAGAGATATAAATAGAAGAATCATGCTTCTATTTCAGGGAGCTTCACGTGAATTTTACAGAATGGCAAGCATAACAACTGAGATCATCTTATCAACCACTCTATTTTTAACAGTCATAGACTGGGTGATGCGCCGGACAACAGAAGGCAGTCCAAGAGGAATAAGATGGACAACATTTTCTACATTGGAAGATCTGGAATATGCAGATGACATTGCACTACTAGCACATTCAAACCAACACATCCAGGAAAAAACGGATAGACTTAGAAACTGTCCTATTTTCCCATGGCATGCCTAAGAAAAATTCACCGAATCTTTTGGCCGAATACCATCACTAACCAAGATCTGCTTACTCGTAGCAAGCAAGAGGACATGCACACCATCATAGCTGACAGACGCTGGAGCTGGGTTGGCCATGTCCTCAGAAGAGACCCCGATGCCATCACAAGAACAGCTATGCTTTGGACCCCTGAAGGAAAACGAAAGAGAGGCCGACCAAAAACAACCTGGCGGAGAACTGTGGAGGCTGAGATGCAAAGAATGAACCAGAGTTGGGGCACTGTACGAAGGATGGCCACCGACCGAGCAAAGTGGAATATATTTGTTGTTGCCCTACAAGACGCCACTAGGCGTGATGGCCACTGACTGCTTTGACGGTCGGCGGCTAAGGATCAAAGAAGAAGAAGACAGTTTTTTGATTCGGAACGAAGTTACTTTATACATTAGTAAAGTTTCGAAAGAAAATTTTGATTTTCTTCCCCTGATTTTTAAGGGAGGCCGGCTTGTCCCTTCGCTGTCCAAGGGAAACAATCAAATCATTAAATATATCAGTGGATTTATGATTTTGTAACATTTGTCCAAAACATTTCTTCCATTTATTATTATAAAGTACAATAAGTACACAGTTATTTGTTTTTGTATGTATTAAATTAAATACAATGCAAATTATTCTTACAATCAAATATCTATGAGTTAGTTTGTATTTCAAATTAAAAACGTCATGAAATCACTGATGTTTACCATCTGTCGACGGCGAGTCCCACTGACAGCGCTAAACTGAATTTTTATACCATTAATTAAATTAGTTTTTTTTTCTTATATTTGCAGCTCGATGATGCCCCATCTATTCAAGTCAGCGTTCATTATCTTGCTTGCTTGTAACATTGCGAGGTCACAACAGGGGACAACGCTGAATTTGGAGGAACTTGTAAAAGGTCGATGCCTCAACTACAGAGTCATTAAAGCCGGTTATCTGGCTGAAACGTAATCTCCCAGCAAATATTTATTAAATATATATGGTTCCTTTTTTATACATCTGTCGCAATATTTGTCTCCGCTTCTCTGCAGCAGTGGTCCCAAAATGGCCAAACACCGTGTAAAGGATGAGGGTCTTTGTGGTGGATTTGGTGTTATGAGTTATGTGTTGTATTCTGAGTGAGGTCAGCTATGTAATCTCCTGAGTCTAATTGTTGAAGTTGATGTATTTTCAGTAAATCTATCTGCTACCACCAGGAGATCTCACTCAGTAGTTATTTTAGCTCAATTAATTGCAAATGGTTATAATGTCTAATGGTAATGTGAGTGTAATGTTGCCTTAACCAACTAAACATGCCAACAACTATATTATTATCCACCTCAACAAGACAGTAATACGACAATCACATACAAACTACACTTTAAAAGACTATCTTAAGTAAGTCAGTGGTTGAATTTTGTGTAAACGTTAATTTTTACAATTTATTGTCCTGACTCTATTTGTTTTGAATCAGGACTGACAATCAAAAGTGAAATCAAAGGAATTATTTACATCAAGAGTTTTTTTTACACAATGGATCTTCTGTCCATACATACAAATGTTATGGATCGAATTTCGTGGTTTAATATATATACATACCAATATTCCACAATTTAATACATGAGAATTACAAACAAAAGAACAGGGTCAGCTCTTTCTGACAACCCCTTTCAGCATTATAGTTTGATGTAACAATGTATACCAGTATTCCTCTCCCCTAATGGTTACAACGCCTCTGCCAGTCCAGCAGTAATCTTTTTCCATACAATAAGGTGGGCGATATGTTCCCCGTTTACAACCTACAAAATCTTTTGGATATACATCTCTGGTAATTTGTTAAATGATGGATCAACATATAGGCCCTGCAAAATTCTGCTAACGGCCTATATACTTACAGTCGTAAAAGAATTTTCATATGGCAGTATCTCACACTCCAAGTTATTTTTTAAATAAAATATTAATAAATACGTTCTTACCACAGATTCAACGAAATAATACACACAAGCAACGATGACTAGCAGATATGGCCCAAGTTTTCCACTGCAACTGTCCAGACTGTTAGATTTATATATATTAACACTTCTGGTCTCATCGTCCCTTGGCAAAATCCTATGACAAATGGCGTCTAGCCTTCTAAGATTTTGGATAATATCTATTTGAGCTGCCAATGAAATCAGGCGACTACCAAATTTTGAATTTATTTTTGAAAAGCAAAACCAAACCCCAAACACATTATGAGTCTCGTAGTCCATTGGTCAGTCTGCCTTAGTTATGCCAATGCAAAAAGAGGGTTAGTTTTAACTAACATTTTCCTGCCTCCCCCTTTACTCCTAACTCCGCCAATGCCGGTCCCAAGCCCGGATGAAAAAGGAGGAGGGCGGCCTGCATGGAGGCCGTAAGGAGGCAGCCCCTCCACCATTCAAAGGCACAACAGGCCAATCACCTGTTTGCTTTAAATCATGATTACGCGAACTACAAGAGAGAAAACCGGACTGATTCTAAGGGCGACGAACTGGAACGGACTACGGACTACGACTTATGGAACTTGGAACACAAGAAGTATAAATGGGAAGGAAGAGGAGCTGGTGGAAGAGATGAGGAAAGCAAAACTAGAAATCCTGGCTATAACGGAAACGAAGAAAAAAGGACAAGGAGTCATTTATCTCGATGGCAACACGTTGCTCTACAGTGGTGTATCCATATCTGAAAGAGCTAAAGGGGGCGTGGGTTGCATTGTGGCCCAAAATCAAAAAGATAGTATCAAGGGATGGAACTTTGTCTCGGAGCGCATTATGGTTGTAAAACTAAAAGAAGGAGAAACCATAGTCAACCTGGTCATAGTGTATGGGCCAAATGAGGATGAGAGAGCAGAGGTCAAGGAGGAATTCTTCGAGCTGCTTCAAAGGACAGTGGATGACTGCCTAGATGAAGTTATTATGCTCGGAGATTTTAATGCCAGAGTTGGAAATGACCATGCTAGATGGGGTGGAGTTATCGGAAGATATGGAGAAGATACTCTCAATGACAATGGAAAGCGACTCCTTAGATTCTGCAGTGAGCAGAATCTGATCATTACAAACACAAAGTTCCCCCATAAGCGCATACATGCATACACTAGATGTGAACCAACCAAGAATGAGAAGTCAGTGATCGACTATGCCATTGTTCGGAGAAGCTCATTCAGATATGTCCGAGATGCAAGAGTCTGGAGGGGGCCAGAGATTGGAAGTGATCACTACCTGCTAACAATCAAACGAACAACTGAAAGAGTTGCTCAGCCTAGGAACTGCCCAACATCACGCAAGAAACCAAGGAAACGAGCAGGAGAAATGAGCATTAGGACCTACAAGCTGAGAGAGCCAGAAATTAAGACCAGATATCAGGGGCTTATTGCTACAGCAGTGAGCAACACAGAAGAACGACCTGATGACTTGGAAACCCTCTGGAATAAATTCAAGGATATCATAAAGACAGCTGCTGCAGAAGCATGCGGTGAAGTCCGACTTGGGAACCAGAGAAAGAGGACACCTTGGTGGACAGAGGAAGTCAAAGAGAAAATAAGGGAGAAGAAAATGGCATGGAAACAATACTTAGGAGCTAAAAACACAACAGGACAAATGGAAAAATATAGAGAATATGTGACACTCAGAACAGAAGCAAAGAACAAAGTGCTAGCAGCAAAACAGAAGTCCTGGGAAGAATTTGGAGAAAAGCTAGAAAAAGATGCACAAGAAAACCAGAAATTGTTCTATAAGACCCTAAAGAACATGAGGAAAGAAAAACAATGCCCTCTCAAATTTATAAAGGACAAGCAAGGCAAATTGCTTACTGCCCCGAAGGAAGTAATGGAAAGATGGAAAGAATATTTCTCAGAACTCCTGGATGGTGAGCATGATGAAGCATCAGAAATGATAACCACTAGCACAGAAGAGAAAACTAATGATGGTGAAGATGACATAAAGATGGAAGAACTGAGGGCAGCACTAGAGAAAATCAAGATGGGCAAAGCAGCAGGGCATGATGGTATAACACCAGAAATGGTTAAGTACATGGGAGCATCAGGCGACCTATTACTCTTAAAGGTCCTACAGGCAGCATGGTGCAACAAGACCATACCAAAGGATTGGGAGATTGCCATCATAACACCAATTTTCTTAAAGGGTGACAATCGACAATGTGGAAACCATAGAAGCATATCCCTTCTCAGTGTCTCTGGTAAAATCTACTCTAGAATCCTAGAGCAGAGACTCCGACGCCTAGCTGAGCCACAATTGGATGAGGTCCAGTGCGGATTCCGAGCAAACCGAAGTACTCAAGACCTAATCTTCACACTCAGACAGCTGAGTGAAAAGGCCCTTGAGTATAAGAGTGAGATCCATCTTTGTTTCATAGATCTGGAAAAGGCGTTTGACAGGGTCCGCTGGAGCAAACTTTGGGACTGTTTGGCAAGGAAGAATATTCCAGCACCTCTGATTCATGCTATACAGAGCTTCTACAAGTCTTGCAGAAATTATGTGAGGACAGCAAACCATAAGTCAGAAGAGTTCAGAACCACCACTGGTGTAAGACAAGGTGATATCCTATCACCTTACCTCTTCATACTCCTTATGGACGATGTCATCAAGGCATGTAAGGAGAGAACAAGAAAGTATTCAGTGGGGTACTGGAAGATGAGACAGGTCTATATTTCGGAGCTGGCATTTGCTGATGATGTTGCCCTGATTGCTAAATCAGAGGCACATCTCCAATCCAACCTGCAAGTCTGGAAGGAAGAGCTGGAGAAGAGAGGGATGGTCATAAGCAGCTCTAAAACAAAATCCATGGTGATATCACGAGAAGAAAGAAAACATAAGATAAAGTTGGGAGAACAGGTCCTGGAGCAGGTCGACCACTTTAAATATCTCGGAGCTATTATAGACCGAAAGGGAGGCATCAAAGAAGAGTTGGCCACTCGAAAAGCAGCGGCTGGGAGACTTTTTCAGGCCATAAATCGTGGATTCCTCAGCAAGAAAGAGGTTGGTAAGAAAACGAAGATGGCTGTATACCGCTCCACCTATGTCCCAGTCTTGACATATGGATGCGAGTCGTGGGCAATGACTACAACCCACAAAAGCCAGATCCAAACCTCAGAAATGAGGTATCTGAGGAAAGTGGTTGAAGTAACAAGAAGAGACATGGTCCGCAACCAGACGATCCGTCAAGGCCTAAAATCCCATCCGCTGCAGACCCAAATAGAACAGTCCCAACTAAGATGGTTTGGCCATGTCTGCAGAATGGGAGAAGATCGGCTACCACGACAAGCATGGGAAACAAAGAGCCAGGGATCCAGACCTCCAGGACGACCCAGAGTCCGCTGGGAGGACAACATTAGACAATCTTTGAAGGACCGAGGACTAGAATGGAACCAGGCCAGGAAGAAGACAGCTGATAGAATGGTCTGGCGCTCTCTCTTCCAAACCTCTACACCTCACGGTAGAAGTAGAACGACTAAGTAAGTAAGTACTATAGAGTAAATGAAAGCATATTATGGGTCAGGAGACACTATGGCACCCGAATATATAAGTTTTATGGGCCTATGTATTATGGTTCAAAAGTCCATATTTTTTCCATGTTAGTCTTCAATAATATTGAAATCTAAAACTACCACCTGTTCACTTCTTTCTACCGCTCTTTTCAAACTAAAAACGACAATCTTCCGTATTACGTCAGAAATACACTACTCTGCTAGAATTGAAAACTGTCTGTGTGTTTATATATTCTGGCATGTCCCACAGCGTGGATGTATGCATGAACGGCGTGTCAAGCGAAGAGGGGTGTTTGCAAGGCGGCGTTAATCTTGCGTTAATACTTGCCGCAGTTTCGTGCCGCAGATCAGGAAATTGCCAAGATTGCTACAATTAGTGGCGTTAAAGTTAAAATATTACGTTAATTATAAGTCTTGCCGCAGTTTCGTGCAGCAGATCGGGCAAAATGTTAATTTTTTAATCTCACGGACGAAACTAGGAATGTGTGTTAGATTTTACGGCGGGATCATTTTATAAGCATTACCACTGCACCAAAAGCAGCGCTATACTGGCTTAGTGACGAAGATAGGCAAACACAAACCGGCGGGTTTATTTATTATTATTATAGAACTAAAATCTTACTGAATTTAGCGATTATTTCACAGATTCCGCTACACACCTCCCTTCCTAAAACATGCATTCATTGCAGGTTATAATCTGTGAGATAACTTAGCGTAAATGAAGTCTTACGCGTGTTTCTGATTTTCATCATAAGCATGTCTACTAAAAAACTCGGCATCCACGTTCTGAGAGCCGGGAATATATTCAATCGTAAATGAATAAGGCTTTAATAGCAATGACCATCTTAATAACCTGGCATTTTCATGCTTTGCCTGTGACAAAAATACAAGCGGCTGATGGTCTGTTTGTACCACAAATGTCCTACCATTCAGATAGATCTGGAATTTTTTTATAGTCCAGATTAAAGCTTAACATTCCTTTTCACTTGTTGAATAATTTTTTTCCGTTTTGTTCAACTTGCGGCTTGCATAAGCTACTGGGTTCAATTCCCCATCTTGTGAGGAGGACCTTTGCAACAATGTAGCCCCTCGGCCCACATTGCTTGTGTCACTTCTCACGACAAATTCTTGATTTAAGTCAGGCAATTTCAATACCAGCGTGCTTGTGAGTTTTTCTTTTAACTCCTGGTATGCCAATTCACACTGTGCTGACCAATTTATGTTACCAGGTTGTCCCTTACGAGTTAAATCCGTCAGAGGAGCACATATAGAGTTACAATGTTTAATGTACTTTTGGTAAAAACCACACAACGAAACAAAAGATCGCACATCTTTCTTTGTTTGTGGCCTAGGTGCTCTTTTCAGTTGTTCCAGATTCTTGGGGTCAGGGGTCATGCTACCCTGATGTACGGTATGTCCCAAGAATTCCAACTCTTTACATCCAATACAACATTTGGTTGGTCTAGCAGTCAAGTTAGCCTCTCTGAGTCTATCAAACAGCATATTCAAAGATGTAACGTGTTCCTCAAATGTTTCAGTAGCGATGAGAATATCATCCATGAAATTCGAGATGCATGGATTTTTCAGGGGATCCAACAATTTTCGCATCATCCTAGAAAACACACTCAGAGCATTTTTCAACCCAAACGGCAACATGTTGAACTCATAATGGCCTTCCGAGGTGCTAAAGGCTAAATAAAGTCGAACCTCAGGCTTTACTGGAATTTGATAATAGCCTTTGCTAAAATCCACCTTAGAAAAATATTTTGCCCTGTTCAGCCTGGCAAATAGTTGAGTTGTATCAGGTAATGGATCCACCTGACCTTCTGTAACAGCATTCAGTTTCCTGTAATCTATGCACAGTCTATGTTCCCCGGATGGTTTTCGCAACAAAACCACACTAGAACTATAAGGAGACTCACTGTGAGAAATAATCCCTTCTTGTAACAAATAATCTATCTCCTCTTTCAAAGCTTTCTCCTTAGCGAAAGGAATAGTATAGGGCCTCATACAGATGGGTGTTGGGTCTAGTAGTTTCATATCATATTCCAACAAATTTGTGTGCCCCGCCTTATCCGTAAACACGTCTGCATGTTTCTCTAGGACCTTTTGAATCTTCTCCCTCTGTCCTTTTGTCAGGTGATTACTGATTTTCACCTGTGCAAACGTTTCACTGGGTTTCAGTGGATACTCAAATGAGGTGAGAGGGTCATTTTTCATTTCGGTTGCTATAGACAAGGCCATTAAGTGTGTTCCTTCCTGGATTTGCCTGTCCAGATATTTCTTCAAAAGGTTCACATGATAGACTTTTTCCTTTCCCTTCTTGTCTATCTTATAGTTTGTTCTGGATACCTTTTCCCAAACTGTATATGGACCTTGCCATCCGATCTGAAGTTTATTGCTGCTGCCGGGTAATAGAAGAAGCACCTTCTCCCCTACAGCAAGCTCCCTATCCTTCGCTTTCTTATTATAGTAAGCAGCATGCTTTTTCCTGGCTTCTCTCAAATTATCATTTGCCAGTT
Organism: Oreohelix idahoensis; assembly: GCA_024509875.1. NCBI lineage: Eukaryota > Metazoa > Mollusca > Gastropoda > Stylommatophora > Oreohelicidae > Oreohelix > Oreohelix idahoensis. The sequence goes on from JAMPIV010009213.1 coordinate 483,834, forward strand.
TCCAACTAGTTTTTAAACGAGTGGTCAGTTCGTTCACATATTGATAGAATGGGGTAACAGTCTCTTCTGCCTTCTCATCGGTCCACGTCCTCAACAAGGCTTCCAATGGACCTTTTATTGGCCTCCCAAATAACAGGGTTGCGGGTACCATCCCGGTTGAATAATGTGGAACTTCCCGATACGCAAACAACGCAGCGGGCAAATATTGGTCCCACGTATCAGGTTTTTCATGGGCCAGCTTTCTCAGGATAGAAATGAGAGTCCCATTGAACCTCTCTACCTGGCCGTTCCCCTGGGGGTGATACTGACTACAATGAAAGTGCTTGGCTTGAAATAACCTAAAAACTTCTTCCGTTAGTTTCTCCTTGAACTGTCAGCCGTTATCAGGCAAGATTTGATGCGGGAATCCTAACCTCGTGAATATAGTAAGTAATGCCTCTGCCACATGCTTAGAATCGATTGACGACAGGGGTACCGCCTCTCCCCACATAGAACAAGTGTCCACCAGAGTAAGGATGTAACTGTTCCTCCTCTTGGTCCGAGTGAGAGGTCCCACAATATCCACTGCAACTCTCTCAAAAGGTGTTCCCACTATGGGCATTTCCCCTAGAGTTTCTGGAGCAGTCCAATGCTTTGGAGCTACTCTCTAGCATTCTGGCAGGATTTTACATATCTCTTTATATCTTCCGTTATCCCTGGCCAGAAATAATGACAAGCTATACGCTGTCCTGCTGCGCTAATCCCCATGTGACCACTGAAGGGGATAGCATGTCCTAATTCCAACACTCTCTCCCTATATGAAGTGGGAAGAACCAGCTGGTTGTGACCATTTGTTCCAGTCCCAGTCTTCCTATACAACAATTTGTTCTTCATATAATAGTCCCCTTTGCTTGGAGGTGTGTGGCATTTAGGTAATTTTTTAAAGCAAGGCTTGAGTGTCCTATCTTCAGCCTGTGACTTCCTCATCTCCTCTGGATGAGTATTTATAGGTTCATCTTCTTCCTTTCTGGGTTGTGATCGGATTTGGACTGCTGCCAAGACCACAGGTCTCTTAGGATTCCCCAAGAAGACATAACGACCTACAAGACGCCACCAATAAAGAAGAGAAGAAGAATATCAGAGGGTAGATGGGTGCGTCGATCACTGCTGCTCTGATTACTCCTTCCACATAGCGAGTTTTCTCCGTTATCCTGGCAATGGGAAGTGTCATAAGTGGTAGTTCCTTGGTCGCTCCTTGTATCTCCACTGTTTCTGTGGTATACTGATCTGGGTTCACCAAGTGCGAACTCACGACAGAATCAAAATCTAGACCTATATCATAAAGGCACCTAATGGTGACCCCATTACATACAACATCCTCACACACTGGGAGTGATAAGGTTCCTGCTATCCAGTAGGGTTTACCTTTACTTCCTTTTTCCCCAACTTCACAGCAGCAAATCCAGCAGGTTTCTTAGTACAAACTTTGGTGTCATGTCCTTCCCTCCTACACCATCTACAATATAATCTACCTTGATGAAAGAGTTTTCTTTCATCATATTTTCTGCCATTGAACAGTAGGTTTTTATTTTTATAATCATTGCATGGCCTATCAAAACTTTGCTTACTTTTTTCCCCCTGATCTTTGTTGTCGAATCTATTAGAGTTTTGTGGAGCCTAATAATTGTCTACATGTTTCTTTTTGGCGCCAGCTACCTCTGCCTGGGCTGCCTGATACCTTTCAGCGACATTAAGTAACTCACCCAACCTCTCTGCATCTTGTTCCACGAGAAACTTTCTCAAGTCTGGAGCCATGGACTCTTTCAATTGCTCAATAAGGATTATTTCTTTAAGATCTTGGGTTTTCCCCAGAGCAGTCCATTTCTCCAAGTAAGTCTTTAAACGTGCAGAGAACTGGTGATAGGTCTCACCCGACAGTAGCTTGGCATTCCTAAACTTTTTCCTGTAAAATTCACCATTCTTCTCGTATCTTAACAAAAGAGCCTGCTTTAACATGTCATAATTGTCTTAGTCATCCCTGCTCATTTTTTAGAAAACTTCATAAGCTGTTCCCCTAAGACCCTGGGATAACTTTAAACTCCACTTTTCTTTCTCTAACCCATAGGTGGTGGCTAAAACCTCAAACCTGGATAAAAATGACTCAATGTCATCATCCCTCTCAACAAAATGGTCTAAATGGAACCCCATAGCTGAGGTTGAGGCTCCATGACTAGCAGTAGCATCAGAGGTGGAGGGGCTGTGACCATTTTCAGGAGCATGGCCTTGCAACTCTAACTCCCTTAGTCGCAACTCGTGCTTCCTCTGTAATCTTGTATCTTCTGCTTCCCTCTCTAATCTTTTATCTTATGCTTTCCTTTCGGCAGCCAATCTCTTTTCTTCTTTTTCTGCCTCCCTCTCCGCAGCCAATCTCTTTTCTTCTTTTTCTGCCTCCCTCTCGGCAGCCAATCTCTTTTCTTCCGCTTCCCTTTGCAGTCGTTTTGCTTCTGCTTCCCTTTGCAGTCGTTTTTCTTCAGCCTCCAATTTTCTCTCCTCAAATTGGAGCCTCTTGATCTCAGCCTCTCTATCAGCCTCTAATGCCCTAGCCTCTTTGTCCGCCTCAATCTGCAACCTTTTAATTTCTTTCTCAGCCTCTAATTTTCTTTCTGCTTCTAACTTCCTATCTTCCCTATCTCGTTCAATAAATTTGTCACACTCTGAGGTTACATACTGGACCAGTTCTGGCATATCCATACCCATCTCTTTAACAGTCTGCACAGCAGCAGATCGAAATTTGGCCAAATCTGCCATATTCTATACTATGCAAACTTTTAAAATTTCTAATTAGGCAAATTTCTAATTATGACTAAACAATTTCTAATTATGACTAATTATGACCAACAACAACGACAGGCACTGATAGCTCAACCACTATTTAAATTCCACAAAAGAATATTTTTAGTTTTATATTATCTGAGATTCGTGACTCAGACACTTATTTTCTATTACAATTTAAATTCCGGATCAGGAGACCAGAATATATGTGGTGGATTTGGTGTTATGAGTTATGTGTTGTATTCTGAGTGAGGTCAGCTATGTACACTCCTGAGTCTAATTGTTGAAGTTGGTGTATTTTCAGTAAATCTATTTGCTACCACCAGGAGATCTCACTCAGTAGTTATTTTAGCTCAATTAATTGCAAATGGTTATAATGTCTAGGGGTAATGTGAGTGTAATGTTGCCTTAACCAACTAAACATGCCAACAACTATATTATTATCCACCTCAACAAGACAGTAATACGACAATCACATACAAACTACACTTTAAAAGACTATCTTAAGTAAGTCAGTGGTTGAATTTTGTGTAAAAGTTAATTTTTACAATTTATTGTATTGACTCTATTTGTTTTGAATCAGGAGTGACAATCAAAAGTGAAATCAAAAGAATTATTTACATCAATCAATTTACACAATGGATCTTCTGTCCATACATACAAATGTTATGATAATATATGTGTGTAGTTGTAGTTTTCTAATATAGGGTAATACTGGTATAAAATGGTGGGTTGTTGGTTAACATCACACCCAATCTTTTATTTCTTTTCTTTTGTCAATTGTGGAATCTTTATTTCATATAAGAGTTTTTTTAATATCACAGTTTATTAGTAGTTGAGCTTCCTGGTGCCAAACAGGCACTTATCTTGAAAATAGAACACAGGTAGATCGTCTCCTATGCCCGCTGGACAATATTCGACACTTCGTGGAAGGTAGTGGTAGCCAGCGTGTACCAGAAAAATTCAAAACTGTGTCAGGAATAGAACAGTTTTCCAGGAGCCTGGCACTACTTTAGTGTCAGTACCAAAAACCCTGAAATAAGAAGGTTATGCTTCCTTCTTTAATATATATATATATACATACCAATATTCCACAATTTAATACATGAGAATTAAAAAAAAAAGAACAGGGTCAGCTCTTTCTGACAACCCCTTTCACCATTATAGTTTGATGTAACAATGTGTATCAGTATTCCTCTCCCCTAATGGTTACAACGCTTCTGCCAGTCCAGCAGTAATCTTTTTCCATACAGTAAGGTGGGTGATATGTTCCCCGTTTACAACCTACAAAATCATTTGGATATACATCTCTGGTAATTTGTTATATGATGGATCAACATATAGGCCCTGCAAAATTCTGCTAACGGCGTATATACTTACAGTCGTAAAAGAATTTTTATATGGCAGTATCTCACACTCCAAGTTATTTTTTAAATAAAATATTAATAAATACGTTCTTACCACAGATTCAACGAAATAATACACACAAGCAACGATGACTAGCAGATATGGCCCAAGTTTTCCACTGCAACTGTCCAGACTGTTAGAATTATATATATTAACACATCTGGTCTCATCGTCCCTTGGCAAAATCCTATGACAAATGGCGTCTAGCCTTCTAAGATTTTGGATAATATCTATTTGAGCTGCCAATGAAATCAGGCGACTACCAAATTTTGAATTTATTTTTGAAAAGCAAAACCAAACCCCAAACACATTATGAGTCTCGTAGTCCATTGGTCAGTCTGCCTTAGTTATGCCAATGCAAAAAGAGGGTTAGTTTTAACTAACATTTTCCTGCCTCCCCCTTTACTCCTAATCGTCAACCAATCAGATTGAAACACTCCTATGCCTCTTTTTTTCGAATCTGCATCCCCAAATGTTACCAAAAAAAAGACAAGCAAGGACGATCGTGGGTTTGTCAATCTGTACTAGACTATATGGTTTTATGACATTATCTTGGTTGTTAGTTGGACTATAGAGTAAATGAAAGCATATTATGGGTCAGGAGACACTATGGCACCCGAATATATAAGTTTTATGGGCCTATGTATTATGGTTCAAAAGTCCATATTTTTTCCATGTTAGTCTTCAATAATATTGAAATCTAAAACTACCACCTGTTCACTTCTTTCTACCGCTCTTTTTAAACTAAAAATGACAATCTTCCGTATTACGTCAGAAATACACTACTCGGCTAGAATTGAAAACTGTCTGTGTGTTTATATATTCTGGCATGTCCCACAGCGTGGATGTATGCATGAACGGCGTGTCAAACGAAGAGGGGTGTTTGCAAGGCGGCGTTAATCTTGCGTTAATACTTGCCGCAGTTTCGTGCCGCAGATCAGGAAATTGTCCAGATTGCTACAATTAGTGGCGTTAAAGTTAAAATATTACGTTAATTATAAGTCTTGCCGCAGTTTCGTGCAGCAGATCGGGCAAAATGTTAGTTTTTAAGTCTCATGGACGAAACGAGGAAAGTGTGTTAGATTTTACGGCGGGATCATTTTATAAGCATTACCACTGCACCAAAAGCAGCGCTATACTGGCTTAGTGACGAAGATAGGTAAACACAAACCGGCGGGTTTATTTATTATTATTATAGAACTAAAATCTTACTGAATTTAGCGATTATTTCACAGATTCCGCTACAGTCTTCATAGTGTCAAACTTCGATAAGATTACTCTTGGCAGAGATATAAATGTAACACCAGACTGCGGGGCAGGCAAAGACATCAACATCAGAATGAATAAAGTAAGAACAGCCTTCTTTAGCCTAAACAACATCTGGAAGTCCTCCCAATACAGCACAAGCACAAAATTAAGATTATATAAGAGCTGTGTGCTTTCTGTGCTTCTCTATGGTGCGGAATGCTGGAGAGTTACAGAGAAGGAAATGTCGAAACTGTCCTATTTTCCCACAGCATGCCTAAGAAAAATTCACCGAATCTTTTGGCCGAATACCATCACTAACCAAGATCTGCTTACTCGTAGCAAGCAAGAGGACATGCACACCATCATAGCTGGCAGACGCTGGAGCTGGGTTGGCCATGTCCTCAGAAGAGACCCCGATGCCATCACAAGAACAGCTATGCTTTGGACCCCTGAAGGAAAACGAAAGAGAGGCCGACCAAAAACAACCTGGCGGAGGACTGTGGAGGCTGAGATGCAAAGAATGAACCAGAGTTGGGGCACTGTACGAAGGATGGCCACCGACCGAGCAAAGTGGAATCAATTTATTGTTGCCCTACAAGATGCCACTAGGCGTGATGGCCACTGACTGCTTTGACGGTCGGCGGCTAAGGATCAAAGAAGAAGAAGACAGTTTTTTGATTCGGAACGAAGTTACTTTATAGATTAGTAAAGTTTCGAAAGAGAATTTTGATTTTCTTCCCCTTCTTTTTAAGTGAGGCCGTTTTGTCCCTTCGCTGTCCAAGGGAAACAATCAAATCATTAAATATATCAGTGGATGTATGATTTTCTAACATTTGTCCAAAACATTTCTTCCATTTATTATTATAAAGTACAATAAGTACACAGTTATTTGTTTTTGTATGTATTAAATTAAATACAATGAGAATTATTCTTACAATCAAATATCTATGAATTAATTTGTATTACAAATTAAAAGCGTCATGAAATCACTGATGTTTACCATCTGTCGACGGCGAGTCCCACTGACAGCGCTAAACTGAATTTTTATACCATTAATTAAATTAGTTTTTTATTTCTTATATTTGCAGCTCTACGATGCGCCATATATTTAAGTCAGCGTTCATTATCTTGCTTGTCACATTGCGAGGTCACAACAGGGTACAACGCTGAATTTGGAGGAACTTGTTAAAGGTCGGTGCTTAAACTACAGAGTCATTAAAGCCGGTTATCTGGCTGAAACGTAATCTCCCAGCAAATATTTATTAAATATATTTGGTTGCTTTTTTATACATCTGTCGCAATATTTGTCAGTGGTCCCAAAATGGCGAAACACCGTGTAAAGGATGAGTGTCTTCATAGTGTAAACCTTCGATAAGATTACTCTTGGCAGAGATATAAATAGAAGAATCATGCATCTATTTCAGGGAGCTTCACGTGAATTTTACAGAATGGCAAGCATAACAACTGAGATCACCTAAGCCGCTATGAACTTATTACTCTCCATCCCTTCTGTGAGGAAAATTATTGACTCGTATTTTTAAGCCCACAGCTGAAGGGGATTCAGCAATCGTTAATTGACTAGCTCTGTATGGTTATGTATTTTAAAAAAAACGGAGTCATACGGGTGCAAATTAACCCAATAATGATTAATTTAACTTTAGTTTTATATTTATATATAACATGTTTAATAATCAATTATTGGTTAACAAAATAAAAACAAATAAAGTTATTTTAACAAGGACAACAAACAAGTAATTGTTCTCACCATGGGATTATTGGGGTGGATACTCTACAGAGTCTATATGCTGGGCCAGTACTTAGATACTTAACTGGCCAGGTATTGAAAATGCTTCGTCGAATATCATCATCATCATCATGTGACGTATTCTTTCCAGAACGTTGTCTCCATTACAGCTGCTCTGAACGCATCACGATTCTGGGCAAGTCGACCTGCATCAGCCAAAGACAAGTTCAGACTCTCTGCGATGTCCTGGGTCCACCGTCGTCTAGGTCGACCCCTTCCCCTTTTTCCAGGGACCATGCCTTCCATCACTGTTTTTTTCCAGGTTATTATGTCTTTTTATATGACCGAAAAATTTCAGCTTCCTTATTGCGATGGTATTTAGGAGCCAATGTTCCTGTACGTTTAGTGAGTGCAGTACTTCTCTGTTGGTCTTTTTTTCTGTCCAGGGTATTCTCAACATCCTTCTGTAGCATTTCATTTCAAATGATGTAATCTTTTTTGCAACTGTTTTATTGAGTGTCCAAGTCTCGCAGCCGTATGTTGCCACTGGGAATATACATGCTCTGATCAGTTGTAACTTTGTTTCTTTGCTTGTGCCTTGCCATAGGTTTTTCATCTGTATTAGTTTATGTGAAGCAATTGCAAGTCTTCTTTTAATTTCTACTGCACAGTCGAAATTAAAAGAAGACTTGCAATTGCTTCACATAAACTAATACAGATGAAAAACCTATGGCAAGGCACAAGCAAAGAAACAAAGTTACAACTGATCAGAGCATGTATATTCCCAGTGGCAACATACGGCTGCGAGACTTGGACACTCAATAAAACAGTTGCAAAAAAGATTACATCATTTGAAATGAAATGCTACAGAAGGATGTTGAGAATACCCTGGACAGAAAAAAAGACCAACAGAGAAGTACTGCACTCACTAAACGTACAGGAACATATAAATATATACACCATGATATCATCATCTACTCCCTGCTCTCTATGGAGCATGGGGCATCTTGTGCTATTTGTTACTTAAGAGGAAACCCGTGCGAAGCAGTCATCAGCTCTTGCATTGGTGTTTCATGAGACAATTCATTTTAAGTGATGAGGTTGCCAGCCCCATGTGCAACTGTACACCCACAAGCAATTTATACACGTCGAATGCAAAATATAAAACGATAAAATATACATATTACAACTTACGCCTACGTTCGGGAGAATTACTGACTTTTTGCAACTGTTTTAAGATGCCGTCTCTAAGATGGCTAGGTTTACTGCGAAAAGTGTAATTCCAGCTATTCACGCTGTAGGCAGGCTGCGAGGACTCGTGACTTCCAGTACTATAGTTGATGTTTTATCCTTTCTAATTTTAAAAGATCCTCTACTACTCTGTCCTGTCCTACACTGGAATCATGATTCTATTCGTTATCCTGGCTGACTGAAATTTACCACTGATGAGATGGAAATGCAGTGTGTAAGTCTTAAAATATTCAAAGTTATAAGCGAAATTTTCGCTCCCACGTACATGTTTCTCTGTTGGGAAAAAATTCAACCAGAAGCAGTTTAATCCAACATTCCGATACCAAACCAACTGCAAATAAGCATCTGAGTTTGGTAGGGGTTTCTCCGACCCTCATGCTGAACATTACTATATGACACATAATGTATTTCCCGTACATGTTATTTTCAAAATCATCTGAACATACTCTATGACCATATAAGGTTTTGCCACTTCCAATTTGTTATGTCTAACAAAATCACTACATCATCTATTTATCCTTGATTATCACTGATAACCTCTTACAAGATGTTACTTTCTCTTAGTTGTATATTACAACAATGTCATCTACCGGAAGTGTTATATCATTTGTTGTATTCCACTCCTTTCCACCAGGTCATATCTGCAGAATTAATTAACATATTATCTCAAAATACCATCTGTTGTCCAGGTTGGAATACCCATGGCGACATGGTTTTGTAGTAATTATCTGCAAGACAAGATAACCACGAGTGATGAAAGCGTACACAAAATAATAAAAAAGGAGTATCAGAAGGGATAGTCCAGTAACCTTACGGAGATGAGTGAACATAAGAAAAAAGGGCGAAAGAATTTCGTCACAACATCCGTACTGCATTCATTAATCTATCTCCTTGCATATTAGTCTTTTCTCCCTATCTTACATTTATCTCGCAGCTTGTCTTCCATTTTCTTGCCTTATCTTGTTTTCTATCTCATTCTCAGTCTATATGTCTTATATCACTGTTCAATGTGAATTCTCATTTCTTCTGTAGATCTACATTTTCTCCCATCCGTGTCTCTGTTATTTGTCCTCCATTTCCCTCTCATGATTTCATGACTCCTACCCCCCTCTGAATATCTAATCCCTCTTATCTGTCCACCTTCAATATATCTCTTTCCTTATTGCTCTCTTATTCCCCTAACAGCGTGTTTTCAATCCATGTTTCTGTCTCTAACCCGTCTTTAAGCTTTTGTTGATTCTTTACATTTTCCACCTTTCTCAGTTAATCCGTGAGACAAAGAATCTCATTGGAAACTGAGAGGCAATACATAGTCCCCAGTAAGTTCATTAGATAATAAAGAAAACATATGGAATTATGAAATGCAGAGTTCTGCATGAAGGACAACTTACAGAACCCGTTGAGGTAAGAATTGGAGATCGACAGTGATGCTTTCCTATTTGTTATAGATTAAGTTTATGAAAATAGCAGCATGATCTACTTGAAATAGAATTAAGTGACAAAAGCTCGATGGTCTTGATTTTTTCCAATGACGTTGTCCTTCTATTCCATAGCCGAAACCGGATGCCAGACATAATAAAAATTTTGAATGAAAGGCCGCAGTAGCGGGATTTTGAAATTTACAAATGCTGCAAATAATAACCAAACTGTGGTCTCATGCATATGTCTTGTTAGTAACATGGATAAAGACGTAGGAACGGGGTATGATATCATCCTGTACAAGGAAATCGACATAAATAAAAAATTACAATACGAATTTTCATACAAAACGTTCCGGCACTCGTGTTGTACTACTCTGAATAATGAAGAGAAAACAAAACAACAGCATGATATTACAGGCTTTCATAAATGTGTACTTGTGTAGAATAGTACATGGATTAAAATGGTGTAACAAGATCACCAGTGCTAACCGGAAAAAGCCAGTGAAACAAGTGATGCTAACAAAGCATGGCGTTGAATAGAAAACACACTGAGGGAAATAACTGAACGTTTTACAGGACAGTTCGCCTACTGGAATTTCCAAGGTTAAAAAAAAAAAAAACAGAGGGAGACACGGAAGTACACGGAAGAGAGCAATGAAGACACATTTATAAATTATGAAGAAAAACATGGAGAGAACGTGAAAGAATAGCACATGACATGGGCGATTGGCATTCAACTGATGGAAGGCAAATTTTTCCAGAGATCTGAAGGGTAGTAATGATAATAATGGTGATGATCTACGTTATATGTCAAAGTTCTGAAGAGCCATGTCACTTCAGCAGTAAACGTCTACTCAAGCATACAGTTATTAATAATCTCAGGTCTATGAACATTACCAGGCAGCCTTTGTTCTGTAATCCCCAAGGCAAGAAAGATAGCTGTAAACAAGCGAAGATGAGAAGTGGAGAAAGACATGGAAACGATGAAGGACATGGAGAGATCTTTTGCTGATGGCACGCGGACAGGAGGGCATGGCATATGTTTGCTGACAGCCTATGCTTCTTTGAGAGCTGAAGAGAAATGAACAAGAATTCCATAAACTATATGGACAAACCTTGTTTTAAAAGTTGTCCCGGCTATATTAATTTTATATCACAGAGATTAATCTTCACCCCTTTTTCCACACATTAGTTCATTAGTTCTTTCACCACCTCCCTCCCTTTATAGCTTTTTTTCACGCTCTGTTTTATTCAGGATTACGCATTATTACAGCTATAATCTTTTATCCATTTCTACAATCATTAGTTTGTTTAAGAAACATACGTTTGTCTCACAGTCCTTAGATTCATTCATGATTACTAACCCGTTTCTTCACCCATTCTGGAGATGGATAGGACACACTTTTTGAGGAAACCTTGAATTAGCATTATCAGGTAGTCCTTGTTCTGGAATCCCCAGGGAGATAAGAGTGAAGACCAAGAAGGAGCACATGGTGAACAAAACTGGTGACAGACGGAAAGGGGATGAAGATGACATGAAAAAACCTTGAGCTGATGGTACGGGACAGGAAGACTTGGCATAAGTTTGTTGAAGGCTTTTGCTCCTTGAGTGGCTGTGTGGCAGTTGTCAACCTAGGTTCATTTTGCTTGTGAGAACAAGATGCCATGATTTTGTCAACAAAGGTTTTCAATAAACATATGAAGTATGAAACGTTGACATCTGACTTCTCTTCTATATGTTTCAATAATTCTTGTCTTTTATCAAGTGTTGATGGAGGTAAAGATGTCTTCTTCTTGGTGATACAGTCTATTTTATTAACACGCCTGTATTACTTGTCTGTGTAAGACTGCTGACTCTTAATACATCAACGGATAGACAAAATTCTACGACTTCAAATAACCAGATGACACGCTGATGACGATCATTATTTTATTAGTGTCAGAAGAACGTATTTACATCTGGAAATCACTATGCCGAAATATAATGTTGATAAAGTTACACATGGCTTCTACGTTGGTACCTTCATTCAGCATACAAATCACCTGGTCAGGAAGCTCGTTGTTTAACACTTGTCTAATTCTTTTATTTCTATTTTGACTGTGGTTCTAAGGTTTATGATATTTCTTTATTATAATTCTACTGCCTCGGATGTTTTTACTGGATCATTACCAGAGCTGGAATCTTTATTCTCTAGCCATCTTGAATAGTTCTGCATTAACTCTACACTTTATGTCCGTCGCTGGACTAACTAACACTGCAAGCACGTGTTCCTCGAACTGTCTTCACGTTTTATAACCAGCGATGATATACATACCAATTGTTCCTTGATGAATTGCTGGAACAACATAACTTGACGCAGCTCGAAAGCAACATTCTGTTGTCATGAATTGTCTTCCCGCAAACTGCAGTTGGTACAATTATTCACAGTTGTACCCGAGCTTGTACTAACTTTACATTACGCAGATGGCTGCTTCAGTTAGCCCATGCTAACCTTCCTCACGCAGAATAAACGAGCAGAGAGAGAGTAGTTCTACGTCTGCTCACGAGTTTTATAAACCTATGTCACGTGATCAGGTCCCGCTACTCACTAATTGCTAACATCGTTATCCCAATCTCTGTTATCTCCCTTCCTAACATTCCTTTCACAGCTGAAAGCGTGATGATGATCATTTTCTTCATTAGTTCTGGCACCACTCACCAGTTTTCTTGCTTTCCACATCCTCAGCCCTGATGTAGACTGCAACGCCTTATGGTCTAACTTTACTCGCTACTGGACCTTCAAAGATCCATGTAGCCAAAACACCAGCAGTTATGACAACGTCTTTAATTTGGTCAGTCTTTCTTGGCCAAAGGATAAGGTTTGTTGTGAAGCATGAAAATAACTTTGCTGTAGTTCTTGGTGTTGTGATTTGATCTTGTTACTGTGTCTATTTTTAATTGATTGAGCGGGTATATTATAGTATGAATTAATGATGCACCGAATATTCGATTCGGTGCCAAATAGCGCATTCAATGAACTATTCTTATTCGGCCGAATAGTACGCTGCCATCAAATACGAATAGTAGGCGTAGGCAACACGTTTTCAGACAACAGTTGGCAGAAAATGTTGAGAGAAGCTTTTTTTTTTTTTTTTTAAAGCGAAAGCATGTTTCAAGCAGCAGTGAATTTCGAACTGAATATAAAAACTGATTAGTGGTAAGTTAGTAGCATTAAATAATTTCAAGATGTTAGCCCCATTTATATAACGCTGGAACACTTTTAAACGTCATATGTTTGTTGTTGATTGCTTTATAATTAATACAAATGTCAGTAGACATATTGAACACAATCGTATTCAGCTGAATAGTAAAAACTACTATTTGGTACATCGCTACTATGAATTACCTAACAAACTAAAATCATAACGTGAGCTACGTGGATCGTGCTCCGTCGATAATGCCTTCGGCAACTGCAACGAAGAAATATGGATGCAGAAGGAGAAATAGGGAGAGAAGGGGAGAGAAAGCAAGCAGCGCGCAACAGAAACAGTGAGCATTCATACCCTTCGACATATATTACGGGAGACCGAGCACCTACAGGTTTGCCCGGAGTGCAATACTATCGATTCTATTCAACAACAACAGTAACGAGCTTATAAGACGAATTATAAGATTATAGGAATAAATTAAGGTTATGAGCATGAAAAGGTATGGTAATTTTGGATGACGAAGATACCATAAGACGAACAAACAGCGTAAAGAAAAAACAAAAATACACAAATTGAATTTGGAAACAGTTACTAATATTCCTTTTTTTTTTTTTAATATTTCTGATGCTAGTCACTATTTTGGTCTGGCACGATGAGTTTCGCACACGGGCTGTCCTACAATGGCAGGCGGTACGTTGCTCTAGAGGACACACTATTCGGATACATAGCCAAAGGTCTGTTTTGGTGCGGCCAGGTATCTGCTTCTGGGATAAATTACACCGCCTGTCCGTCTTATGTGTCGTGCCCTGGTGAAGCTGTAAACACCTACTGGACGAGTGCTTCAAAATGGGTGAGAACTTTTAATTCTGGAATTGTGTGAAAATGCAATACAGTTAGTCAAACGCTCAGATTAAAATTTAGCATAACTGGTCCTGAAACCAGGGCTAGCAATAAAAATGGGACAATCCAGACTAATTGTTTAATAGATACTCCCCCATTATCCGCCACGCATTAAAAAATGTCAGATGGACTAACAAAGGTCTAGTTTCGAAATACGAGTATTTCTAATTTGTTTATGAATTTCTGCCCGCCATTTGAAACTTGTAAAGGTCAAAAGAAGATCTGTAGGGAGACACCATTGCTGTAATGTCTTCCGTATTTGTGATATTTTGTTGGAATAATAGAAGAAAAAAAAATAGTTCTTATGCACAGGATTTTCTTATAATCTTACGCCAAGATTTAATGAACTGTTTTACAGTTCGCATCTCAGGCGGCTGGGGAAATTCGTGTTGCTCTGAATGGATCCAACCCGAGCAGAAAAGCACACAGCAGAGGTGGGTAGCTAATTCTGCAACGTGACCACAACAACCACACACATCATCATCATGTGACGTATTCTTTCCAGAACGCTGTCTCCATTACAGCTGCTCTGAACGCATCACGATTCTGGGCATCAGCCAAAGACAAGTTCAGACTCTCTGTGATGTCCTGGGTCCACTGTCGTCTAGGTCGACCCCTTCCCCTTTTTCCAGAAACCATGCCTTCCATCACTGTTTTTTCCAGACTATTATGTCTTTTTGTATGACCGAAAAATTTCAGCTTCCTTATTGCGATGGAATTTAGGAGCCAATGTTCCTGTACATATCATCAGCAATATCTCCTACGTTCTTATGACATGTCCAACTCTGGGGTTATTTATTAAAACGCATTCCTTAGGGGTTTGTTGACTTGCTTACTACGGTATTATCTTTTTGCTGGGGCTCTAGAAGAAATTTATTATGTTCTAACTACAGTGACGTGCGCTTATGGGACAAGATCAGCTACCACGACAAATATGTTGTCACGGGATTGCCTCTCCTTGCTTTGCAGTAGTGGTCTACTTATGGCCAAAATGAAAGCGTATCTAATTTAGGTCATCCAAGGTATCTATCTTCGCGCAAGATTACTCTTGGCAGAGATGTAGATAGAAGGTGAATGGAGCTTCTACCTTAGGGGAGGCTTCACAAGATATTCCCAGAAGTCAAGAACAAAAGCTGCTTAGGCTGAGCAATTTGTTAACTTTTTATCAGGTCCGTCACCTTTTGTGAAGGGTTTAAGCAATGGTTCTGGTCAGCTAAGCCCCCAGCTGGTGTAATCCAACGAATGCCCTCTTATAAGTAATGGCTCTTTATATATATATATATATATATATATATATATATATATATATATATATATATAAATATATATATATATATATATATATATATGTATATATATATATATATATATATATATATATGTGTGTGTGTGTGTGTGTGTGTGTGTGTGTGTGTGTGTAATTATTAAATAGTCTTGCTCATACGTGTCGTGGTTGGGTTAAAGTGTAAGAGTATTTGTCGAGTTAGACAGTTGTAGTGAAATCGACAGTGATAGTGGACTGACAAAATGATAGATTACACACAGATAATGTGTAAATAGGGTGAACTTGAGACCAACCTGGAAGAGGTTCATTAAAGTTATCTCTCTCTCCAAGCCTCAACACACTTAAATAGTCTGAGCAACACCCGCACTCTCTCTTTCATCTTGTCAAAAATAGAGACTGTAGTGAAGAGCTTGTAATATTAAGCATGGATGAAAGGGTCGTGAACAGCGCATTGATAAATGAGTAAAATTTATTAAAGAAGAAATTTATATGAAAATAATGCATATCAGCACAACAACATAAGAATAAATCAATAATCACAAATATGCAATTACACATCAACGAACACACCAACCACCAACATAAAACCTGTAGAACATCAAGAAATGAATAAACAGAGTTTTCAATCCTTCCGTTTTTGGGGGACCACGATTAATACTCCAGGTAGTGTCTTTAGGTATATATATATATATATCCTCCTATAGGTGATGAATTTTCACTATTGAATACACTGTAGACACTATCTATGCACTGGTGTTTACACCCTAATAGCGAGAGAGGCTTGCAGATTTCTCTGTCTATATTCTGCTGACCGCTAATACGTGCGGAAATGATCATGTTTCTCGGTAGTGACCTGGCGTAGGCGACTACGTTGCTGTACATCAGCGGGTTTGAGACCACTGGAATAATGCGATTAGAATGAGAGAATTCTGATGCCTGTAGCCTACAGTCTTCGATCGCATTCTGGGGTTCTACTGAATCCTAACGGATCTTAGTAGCTTCTATCTTTGGAGAAAGATAGGTATTTTCTGCGATTTGCAGAATTTGTTGATTCGCTTTTCCTTTTCTAACATGAAGTGAGCCAGAGCTGTCAACAGTAGCTTCTTGTAAAGTAGTGAGGCAGCTTTTCTCACTGTCTCCTGCCCTGAGACGTATGTGAGATCCAAGTGGGATCCCAGGGATTCCTTCGCTTGAAACCCGTTTCCACGAAAAATGTCAACTTTGCCCTCCACTAGGGGAGTTAATGGCGTCAGTTGCAAATTGTCCTGCAATGCCAGATCTACTTCCTGGGTTACAGGCTCCGCAGTCGGCAAGCAAAGGACTGGACAGTTTAAGATCTCGTTAGATCTCGAAGTGCCAGAGACGAAGCTTTTGGTGTCTTTATCCAAAGTTCCTTGGAACAAATTCGAAACTTTTATCCTTTTAGCAGGCGCCTCATTCATGCACCATAGCACCTCAGGGTGATGAGAGGGGTGGCACCTCTTTTCTCCGATCGTTGAGTTGGAGGGATGCGCCTCTGCATATGGTTTTTTGCTGTCCCGCCGGGAAGCTTGCGAAATATGACGCGATAGGGTTTAGCTCCTTTTTCTCGACGTCACGTGTCGGTTAGGTGGTGCTCGATCTGCAGCATGAGAGGTTCGGGGTTCTATGACTGGCAGACGGTAGCTATCCGAGTTATAATGCTTGTTAGCATCTCTCTCACCTTTGTGCAGTTTCCACGCCTGGGATCGTTTCGTACTCTTTCCCGTGGTTTTAGGGCTGCTTACCCGACATAAATCCTTTCCTTGTTTGGGCTTCGGATCCAAGTCCAAAGGAAAGTCAATTTTCTGGAGTTGGGGCGCGGTTTTAGCAGGCAAGTTATCTTTAGGGGCGCAAGGTTTACAGGGGCGTTGTCTGATAAGAGCGCAATAGCGGGGGAACTAGAGGGACTACAGTTAGTATCTGTTTCCATCCTCCAGGTTTTGCTTTCCAGTTCAATCATTCTGATTTGGTGTAGCCTGTCCCTTTCTTGGCTTTCCCTGTCCCTTTCTTGTTGTTCCATCTCCCATTGCTTGTACTGTTCTTGTAGCTGCTTATCTCGTTCTTGTCGTTCTGTTTCCCACTTCTTGTCTCTTTCTTGTCGCTTCATTTCCCGTTCTTGTCTTTCTGTTTCCAATTGCTTCTCCTCTTCTATCGCTTCATCTACATACTTTCGGATGGATGCTTCGCTCTCCCCAGCTTTTGCACAGGGCCATGCAAAGATTAAACGGTTAGTTAAACCAGTCGTCTACTTCGGATTGATCCTGCACGCTCACTGCATATTCCAGAAAGGGCTGAATTTCGCTATCATCGTACTCCATGTACTTAGCTACCTCAAGGGCAATCCTATGCACTTTAACTAGATCGGCCATTATATCAGGGTAAGCAAACACTATGCAAGAATAAACCTAGAGATCTATGGTATCTAGAACACTAGGTGCTGATTAACTTCCTTGAGAATTAACACTTAATAATCAATAAAATCTAGGCTAGCATGGGAAACTTTAAGTCGAGAAGTTTGTAGCTACTCTGATTGCGACAAGCAAAACCCCAAAACTCCAAAAAAATCTAAGTGATGTAAAACTTATTATCATCACTGCACCCCACTTCTGTCAGTATTCAGCTATTGAGAGGATTGGTTACTATCATCCGAATGAACACCCTCCCTTGGTAGTAACTGACTATCTGTAGCTTCTTATCTCAGATTAAAGAGCTACACTACCTGGAAAAATATTTAACCCTTAAAAATTTTTATTTTATTTTCTGACTTTAACAACAATAGTCGTCACATTTTTTAAACCCAAAACTCAGCAGTGATACCAGCAACCTTAACCAGCTGTGACATGAACAATGAATGTAACTTGTGATTTATGATTGCTGTGGAGAAAAAACGCTGTTCAGACTTCTTCCAAAAGAAATAGTTCGATTTGTCAAGGGGATAGAAATTCCTACAATCTGCAGAACACTAAACTCAAAGATTCAAAATAGAATTTTGTGAGAGATTCATCCTCGGATCGAGCCCCCCATCTGTCGTGGTTGAGTTAAAGTGTAAAAGTATTCGTCGAGTTAGACAGTTGTAGTGAAATCGACAATGATAGTGGACTGACAAAATTATAGATTACACACAGATAATGTGTAAATAGGGTGAACTTGAGACCAACCTGGAAGAGGATTCATTAAAGTTATCTCTCTCTCCAAGCCTCAACACACTTAAATAGTCTAAGCAACACCCGCTCTCTCTCTTTTCTCTTGTCAAAACGACTATAGTAAAGAGCTTGTAATATTAAGCATGGATGAAAGGGTCGTGAACAGCGCATTAATAAATGAGTAAAATTTATTAAAGTAGAAATATATATGAAAATAATGCATATCAGCACAACAACATTAGAATACATCAATAATCACAAATATGCAATTACACACCAACGAACACACCAACCACCAACATAAAACCTGTAGAACATCCAGAAATGAATAAACAGAGTCTTCAATCCTTCCGTTTTTGTGGAACCACGATCAATACTCCAGGTAGTGTCTTTAGGTATATATATATATATATATATATATATATATATATATATATATATATATATATATATATATATATATATATATATATATATATATATATATATATATATATATATATATATATATATATATATATATATATATATATATATATATATACTGAAGCACATTAAAAACGCACCACTATTATATATACTAATGCCGAGAAGCTGGCAAAAAAAAGTGTGTGAATGGATTTTCCCCGTGTTTGCCATGAGGTAGAGAGCGAATGGCTGCTGGAATGGAAAGTGCAAGATTCAACCCACGGGTGTGTGTACAGACTACATGAAAACGATGAAAGTTACACGTGCAACACGATTCCCAACAGCTATGACCCTGAAAATGTGTATGCGTTGTGGCAGTATACTCGGTATAAAAAGGCCGTTGAGACAAAACACCCAGTACATGTGCTTGAAATGCCACGACTATCTGAAAACGACCGCCAACGAGCCATTGGTATGTTAGAGACCGGAATGAGCTCGCGGGACATTGCCAGAAGGATGAATTGCCACCACAGCACTATTGTACGTCTCAATGAACATTACGGAACCACTGGCAGTGCCCGGGATAGACTTCGGAGTGGCCAACCACGAGTTACTACCCCTGCGCAAGATCGTCATATTGTGCTGAGTCACCTAAGGAATCGTACTCTCCCGGCAAGTCAAACAGCAAGAGCAATAGTGGGTAGACATGGGCAAGTCTCTCGAATGACAGTCAAACGACGACTCAGAGATACAGGCCTTACTGCAAGACGACCTTATGTTGGGCCAAACTTGACTCACAGACATCGTTAGCAGCGCCTGCAATGGGCAGAGCAACATATCAGATGGACTAGACTGCAGTGGAATGCTGTCCTATTCACAGACGAGAACAGATTCAACATATCCTTTGCAGATGGACGTATGCGGATTTAGCGACGGTGTGAAGAGCGCTTTGCAGATTGCTGTGTCAACCGATTTCGAGATGGCAGTATTCCCATTTGGGTAGGATTCAGTTTTCACCATCGCTTGCCTCTTCACGTCTTCCGTGGAAATGTTAATGCTGTAACATATCGAGATGAGGTTCTGGATGCACTGGTTGCTCCTGCGTTCACAATTTATCCAGACTTGCAGCTTCTCCAGCAGGATAACGCACGTGCATTTTTTTTTTATTTTTGGTTTTCTCCCTTGCCTGCACAGAATGCAATGAATTTCATAACAATCAAATGTACAAATTAATGACCAGCATGGATTCATAGGAAAATGAATAAAGATTCCAAATATGTAAACTTGTACACACTTATATTTACATTTCACACTCTGTTCCTGGATTATACAGGTGGTGCGTTTTTAATGTGCTTCAGTATATATATAAATATATATATCCTCCTATAGGTGATGAATTTTCACTATTGGATACACTGTAGACACTATCTATGCACTGGTGTTTACACCCTAATAGCGAGAGAGGCTTGTAGATTTCTCTGTCTATATTCGGCTGACCGCTAATACGTGTGGAGGTTTTGGATGACCCGAAAACACACACAAGACGAGGTTAAATTCAGGACAATCGGCCCACTGTGCTATTATCCAGCACGTGTAAGTTAGTCTGCGTACTTGATGCTTAAATCTGGTTTTAGCTGGGTTGTGGACTTGATTTATGACTGGGCGCTCCGTTTAAGCACACACACCGTCTGGTGTTTCAATTCTGCTGAAGACGCTGCGATGATAGATAGTCTGGAAGCCGCAATGCTCTGACTGGTGATCAAGAGGCGAGTAGGAAACCATTACTGCCAAATACGATTTTTCCAGATTTTTGCTATGGCTCGTTACACACTGCTTGAGCTTATTTCCCATTTGAGGGATGGGCGTTGGCAAAAGGGTTTTGCTTCAGGTATGGGGTGACAATTCGTGGTGCTAGTTGTTTTCATAAACCGCTAGATCGAAGAGAATGTGTCATTCTTCGCCTGCCTGGAATCTTGCGCTAGCAATTTCGAATGTCCTGAAACTGAGATCTAAAGGAAACGACTTTTACATCAAGCAAATAATACAGTTACAATTATGTTATAATAACCAATTTCGCTCCACTATGAGATCTATAATTATGGTTGTCATTGCTATGATAGTCTCGGCTGTCTTTATCCGGGTGAGTCGCCCTTCTGTTCCTTCCACTCTATCAATTATCAGCATGCGCCTGCATAGGGTAATATTTTTTTTACACAAATGTACCTGTCAGTAAATGTTCTGATAGCAAAATCTACTCCGTCCTGTTACAACTCAACATAAGATATATCTAACCCTGTAGTTCCAGCTGACTGGATATGCTATTCATCTTACAACATTAAGTGGATTTACATAAAAATACAGCATTTGACATTACATAATAAATGGTATGCGCCCCTTTGGGGTCGATACACAAAACGGGAAAAAATAATAACCTCCCAGAATGAATACATAGAAAATGCAATGTTCTTGCTATAATAATACAATTGTGACTGAAACCTAAGATATAATGTTATCTATGGCTGATGACTGCTTTCTGTGAAAGTTATAAACTGGTGTCTAACTACACAAGTAGGCACATAAAATTTCCACACAACCATTAGAAGTTTCTGCCAGAAAGTAATAAGTGAATTTCTCCTATAATACAGTGTTATGGTGTCTGCACGTCACTATTCAGTTTTAAGTGAATAACCCACACCGCTGACATTTCCTTACAGTAATGACAGTTATTTTAGCATACTCTTAACCCAATGGTAAGCACTGTAAGGACTACTCTGATTCTACGCCTAGTAAGTATCTGTTATCGTAAGTTTACCGTTAACCCATTGTAAACAATAACACTGACACCTGACTGCTTCGTCACCCGTTAACTAAGGCGGTGGACGGCGCTACATTATCACTGAATTGGACATAGAAATTCCACAAGTAACAGATCGAGTATTGGGCAACTTAAGAATTTACAAGTAAACATGCATTTTTAATACAAGACTGGAAACTTAAGAATTTGATCACTAGTCATAGAGGAATTACACAAAAGTTTTCCCAGGCCAGAAATGTCGCAGAACATCCGCCGTCAGAGGAATTACCTCTAATTTCCTAGACCAAGTCATAGAGGAATTAAACAAACGTTTTCCTAGGCCAGTGATTGTGCAGAACACCCGCCGTCAGAGGAATTAACTCTAATTTCCAGACCTAAGTGATTTCAAAGCATCTAGTACAGAGCTGTGTCCAGTCTAAATCTGTGCAAGGAGATTGTGTATTCCCAAAATGTTGGGGTAAGTGTAAACAATTTATTTACTAATGTAAATTCTACATGTTTCTTGCTAAGTGGTTATATACAAGGCTGACAACCTCAACATATGAAAATAGTATATGCATGAACCACTACTGCAATATTCTTTTACCATAGTTATTGGTGGTGGTTCCAGCTGACGGGTAGTATCTCTGGAACAATAAAGGAACAGTGACCTACGCTTTAAGACGAAAGACCAACTTTGCCTTTACTCCTTGACGTTCTGGGAACGAGCGTAAACCGCGAGACAGTGTTATGTCCATTTTGGCACAACCATTTATGATGCGAGACTTAACAGAATACCAGATGCCAAAATCTAACTATGTTAGACATACTTAGGTGCGCATCTATGTCTGTGATAATAGCTTAAATTTGTTATGCACCAAAGAACACACATTTGGTGCGATATATTCGTTGGTTGCCTAAGAGAACGCTTACGCGTCACAGAGAGACAAGATGCCGGCTTTACAAGACAGACGTTGTTCTGGTCTCTGAGTCCCATATGGTGGGAATAGTTGATTGTGATAATATATTTGCTACCTTCCAGGGTGAAGCGTTAGCCACAGCCAATCCTGGCTCATATTCGTCAGTATCTCAACGTGATACTCGATGTAAGTACTTTACAAGATTCTGGCAGGGCTTCAGTAAGGCTGTTCATGACCTACTGCTAGTGTGTCCAGATGCTCTGCGAAGTAAGATTGAAATCGATGTTTTATTGTAGTCTCAATGGAAGATGTCCGGCCAAATATACATAAGTATCTGTGATGACAGATAGGATCTGAAAAGATGTAAATAATCTTCACCTCAATACTTTTGCCGTTCACGGGTTGTCCAACGGTCATTGAGGTCAATCAAGTTTGACATTGTAAAATATCTACATGCTGAATTCTTATTATCATGCCTGATGATCCTGTTTGTCTTCGTTCGAAATGTCATCCACGTTTTGACAAATAAATTCGTTGTAGAAACTGTCCTACAAGCCCGGAGTTCAGCGTCCATCAATTACACCTGAATGTTTGTTTGCATATTGACACTGATTCATTATTATCACAGCCCATAGACATGTCGTCATTAGGGTCACCATATTAGTCGGCCACCTGTAAGCCCAACCAAACTGACAGCATTTATGTCAGTAGCCTGATTGACTATTAGTATAAGACACGACCATCAACAAGAAATAACTGTCGCATCGACTGAAGGTCAAAGTACATTCAGAAGTAAACAGCGTATCAGCCGATGGCCAAAGAACATAACGAAAGTCAAAAGAACACTATATATATATCATCTCAGAACAAACAAAATCTACAACAGACAGTCTACCAAGAACCAACCCAGCAAGAGAAGAAACTACCATTGGCAGCTACGTAAGTGCAAAATATCCGCTGCCAAAAGTGACCTCCTTTATTCAGTTAAATCCCATCACAACAGTGATGAAAGTCTTTTCCTATAATATTATTCAATTCTTTAAAGTTGTTAAAACCTAAAGTGATTATTAAATTGTATTATTTGTAATTATACACATTTAACGTCGATTTAATCATTTTACAGTTACTGCATGTTTGTCTCAGTCAATTTACTACACACACTCTAAACAGAGCTATACCAGAATACTAAGAATTCCACCGAGTAAATCAGGGGTGGAGGCTTGAACGAGCTGAAATTAATAAGTGCTTAATTCTTCACAAAAGCGTCGGCAGAATTACAGAGTTAACATACTCAGCCAAAGCAGTATTGTTCTCGCTTATTCGGAATATCTTGTGAATACTCCCATGTGATAGAAGCGTTTTTACCTTCTATCTACATCTCTGCCAAGAGATTTAAGTGAATTAAGTGCATTACAGTGTTTAGTGTTTTTGAATGTACTCTTTTATCTGTCTCTTGGAGGATTGTCTTTCCTGAATGTCTCATGTTGCAACTATAATGGTTTCCTTGTCTTACTTTATAAATCTTCCCTTAAAGAATATTTCTATTTGAAGGATTATATTTCATGCTTATCTCATTAAATTTCCGAATACTGGGCCATTCTCTCCTAAAATTATTATCTCCATAAAAATGTCTGCATCTAACACTTAATATCGAAAAAATGTGTCTTCTGTCATGAACATTTGAAATAATTTACCCATATTGCAAAAACCACGGACTCCAGAAAGAAACGAAATAATTTATCACTAGGACAAAAGTCACCATATACCTGTAATTAAATTACTGGTTACTATACGATCATCGCCTCCTTTTTTTCACCTTTTATGGAACGTAGAGCCACCACTACATATAGCACCCTTGAGGAAGCCTACATCAACACGCTAACTCTTACAGCGGTTGTATCTGTGGCAATTTGTTTGACATGGTGAAGCTGCCAACCCAAAGCTAAAACTTGTATTAGTCGTCTACGACGGAATGTCTAAGGGAGCTGTTGCTCTATTCTTCCTTGTCTTCCCTGGGGACTGCCGAGAACTACCTGGGGCAAAGTAAGAGTCCCCCGGTCTTACGCTGTTCTACCCGTGGCAAAATATAACAATCCCCCGGTCTTACGCTGTTCTACCCGTGGCAAAGTACAACAATCGCCCGGTCTTACGCTGTTCTACCCGTGGCAAAATACAACAATCCCCCGGTCTTACGATGTTCTATTAGTGCTTTTTTCAGTATCTCGTTGTTTCTATTTTAGTGTCATACTTCTGTTATAAGCTTTAAAAAATGTATCTTACGCTGAGCGCTAAATTCTATGGGAGGCAGAAATATAACTTTCACATGCTCAGCAAGTTCATTCAAGGTGGTGGGATGGCCAAGAAGAGTTGTCATTGCTACAATAACGAACCATGACACCAAAATGGATACAGTTCTATGTTAACTCGTAACATACAACAAAATCTTAATTGCTACAAGGGGCTTCTTGAAGAGAACAAAGAGGGTGGCAAAGCAAACTCGATTCTTTTCGTTTTCTTTCAAAATCTCCTGAATATCTTCTACCCCCATTGACCAAACAGCTAAACCTTTTACATCGGGAGCCAGAAAAACTTTTTAAACACTTACAATACCTTCTGCTTACCAGTCGTTTGATGATGAAGACAACTATGTCGTGACAACTGTTGCCACAAGTGACTGAATCGAAGCGATTAAAGTCCTTTAAAGTACAGTACATACAAAATATTTCTACTGCGTTCACTTTGTCTGATAATTATATGTACTTTTTAAAAATCTAATTTTGATACAGCTTTCTAGGCCTCGGGAACGAATTAATTTTATTTCTAGCAATTCTTATGGGTAATCAATTTTTATTTTGAGTTTTTTTTGCTTAGCGCTCGAGTTTTTAAGAATGAATTAATCCCACTAAATGTGTTATTGCTGTACTGCATAATAAGTAAAATAGTCTTAATCCAGTTAATATCAAATATTTGATTTGCTGAAGGAAAGAATGATTTACAGCTAGAGGCATGAACACCTCCACTACACGAATAACTGAGGATCGGCTGATGAACTCATTCTTACGATTTACCTGTCAAGTATAAACATCTGGTGATAGGTGTCGCGAGAGGGTCGATTGTTATAGAAATTATAAAGTATCCTGGACACAAAGTTGTATCATGTGATACCAGGATAGTGCCAGATAAGAGACTGGTCTTATAAGTAATACCCCCTTCTCTGAAAAGAGTAAGGTTGTATGGACATCCAAGGTAGGATCAAGCTGTATAAGTTCCTAGGGAAGATGGTAATATATTACCCTAAGTTCCTACTTGCTCCTCTCCAGATCCTCCTCTGTGTATATTATTATTATTAGCTCTGCTAGGGGTATTAGCTAAACTATCTACCAACAAGAACTGTAACTTAACTTAAATAATTTAAGTAAGTCTGCTGGTAAATATTTACAATTTATTTTTACACGTTTTCTTTTCTATTTGAAAATATTTCAAAGAACTCAAAAGTTGGTTACAACATTAATCAATAACACACTTGAAAACAACTGTTCATAGTTATTGTCGTGATTTGGTCTGTCTTACAACGCGTCATACCGAAAGCCTTACTGTGGGAAACTGTCCGATACAATAGCCAATCAAAACGCTCCTTTCGTTGTGTGTATACTGGAACATTTTAGGCTTAACATAGAGGCCCATTTTGTGTAAATGATAGTACGAATTTATTTAAGTTCTTAAGGACTAAAGATGTTTAAACGGAAAGGTACCGGTATAGATATTTCAACAACGGTAATGTTACTTTAGAGGTAGATGCAAAGACTTCCTCAAATAGTAGTTCCTTCAGAAAGAGAAATCATTTAAAATGACGTCTATACATCAGGGTAGTCCCCAATTTAGTTAGTTAAAGCTTGCATAGATTAAAATGCATTTTGCTACCTAAACAATTATTATATAGAACGGTAGAGATAAATTCACAGTATAATTCTAGCTTTAAATGATCAAAATCGGCCCAGAATTAAGAAAGATAATGAATATTAAAAATTTTGCTAATTGAACTGAAGGCAAAAATACACCTCAATTTTAGATTCCTAACACCGTTTTTACCCCATGCCATCCGAGAGGGAGGGTGCGGTACTATAAAAGTCCTTGAACTTGGCTGAATTGAGGCCACAACTTTTTCAAAACCGAGCTGAACAGACGAAGAGCGGTAAAAAGTGTTACTGCCATTATACTTTGCCACTGCATCTGACTAGCAGACCTAGATGCCTATTAACAGCCTGTTACAGCTTGTGTGTATTGCCTGAGGGTAAGAAAGAATATATATATATATATATATATATATATATATATATATATATATATATATATATATATATATATATATATATATATATATATATATATATATATATATGTATTTTTGCTGTGTTTTAATCCAATGGTGTGTTAGGAAGTACATGGCATGTGTTACAGAACGATTGTGCTGCCGGTTGAAACGCAGGCATGTGTTGACTTTTAGAGACGAAAACCACCATTGTAAAAGGTGTAGAATAATTGAGAATGATAACACACATACGACTGTAAGTTTAATAATATATTTGAAGGAAGATTTCTTAAAGAAA
Source organism: Oreohelix idahoensis (assembly GCA_024509875.1). Taxonomy (NCBI): domain Eukaryota; kingdom Metazoa; phylum Mollusca; class Gastropoda; order Stylommatophora; family Oreohelicidae; genus Oreohelix; species Oreohelix idahoensis. The sequence continues at coordinate 510,983 of JAMPIV010009213.1, forward strand.
TGACATTTATCAGGAACCTAAGGAAGGATTGACAGGATATGTTGTAATGAATCGACCAAGATATTACTTAATAGTTTTATTACTAGGCAAAATCATTGTATGGAAGCAGATCCTGGACAACTGGCTCTAACTTAGTATTTATAAGGAAATTATAGTCATAGTGAACTGGCTGTGATTGGTAGTGAGGTAAATTGTCATGTGCATATGTTAGCACAATGTCTGACACTGTTTGTTACGTCCATTGTATATAAGGACAGAATAGTGCTGGACCATACAGAGGTTGTGATTATTTGTATTCCAGGTTTTATCCTGCAACTACCAAGATTGTACGAGACATCCACTTCTGGGGGACTCTGTGGTGCGATAGTTCTAGAAGTTCATAGAACTGGTTACCCTGGTTTCCCAGCCTTGAGATCCAGACATTGAGTGATCCTGGCTGGAGTTGGATGCATATCACCCCAACAAGATAAGTGGAATATAAATTCCACTGGTCAGCCTATTCAGACTCTAACACCAATATAAGAATAATAAAAGATACAAGTCTCCCAGGTTAAAGGCAATATATAGTGAACAGTACAGTCAGCTGGACAAGGAAGTAAAACGTCAAACCCGTGCTAACAAAAGGACATTTCTGGATGACCTTGCAAGACAGGCAGAAGAGGCAGCACTGAGAAATGAACAAAGCACAGCTTATAAAATAACTAAAGCTATCAGTGGAAAACGAGGTGCAAACAACATAACGTTAGTAAGAGACAAGCAAGGAAATCTCATCACCACAGCACAGAGGCAGGAAACAAGATGGGCAGAGCACTTCAGAGAAACACTGAATAAGGAACCACAAGAGACTCAGCTGAATGTTCCTGAGGCTGAAAGTGACTTAGACGTAAATACAGACATTCCACGAAAAGAAGAAATTATCACAGCTATCAAAGGGCTAAAAAATGGAAAAGCGCCTGGTCACGACAATCTGAATGCTGAGCTATTCAAGACAGACCCTGAACTAGCAGCAGAACTATTAGAACCACTATTTGCACAAGTCTGGGAAACTGAGACAACACCAACAGAGTGGAGTAAAGGAATAATTGTCAAATTGCCCAAGAAGGGCGACCTTGCAGACTGCAACAACTGGAGAGGAATTACCCTCCTCTCAGTTCCCAGCAAAATACTAGGCAGGATAATCATCCAGAGAATTTCAAAAGCAGTTGACCATAAACTGAGGAAAGAACAAGCGGGCTTCAGAAAGAACAGAAGATGTGCAGATCATATATTTGCCCTCAGGAACATTATAGAGCAGTGCTCAGAATGGCAGAGACAGCTGTACATTAACTTTGTTGATTTTGAAAAGGCTTTCGACAGCATACACAGGGACAGCCTATGGAAAATTCTGAGGGCTTATGGAATTCCCAGCCGCATTGTTTCCATTATAAAAAGCCTCTATTCTAACTTTACGTGCAGTGTTGGATCGAGTAATGTAACTTTCGAAGTGAAAAAAGGAGTACGACAGGGATGCCCCTTATCAACAACATTATTTTTGGCAGTCATAGATTGGGTGATGCGCCAGACAACAGAGGGCAGTCCAAGAGGAATTAGATGGACAACGTTTTCTACACTGGAAGATTTGGCATATGCAGATGACATTGCACTACTCGCGCATTCACACCAACACATTCAAGACAAAACCGATAGACTGAATAAGTATGGCCAGCAGGTTGGCCTGAACATCAATTTGAAGAAGACAGATGTCATGACACTGAATGTGGACAATCCTGAGCCAATAACAGTAAGGAACCAGAAGTTAGAACAGACAGACACATTTACTTACCTTTGCTGTTCTCAACAACATTTGGAAGTCTTCCCAGTACAGCACAAACACCAAATTAAGACTGTATGAGAGCTGTGTACTTTCTGTGCTTCTCTATGGTGCGGAATGTTAGAGAGTAACAGAGAAGGAAATGTCGAAACTGTCCTCCTTCCTCACAATCTTCCTAAGGAAACTTATCCGAATCTTTTGGCCAAAAACATCAGCAACCAAGAACTACTTATTCGGAGTAACCAGGAGGACATGCACACCATCATAGCTGGCAGATGCTGGAGTTGGGTTGGCCATGTCCTCAGAAGGGACCCTGATACCATCACAAGAACAGCTATGCTATGGACCTCCGAGGGAAAGCGAAAGAGAGGCCGACCAAAAACAACTTGGCGGAGAACTGTGGAAGCTGAGATGCAAAGAATGAACCACAGTTGGGGCACTGTACGAAGGATGGCCGCCGACCGAGCAAGGTAGAATCAATTTGTTGCTGCCCTACAAGACGCCACCAGGCGTGATGGCCGCTGACTGCTTTGACGGTTCGCGGTTATGGCTCAAAGAAGAAAGAAAAGATACACGTACAGTATGATGAATCCTTGAGGATAGAATGAATATATTACTACCTTCACAGTTCAACTCAGTGACACAATATAGCGTACTATAATAATTAATCAGTGGAGAGAAAAATAGAACTTTCAAGACAGGATTCTGTTTGATAATTAAAGTTTCTATGTTTATTTATTTTATGTTGTAAACATCTTTGAATTTCTTTAAATTACCTAACCGAAAAGAGAACCGGTATAGGTTTAATAATTTGCAAATATGTACCAGCAGACTTTCTTAAATTATTTACATTGAGTTACAAGTTTTGTTGGATACATATTATAGCTATAGAGGTAGAAAATAATTAATACCCCTAGAAAAATTAGCCAACATAATCAAATAATAATACATAATATCATAGGCGGATCTTGAAAGGGAGCAAATAGACTGTCAGGACATTCACTCTCATCCCTCCTGGAGGTTTATACAGCTGATCCTAATCTTTGATGTCGATACACCCTTATTCTGTTCAGAAAAGGGGGTATTTCTTGTAAGACCAGTCTCTTACCTGGCACTATCCTGGTATCATCTGATACATCTTTTTGTCCAGGATAACCTTATTCTTTACTACAATAAGACTCTTTCGCTACAGTTATTTACAGTCTTTTAAAATTATAGGAATGATCTTCTCTCTTGGCTGACATCACTCTAGTTGTAGAAGGTTTGTATGTTAAGCTTAATTCTATTTTGTTCACAGTTCCAGAATTTTTGTTAAGTACTGACTAGGATGTTTTCCTTGCTAAAAGCACTCGAACTTCATCATTTTATTTCACTATACCGTGGTGAATTGGAATAAACTGAACAGTAGCCATGTGTGGCTACTTAGCTTCAATTCTTGATTAAGTAGTCTGTTCCACATTGGGTCTGGCAAGAAAACTGTGTCTCCCCCAGGCCTTAGGATTTGGGTAACTGTCCCTCTGACAATCAAAGGGCGCTCGCACCACTAGATCCTATAGTAGAATATGGCTCCTTAAGGTGGAAGTTAATTGCAGGATGCAACCTGAAATATATTTAATTTCACCACTATATTGCCTATCTCTACCTCTTTATCACAGAAGTAGGAGATGAGAGATAGTTTCAGACGACAGAGTGCAGATAGACGCACAGGTAATATCACACCAGCAATAACACAATTCAGTTCTCTGTGAATATATCTTTCTCCAATACCTTGATTATATCTATCTGTCCATGATTCGCCTCCATACATTTAGTAGGTCTTGTGTAAAATACTAAGTAATATCTTAATCAATACATTAAAGTAATTCCTTTCACACTTTTTATGTTCCTGGTGTGTGGTCCATTCCTTCAAGAAAGAATTCTTTAAATGCTTTTCTAAAACTAAGGACACACTTTGGCTACCATTCTCAAATTATTTGAATATATACTGGCATGGATTTGCCTCCAAAAATTACACAGTAGTTTCATAACATATCTACACACTTCCTAACGCACAATGTAATTAATTAATTGAAATATATATATATATATATATATATATATATATATATATATATATATATATATATATATATATATATATATATATATATATATATATATATATATAGATAAGGTGACCATATTTTCAAAACCCTAATACGGGACAAAATAGTAGATTTGACCTATTTCAATGCAAAAAATCGGGACAAAAGGGTAAAGAAAAGGTCAAAAGTCGGGACATGTCCCGGAAAAATCAAGTTGATGTCAATTTAAAATAATATACATTTTATATATACATTTGAATAACATACATTTTACTGTATAAGTTTAACTACTTAAACTAGTAAGAGAGAAAAACATCAATAATCCTTACTTAAGGTGAAGCTGAGTTACTGTACTTTTCAGATGAGTGGATTTTTATCAATAGGTCCTTCTTTGCAAGCAGCATCTTAAAAAACTCTACACATGTTTCCTCACAGTTCACTTTGGTTGTCAACATAGCTTTCAAAGTTTCAACACCTAGCTGTGTTTTATCACTTGCCCATAAGCTGTTCATCAAAGAAAACACTCTTTCTGTGGCAGCATTTGTTCCAGGTAGACAGAAAAAAAAACTCTGCCAACTTCAAAATATTTGAAAATGTCACATATTGTTTTTGAAGTGGGAAACCATTTCAATCCAACGTTGTGGTGGCAATGTTTTTTTGGCACTCCATTCACTAATTGTCCGAGAAGTAACAAACTGCTTCATATAGACATACTCGTCATAAATTTCAGTTTCTGTAAAGTGGGCTGAAGGTAATGTTTGAATCACTAGTGATGATGATATCTCAATATCTGCCCAAATTGGTATTCTGTTCAGCGTTACCCAGCTGTAGGATTCTAGGTCTTGAAAATTTTTTGCAGCCCATTTATTCAAATAATTGAAAGCTGTTTCATAGAACAAAGAAACGCTAGCATGAAACGTTTTCACATCCTCCTTTGAGGGAGCCGCGCTAGCGTAGTGGTTACAACACCGCTCTGGCGACCGGGTGATACAGGATCAAACCCGGGCGACGACATTTGAGGATTTTTCGTCGACCGGGATTTGGACTGGATTAACTCGAGACCTGGCGAGGACATTTGAAGGAGTGTCGTCGACCAGGGACTGGCGGCTCCTGAGCCGACCCAGCTGCAATGGGTACCTCCGAAATCGGCGAGTATTTGCCTGAATGGCGAGGGACACCTGTCTCTGTACAAGAAATAAAGGGATACTCACGTAAAATCAATGTCAGGTTAGACATAAATAATAACCTGAGATTTCGCCTCGAGTATTAGCGGGCGTACGAAAAAAAAAAAATCCTCCTTTGGAAGTCCTTCCATTTCCAGCTTTTCAAGGATTAGCTTAACTCTTGATGGCAAGAAACAGTCTTCCAGTTTGGACTTCAAAATAGTTTTCAACCTGTTGATGCTGTCAATGACTTCAAACACAGTGACCGTCTGTCCCTCTATTTTTTGCACTGCTTCGTGAAATGGAGAGGCTTGACTGTGAACAAAAACAAGCCATGCCTCAGATAGAGGATTTTCAAAGAATGTCTGTATAAAAACTGGGCATCTGTCTTGAGATTGAAAATATGATTTTAGAGGCAGGAACATCTGAAGAACCCTTTCAACAGCAGGCAGCAGAGCAAGCCACCTAGTCTGAGCATAACCTAAGATCATCTGGAAGTCTGTTTCCACAAACTGGCAAAACTCCTTGAGTCTTTCAACTCGTACTGTGTATGATTTGAAGAGTAGATAAATTTTAGCAATAATCAGCTCGACATCAACAGGCAGTACATCAGCAGCTGTTCGAACAGTGTTGTGGAAAATATGACCTGCAAACCCAACTCCTTTAAGACCATGTCCAAGGTTTTCTTGCAGTTTTTTTGAAAACATTGTTCTGTCCTTTCCTTTCAGCACCTCCAAAATTGGAATTTGTGTTGTCTGCGCATAATCCAACTACTTTCCTGTCTAAACCATTTTCAGTTATGCAGTCATTAAGAAAACTACTTACAATATCAGATGTTTCACCTGGCAATGACTTTAACTCTAATATTTTAATTTTCACTCCATTACTGTGATCAAAGTATCTGACAAGCAAAGGAAAAATCTTGAATTCTTTGTGGTTGGATGCATCTGTCAGTACAGAAATAAATGTAGACTTTTCTAGGTCACACCTTAACTCATTTAGAATATGGGGTGCCAAGACATTTCGAATAATGGCTTCTGTTTTCGTACGTGCACATGCAAATTTTGGCTCTGAAGTAATTTTGATGTGCAATCCATAGACCTAAAAGTATGATTGTGTAGCACTGTATGGTATGCAAAGGCGTCTTCTATAGCAGCTAATTGCTCTTCTTGGTCACCAATTTTATCAGCTCAGTTAAGTGGTTAACGACGAGCTTGATGCAGCTGTAACGACGGCTCTCTTATGTTTCTCACTGCTTATGTGGTTCTTAATATCACCACGTCCACTATGGGTTATCGAAAACCCGGAGGCACATATATTGCATCGTACATTGAAGTTTAATGTACTCTTTAATAAACGGATATTCCTTTTGTAAATCGTCATTGAAACTGCATTTACGCTTTGGCACCATTTTCTTACAACAATAACAAAATATGCACAAATAGTTCACCGTTTAAATTAAATAAACGTATACCGCACGTAAAATCTTGGTACTTTACCACTACCTAAAATTTCAAATAACTGCGAATATCACATTGGAACTACAAAACTAATTCGTGGTCCTGACAACCTCTTGTGCTGTTTCGGCGCCAGTTCACTAATAATTAAAAATTCCCTCGTCAGCCACGGAATAATAATTTTTTTTTTTTTTAATCTGTGAGATTTATGCCAAATTGGCAAATTCGTCCAAAACCGGGACAAATTGGCGTCCCGGATTGCATCGAAAAAAAGTCGGGACAAATTATCAAAAATGGTCGAAAACCGGGACTGTCCCAGAAAAACCGGGACGTCTGGTCACCTTAATATAGACCATTGTTAGACCATCTTCAAATATATTTATTTTATATTTAACATTAAACGTTACAGCTGTTATCGGTATCTTGGACACATTACTTGCGCTAGCACTTTCGTGTCTTTCAGAAACTATACCAGAAATATATATTTACGACTGTTTTATTATTTAAATATCATGCTAGACGCTCAAAGCTGGACGTAGTTGGTAATAATTTACTCTTTAGTGGAGTGCTTATTGCCCAGGGACTGAAGATCACAAAAGAAGGCAGAAGTTGAAGGCAAACGTGCAAGAGGAAGACGTCACTACAAGTGGGAATATAATATCAAGAGATAGACAGGAAAGAGTGCATCAGAGTGCATCATCAAGACAAGAGACAGAAGACGTTGGAGATCCATTGCAACCGACCTTCGATGTAAAGATGGCACCCGATGACGATGATATTAACCTGGGGTGCATGCACCCCCTGGGAATGCAAGACTCACTTTCTGGGGGCGCGAGACATGCCAGATATTTTAGTGGTGAATCATAAAAATACACTGTATAATACACAAAATTTAAATGTATTTTGACAAAATAGATTAGAACATTGACATCATGAATTAGATACCCAACCTTTGTCACATTATGTAAATAAAAATTCTCTCAAAACACACTTTTACTCCTTTCTATCATTTCTGACATATTTTGCACTAGAAGATAATGGTGTGCAAGGTTTCATAAGGTGCTGTAAAATGTTGCGGGACCTATAAAAGGTCTAACCACTGGTTTAGTCAGGGTTGTGCAGTCGGCCTAAAATTTGTCCGACTCCTGAAGTTATAGACGTTCGACTCCGATTCCCGACTTCGACTACAGTTTTTTTTATTATCTAGTCATATGGCATAAAATTCGTAGTCGGAGTCCGGACATTTTTAACAGATTCACTCCACTAAAAGACGACCGATTCCACGACTTCGACTCCCGACTCCGATTCCGAAGCGCTGGGTTTAGTGGATATGGCATCATGATGGAAAAATATATATATACATATTTTTTTTTTAATTTCATTTTTTAAAATATTAACTTATCGGAAAAGTGTGTCAACAAGTATTAACCTTCCGTGAGTAAACGTTTGGTAATTTTAATTTTCACTTGTTCAGTGCGATTGATTTATTATTATTACATTTAAGCGTTACTTCAAAATGGCATCCCCCCCTTCCCCCCCCCCCTTTTCACAAACATAACATAACAAACAAACACACAAAAACAAAAACCCGTGTTAATCACAGCTTCTCTGTATTTTTTTCTTTGACATATTAAAAATTGTACAACCACCACCCTCAGACTACATTTCTTGACAATTTCATAATTCTTTGTGCACAAACATGGGTATAAAATATACTGAAGCAAATTAAAAACGCACCACCTGTATAATCCAGGAACAGAGTGTGAAATGTAAATATAAGTGTTTACAAGTTTACATATTTGGAATCTTTATTCATTTTCCTATGAATCCATGCTGGTCATTAATTTGTACATTTGATTGTTATGAAATTCATTGCATTCTGTGCAGGCAAGGGAGAAAACCAAAAATGCAACCAATAAAAAATTTCATTCACACTATCCTCAGTGACTGGTATGTCCACCTTGTGCTTGCAAACAAGCTTGGCAGCGGCTCCGCATGGAACGCACAAGTCTCTGAAGGAAATTCCGGGGAATCAAGTCCCATTCACGTGTAAGAGCAGCTTCGAGCTGTTGCAGATTAGTTAGAGAACGTTGCCTGTAGACTCTGCGTCCAAGCTCGTCCCACAGATGTTCTATAGGGGACATGTCTGGTGATAGGGCAGGCCAATCAATCGTCACAATGTTCTGCTGCTGTAGATATTGCTGCGTAATGCATGCGGTGTGCGCACGTGCGTTTTCCTGCTGGAGAAGCTGCAAGTCTGGATAATTTGTGAACGCAGGAGCAACCAATGCATCCAGAACCTCATCTCTATATGTCACAGCATTAACATTTCCACGGAAGACGTGAAGAGGCAAGCGATGGTGAAAACTGAATCCTCCCCAAATATGAATACTGCCACCTCCAAATCGGTTGTGCTGACGAACACAGCAATCTGCAAAGCGCTCTCCACACCGTCGCCAAATCCGCATACGTCCATCAGCAAAGGATATGTTGAATCTGCTCTCGTCTTAAATAGGACAGCATTCCACTGCGGTCTAGTCCATCTGACATGTTGCTCTGCCCATTGCAGGCGCTGCTGACGATGTCTGTGAGTCAAGTTTGGCCCAACATAAGGTCGTCTTGCAGTAAGGCCTGTGTCTCTGAGTCGTCGTACGAATGTCATTTGAGAGACTTGCCCACGTCTACACACTGTTGTTCTTGCTGTTTGACTTGCCGGGAGAGAACTATTCCTTAGGTGACTCAGCACAATATGACGATCTTGCGCAGGGGTAGTAATTCGTGGTTGGCCACTCCGAAGTCTATCCCGGGCACTGCCAGTGGTTCCGTAACGTTCATTAAGACGTACAATAGTGCTGCGGTGGCAACTCATCCTTCTGGCAATGGCACGCGAGCTCATTCCGGTCTCCAACATACCAATGGCTCGTTTGCGGTCGTTTTCAGATAGTCGTGGCATTTCAAGCACATGTACTGGGTGTTTTGTCTCAACGGCCTTTTTAACCGAGTATACTGCCACAACGTGTATACATTTTCAGGGTCATAGCTGTTGGGAATCGTGTTGCACGTGTAACTTTCATTGTTTTCATGTAGTCGGTACACAAACCAGTGCGTTGAATCAGCACTTTCCATTCCAGCGGCCATTCGCTCTCTACCTCATGACAAACACGGGGAAAATCCATTCCCACACTTTTTTTTCCAGCTTCTCGGCATCAGAATATATATATATATATATATATATATATATATATATATATATATATATATATATATATATATATAGATATATATATATATATATATATATATATATATATATATATATATATATATATATATATATATATATATATATATATACATTCTATCTTACCCTCAAGTAAGTACAGTCAAGCTGTTAATTTGTATCTATTAGTCTGCTCTCAGATCACAAAGGCAAAGGCAATCTGCATTTACACGCTGATGCTCTCTGTATTTGAAATTGTTATGCCCTGCTTTCCATTTAGGCCACGTCCTATATATAGGCCAAAGCCAAACGACAGAGGGAGCTTACTGCTAAAATGTGCCTGCCTTCCGAAAGTGTATGCATAATCTGTCTAGGTGTACAAATCTGGAAAACTAAGATTTCAATTATCTTCCTTATTCCTGAAGCGATTTTCTTCATCTTAGACTTAAAATACGCCCTGGTATATCCTTATCCTTTCTAACGAATTCTCGTTTACTTTCCTAAGTCCATTTGATTATATGCGTAACTTAAACAGCAAAATTATGAACTAACCTGATGTCTCGATGCATTCCACTCGAGATTTCTCCATTCCTATAATACTATTCGTGGAAATCTTTGCACAGACGGGTTCAGCAACATTCTTTTTATTGCCTTGGTGACCTCTTCCAGGCTGTACTTTGCTCATAATGCTGTATTTAAATTCCATCCTCCACTGGTTTGCACAGATTTGGACTGGCCTTTTTGACTGCCTAATGCTTTTGTAAACACTGCATGATGGTGCAATCCCATTGGTTCGTCTAAGATTCTTTATTTATAAAGTATGGCGCACCGTTTTGTCAGAGTTGGTCAAAATGACGTGTTGTGAATCCGACTTCACGACAATAGGAAGATACCTAATGCACGCATCGAAGTTTCTTCTTTCACCTTTCATCTCCCAAAAAAACCTGGACCTTCATCAAACGTGTGCCAAGTCTTCCTGTCCCGTGCCATCAGCTCAAGATCTTTCCATGGCTTCTTAATTCCCTTCTTGTCTGTCTCTGCTTAGTGCATTGAATACTACAGTACTAAAGTGTCAGGACAGAGGGTTCGAGCAACTATAGACAGAGGAGCGGGCACTATTTTCCAATTTTCACGATCCGCTATAGTGAACAACAATACTGACAAAAATAAATAAAAATATCCACACCAAATGCTATCTAGAAATATAATTTAACACAAGACAGAATCCCGTCCCAATGTAAATAAAGGGCATTTGTTTATGGTTGAAAGCAGTGTGCTCTAAAGAGTGAGCCAAACATGTTTAAAAAAACAAACTAAAAGTAACTTTAAAACACATAAACATAAACATTAAAATAACACCATGAAAGCATTGTTTACAACAGTACAATATATCTTGCCAGGATATTTCAAATTACTGTTAGTATAATAGTATAACTACACAGTAGTTGAAACAAAGAAGAGAAATTAAATATGTAACGAGATGTAGTAGTAGTAGCAGTACTGGCCCGTTCAGTAATAACTATGGTAGTGCGCCCCCGAGGTGATAGCCCTCATTTATCTTTTTGCCTGGTGTTCCTTTAGGCGCTTTCTTTTCTCTTCTGTTTGTTATGAAAGCTTTTTCTCGCCGAATCTGAGGTGGTGCTGTAAGAAGCATCGCCATTTAGTGCTACCTGGCAGCTTCATCCTCCAGGGTTGAGGATTTATGCCCAGTGCCTTCATGTCTCTCTTGTATACATCTTTGAATCTCAGCTGCGGTCGCCCGTCTGCTCTTTTGCTATCTGCTACCTTCCCGTAGAAAATATATTTGGGGATAAGATCATCTTTTCGTGTGGCGGACATGACCAGACCAGCGTAATCTGCGCTATCTAAGCAGTGTGTATATGCTTTGAAGGCCAGCACGTGATAGCAGCGAAATGTACATGCCCGCTATAAAAAAAAGTGAATATTTCTTCTTTTTTATTTTTTTTTAAACTCATGATGCTTCCTGCCTCTTCGTCCTGTATTTTGTGTTAAACACAATAGCAGTTCTACAGCGAATGATACCGTAGGGTAGTTAAGTGCTAGATGTTTCACTATACTAGGCCTTAGCTTTATGATATAGGATTATCGTTTCCCATCCTCGCTTCTACTTCATCAGATTTTGAACAGAGCCATGTATCAATTTGTATTTGAGTAGAGGTGCGTGACGTTACCTGGTTTCGAACCCGGACTATATTTCGCCCCAATAAGCAGGCGCTCTATCCACTCTACCATTTGACTTTCTGCCTTTGTATTGAGAGACGGATATGGAATTTGTTTAGGCCAGAAAGGGAGACCACAACTTTCTTACTTTAACCTGTATCATTTTTATGCATTATCGCCAGTGGTAATACATGAGCTCGGACTTCGATTAAGAGCACGTTTTATCATGGCGGACTGGCGGTCCTTAGACCATCTTCAAATATATTTATTTTATATTTAACATTAAACGTTACAGCTGTTATCGGTATCTTGGACACATTACTTGCGCTAGCACTTTCGTGTCTTTCAGAAACTATACCAGAAATATATATTTACGACTGTTTTATTATTTAAATATCATGCTAGACGCTCAAAGCTGGACGTAGTTGGTAATAATTTACTCTTTAGTGCAATGCTTATTACCCAGGGACTGAAGATCACAAAAGAAGGCAGAGTTGAAGGCAAACGTGCAAGAGGAAGACGTCCCTATAAGTGGGAATATAATATCAAGAGATAGACAGGAAAGAGTCTATCAGAGTGCATCATCAAGACAAGAGACAGAAGACGTTGGAGATCCATTGCAACCGACCTTCGATGTAAAGATGGCACCCGATGACGATGATATTAACCTGGGGTGCATGCAGCCCCTGTGAATGCAAGACTCACTTTCTGGGGGCGCGAGACATGCCAGATATTTTAGAGGTGAATCATAAAAAAACACTGTATAATACACAAAATTTAAATGTATTTTGACAAAGTAGATTAGAACATTGACATCATGAATTAGATACCCAACCTTTGTCACATTATGTAAATAAAAATTCTCTCAAAACACACTTTTACTCCTTTCTATCATTTCTGACATATTTTGCACTAGAAGATAATGGTGTGCAAGGTTTCATAAGGTGCTGTAAAATGGTGCTGGACCTATAAAAGGTCTAACCACTGGTTTAGTCAGGGTTGTGCAGTCAGCTTAAAATTTGTCCGACTCCTGAAGTTATAGACGTTCGACTCCGATTCCCGACTTCGACTACAGTTTTTTTTTTAACTAGTCATATGGCATAAAATTCGTAGAACCTTGCCTGTAGACTCTGCGACCAAGCTCGTCCCACAGATGTTCTATAGGGGACATGTCTGGTGATAGGGCAGGCCAATCAATCGTCACAATGTTCTGCTGCTGTAGATATTGCTGCGTAATGCATGCGGTGTGCGCACGTGCGTTATCCTGCTGGAGAAGCTGCAAGTCTGGATAATTTGTGAACGCAGGAGCAACCAATGCATCCAGAACCTCATCTCTATATGTCACAGCATTAACATTTCCACGGAAGACGTGAAGAGGCAAGCGATGGTGAAAACTGAATCCTCCCCAAATATGAATACTGCCACCTCCAATTCGGTTGTGCTGACGAATACAGCAATCTGCAAAGCGCTCTCCACACCGTCGCCAAATCCGCATACGTCCATCAGCAAAGGATATGTTGAATCTGCTTTCGTCTGTGATTAGGACAGCATTCCACTGCGGTCTAGTCCATCTGACATGTTGCTCTGCCCATTGCAGGCACTGCTGACGATGTCTGTGAGTCAAGTTTGGCCCAACATAAGGTCGTCTTGCAGTAAGGCCTGTATCTCTGTGTCGTCGTATGACTGTCATTCGAGAGACTTGCCCACGTCTACCCACTAATGCTCTTGCTGTTTGACTTGCCGGGAGAGAACGATTCCTTAGGTGACTCAGCACAATATGACGATCTTGCGCAGGGGTAGTAATTCGTGGTTGGCCACTCCGAATTCTATCCCGGGCACTGCCAGTGGTTCCGTAACGTTCCTTGAGACGTACAATAGTGCTGCGGTGGCAATTCATCCTTCTGGCAATGGCACGCGAGCTCATTCCGGTCTCCAACATACCAATGGCTCGTTGGCGGTCGTTTTTAGATAGTCGTGGCATTTCAAGCACATGTACTGGGTGTTTTGTCTCAACGGCCTTTTTATACCGAGTATACTGCCACAGTGTACACATTTTCAGGGTCATAGCTGTTGGGAATCGTGTTGCACGTGTAACTTTCATTGTTTTCATGTAGTCTGTACACAAACCAGTGGGTTGAATCAGCACTTTCCATTCCAGCAGCCATTCGCTCTCTACCTCATGACAAACACGGGGAAAATCCATTCCCACACTTTTTTTTCAGCTTCTCGGCATCAGTATATATAATAGTGGTGCGTGTTTAGTGTGCTTCAGTATATATCACATGAGATCCTCCCACCCCTGTGCAAGTTAATTCTTGTTCTCGGGGCAGCACAATGAGTAAGGTCGTTCGGGTTGTCGTTTTTACTTTGATTTAAATTGTTTGCAATTTCCTCCATCCACTATCAGTCTACTCCGTCCTTCTTTATACTGCCACTTCCCTTCAGACACGTAATATTACGAGCTCCACATTTATAAAATGGAAAAAAAAAAAACCCAGAAAAATCTAATAAACATACTCCTTCTTCAGCAAAGGCAAACTGACAGTGCTCTAGGTGTCTGAGCGAAAAGGATTATTGACCACTGACCACTGATTCCACATTGATCGCTGGTTCTAAATGTATAAATCAGGCCGCGTCTGAACTACTCAGCACTTAGTCTGCCCGTGTTTACTGGAAATGTTCTAACAATGTCTCTAAGTGTTTTTCCTCTTTCTAAATAAAGACGCTGCTCATGTCTTAGACGTAGCCGCGGTAGTAGTGGTTAGTGCAATGGCTTCCTAGCTCGTTGGTACATGGTTCGATACCCAGTTGAGAGGGGATGTTTTAGACCGCAAAAGGCTGCGGGGTCGACCCAGCCTCATGAAACTGGTACCAGAGCAACTCTGGAAAGGTTAAGTCGGCCGGCGTAATGCTGATCACATCACTCATAGTGTGACGATGGTCAAGAAAATATGGGCCTAACACCATATTCCCAGTATGCCTAAATGGGCGTGCAACGGGAACCCTTACCTTTTTCTTTTTCATGTCTTAGGCTCCTACTGTGTTTTTACATATATATTTGACATTTTATCACCAAGAGTTAACTCAGTGATGGTGAATCAAAGACAAGACATATTTGACATGTTTTGTTTCTTTCTGTTCTTCTGTTATTATCCAGGTTGGAAATTAAAGCACAAGAATAATTTTATTCATATGTTAATTAGTTGTTCATTTGTTCTTGTGTTTAGTCTCGTTAGAAAAAAATTCAACGATTATGAAGATAGCATAAGTTCTACACCAGAGGTCCCTAAACATTTTTATGTCCCGACCCCTTCATGGAATCCTTGATCCTTAACTGACCTCCGACAAAAGTAAATTAATTAAATAACAGGAAGTGATTATAGCTACAAAAATGCACGATAAATTACATTACCTTTTTATTACGGATGTTGATATCGACCCTTGTTGGTCGATATCCACCACTTTAAGGGACCGCTGTTCTACACAAAAATGTTATGTATATCAATTTTATTACGACATAGCCACACTCATATATCTGTCTTCATATTATTTTATCAAGGACAATTTATTTATGTATTTTAATAATTTCTTAATTAAATTTGCGTATTTAGTTGTTAAATTTTGAACGTTTGTTATAACATATTAACTTGCATTTCCAGCACTTTTGCATCGATAGAAATTCCAAATCTGCGGGCTGACATGGTTACCAAGGTTATAGCAATAGTCGTCCATGACCTGGGAAAACCAAAAATGTGAGTCGTTTAGTGTTTATCATATGCAACGTTCACGTCAGTACAATTGTCAGCAATAGTTTGGTTATATGTGGTTAACAAAGACATACAATGGTAATAATGCAAAGTCTATATACTTTTGGAGCATGATTTGTTAGCCGAGACTATCATTGCAGATTTGTAATAAATAGCTGTTTACTAAGATTTACTAACTCACAAACAAATACTTCAGTTATTAAAAAAAAAAAAAAAAAAAAAAAATGTAAATTCAGACTAGAAAACTTTGAAATAGAAGATTCTCATATTAACATTTCAAGAATGCAGTTTTGCACGGAAGAGATTTTAATGATGCCTTCCAGGAATGTAGCTTGAGTTTATTCGGACCGAAGTCAGAGATATTCAGTTATATGGTTAAAATGAACGAATGTCAACAATGTTCTTCAAACGACACTCCAACAAGTAGTGATCAACTGGTCACTGATAGGCAGCACGCAAGGCTGTGATGAATGTACATAGATTTTATTGAACGTGACATATACGGCGTTGAACAAGACAGTCATAGTTACAGGTGCAAAAAGGTCATACATCACAATGTTGATCATCACTTTTCAAGGGATGAAGATTCTCTAACAATTAAGTCCTCTTATTCAAGTGTCTAAGGATCCCTTCCTTTGCCATAGTATATGTATTGTAATAACGTCCGTTAACCTTCTCTCAAGGACGTATCTTATGACCAACGGATTCATACTCAATGAGTAATATTTCTTATCAGACTTGCCATGATTCCAGGCTTCCTTCCTACAATACTTAGGCAGCATATATATATATATAAATATCCAAATAAAGTCATCCACAACAATACGACCAGGTTAAAGTTCTGTGTTGACTAACCTCTCTATATCCATGCCATGACTTTGGCATTGACTAACATACGGTATATAAAACATGAAAAGCATATAATTCAATCAACTTTGTGTACTCGTAGGTATTCCTCCTCTACGGTAATTCAAAAGGCTACCGACTCCGTCTGTCCATTCTAGAAAATAACATACAGTGATGGATTTCCCGCTAGATCAGAACTATGAGCGGCCTTACACTTTAATTTACTCAATAAACATTTAATGACATGGGGCGACACTTACTTGATCCTACTACTGTTGGCTTCAACATGAACCAGTAGAGATCATACAACATAATGGCTTCTTCCAAACTTGCCAGCAAAATTCCAAGGAAATATATATCGGACATAAACATGGTCCGTACAGCCCCGACAAAACATGACGTCACAATCTCCTCAACTAGGTTACCCGTGCGACCCAAAGCAACTCACACTGCATTGTGCACGTCAGTGCGTGAATCAATCGAACGCACAAATATATAACTATATTAAGACTGGTGCGTACATTTGGCAGGACCGAAGACTACCCCCTTAGGTAATAAATGTACGTAACAGCTCCCTTATTACCTCCCCTTAAAAAAATTAATTCTATTAATTTTTTTTCGAACTAAGTACCCGAGAGAGGTGAGTCAGAACTACAACAAGATATGAAATGCATAAAGTTATATCATATTAATAAAAGAATATTAAATTGAAATCAATATAACTAAATGATAGTATGCATTAAAGCACACATCCACGATCGACCTACTTTGGAACGATGTGGTAATATATACGAAGTAAAACAAGTTGAAAAGAAAAATGAAAATGAAAAACCAAAAAAGGATGATAATAAAATTCAACTAAGTTTTCAAAAAAAAATTTGAAACATATGATTTCAAAATGAAAATGAACAGCAACACTGATGATAATCAATGATAAGAGAATCAATAAAAGAGAAAATTTTAAAATACAACATGCAAAATGAAACAAAGCATAATTAAACACTTTAAGAAGCAACACACTTACTGTTTTCTAACACTAGTAAGTTTGACTAGTTATCTAAAAGTGAGATATCATGTAGTGGGATACGTGAATACACGTATTGCGAGACACTAATAAAGTTAGTAGATGTGTGATTTATAATCAATCAAATCGATTAAATTGAATTATTCTAATTAATAGTACTTAATTACACACAAATAAATAACTACTAATTTATTTTAAGTAATTCTAATTTCAATCATTGTGAATATTCGTTTAGAACTATTTAGAATCGACAAGAATATGTTCTCAATGTTCCATGCCGGAAATACATTTACGAACACGATTTGTAGTGTAATATGTTCCATAATAATAATGAATGTCTATTTGTCGCTTTTAACAATGTTTCCATACTAATAAAAAAGTTACTGTAGTACCAATGTTCACGTACTAATAAAATGTTACTACATAAGAAGTTATGTTATAATCCAGAAGTAAGTATATCCTGGAAGTTATACTTGTACAAATACTGCAGATCTATACATAGTCTTTACAGATGTACCATCAATGACAATGTACATAGTTATTCATGTTTCGGTGAGGATGTTTCACCATCTGGAAGTGGTTTAGTTTCGACACGTTCACTTGGGCATCTTGACAGACAGTCTGCGAACACATTCTGCACTCCAGGAATAGCTCGTATCTCAAAATGGAACGGTTGAAGCGCTATAGCGTAACGCGCTGACTTTGATGACTTAACGTTCCCTGTATTCAGTGCGGTAAGAGCTTTCTGGTCAGACTCCACCACAAAGTGTGAGCCGAGAAGGTAACGTTCCAGTTTTGTGATTGCCCAGACAAGAGCAAGGAGCTCTTTATCCAGAACGGAATATTTCGTCTCGCTCGGCGTGAGCTTTCTGGATACGTACATAACCGGAAATAAGGTGCCGTTATATTCCTGCATCAAAACTGCAGCAATAGCGTAAGAACTTGCATCACTGCGAAGAACAAAGGTGAGATCTTTGTTAGGCAACCTTAAAAAAGGCTTATTTGAAAAAAAATTGTTTTATATAGTCTAAAGCCGTTTGGTGATCCTGCGACCACTTTATTACATTAGATGTGCCTTTCTTCAGTAGAGACGAAAAAGGTGCAGTTATAGTAGACAAATGAGGGATGAATTTTGAATAGAACTGTATTAGTCCTAAAAGCGACCTAACTTGTTTTTTTGTCTTAGGTGCTGAGATGTTTAAAATTTTAGAGACGTTACTGTCTTCTGTATACATGAAACCATGACCTATGCGGTGACCCAGAAATGAGATGTCATGAAAACCGACAAAAGCCTTTGAAGGTTTCGCTGTTAAGTTATACACCCGTAAGGTAGAAAGTAAAGATTTTAAACCCTGAATATGTTCATCCCAAGAGTCACTGAAAAGACAGATGTCATCTATATAAGTAATGACATCGGGACGATGAGACAATATGCGGCGCATCATGCGTACAAAGGTAGCTGGCGCATTCATTAGTCCGAATGGCATAAAATTCCATTGAAAAAGACCCCGTGGCGTCGAGAAAGCGGTGAATGGCTTTGCTTTAGTAGTGAGTGGCACTTGCCAATAGCCCTTTGAAAGGTCAAATTTCGAAAAGAATGTGGCATGAGATAATTTCTCCAATAAGTCGTCTAAAAGAGGTAACGGTTCCGCATCGAATTTAGTAACTTTGTTTAATTTCCTATAATCTACGCAAAGACGTATATTGTTGTCCTTCTTCCTAATGATTACCATAGAAGAAGAATATGGTGATGAAGATGGTTCAATTATATTTAATTGAAGCATCTCATCCAATTCCTTATCAACCTTATCACGAAAGTGTAAAGGAATAGGATATGGGCGAACTCGAATAGGCGTATCGTCAGTCAGGATAATGTCATGTTGGATGACTGACGTATGACCTGGGATGTCAGTGAGGACATCCTCATACGAGTGTAGAATATTAGAGACTTGCTGACGTTGATCAGCTGAAAGAGTAGATGAGATCGTAACATCATTCCATTTCTCAGTGGAATGGAGTGGTACAACCGGTATTGGTAGTTGTACATCATCGAAAGAAGATTCTTCTTCTTGGATGACTGACAAACTCGAATAGTGTTGAATAGGAGGTGTAGGATCGTCAGTTGCCTGGAACACTGACTGTAGATAATCAGGACGTGAGTAATACTCCTTCAACATGTTAATGTGGAAGGTTTTATGTTTACCATTAACATCAACGATGTAGTCGACATCGGATATTCTTGAGATGATCCTGAAAGGACCTCTCCAGGTAATTAAAAGACGATTGTTATGCGCAGGTAGTAAGACAAAAGCTTCATCACCAGGTATGAGCTGGCGAAGACGTCTATACTTGTTTGCAAATAGACGAGCTTTTTCTTTGGCTTGTTCAGATGATGC
Organism: Oreohelix idahoensis; assembly: GCA_024509875.1. Classification (NCBI taxonomy): domain Eukaryota; kingdom Metazoa; phylum Mollusca; class Gastropoda; order Stylommatophora; family Oreohelicidae; genus Oreohelix; species Oreohelix idahoensis. Next base: position 530,931 of record JAMPIV010009213.1, read on the forward strand.
AGTAGCTAGTCTACAAGCACCTATGATTCTCTTTCTCAGAGAGATCACATACTCATAAGAGGATTGAGTTTCCTCTTCAATATTCTCGTCAACCAATAAGTCGTGGATTAACGACATAGGACCGCGTGGTTGCATGCCAAAAACAAGCTGGAATGGAGAAAACCCCGTGGCTTGATTTTGTACTTCGCGATACGCAAAGAGACAAGCGGGTAGGACCCGATCCCAGTCTTGGGGATGGTCTTGAGTCATCTTACCCAACAACTGCTTGAGTGTCCTATTGAGACGCTCAATTAACCCATTTGACATCGGATGATAAATAGAACTAAGAGATCTGTCTATACCTAATGTCTTCATAACTTGAGACATGGATTCAGAAATGAACTGAACCCCATGATCCGACAAGATTTTCCGTGGAAAACCAATGCGTGAGAAGATTAACATCAATGCCTCTGCTACACTGGCAGATGAAGTGTTCTTGAGAGGGATGGCCTCAGGCCAACGAGTGCACATATCAATGCACGTAAGGATATGCGTATGCCCTCTAGCAGATGGAAGCATCGGACCAATAATGTCAATGGCCATTTTATCAAATGGTCTAATCGGGATGTCCGCAGCTTGAATAGGAGCCGCATGAAATGGACCCCGTACCTTAACTTCCTGACATATCAAACAGGACCGACAATAGAGAGTGATGTCCCTATGGACGCCTGGCCAGTAGAATGCCGAAAGCACTCTGGATTTGGTACGCGAAAAACCCATATGGCCCGCACATTGCGAGTCATGCGCATGTCGTAATATACGAGATGTCATAGAGGATGGGACTAAGATCTGATAACATAAGGATGAATCCTTTTCCCGTATTACTCTAACCAAAATCCCATTTTTAAGTATAAAGTCATGTCTAGATTTTGCAAGTTTGTTGCTGGTATTCTTTTTGTTCACGTACTAAAAAATTTTTTTTAATGAATCATCATTCTTTTGCAATGTTGCAAACAACTCCCGTGAAATAGGAGCATCATCATCACAAGTGGTATGAACTGTAGGTTCAATAGGTGTATCATGCGACATATTAGTAGCTTGCGCTCTAGTCACTACTGCATTTGCAGTTTGAATATGTCGCTCTTCCCATTCAGCTATTTGCTGTGGTGTACACTCTTTAATACCATGTATGCGACCAAGTATTAAATCACAAATTGGATTCGGAAGGAGACATGCTTGGATCTTTCCTGAAAAAAATGGTGTATTAAGATCAATAATAGCAGTGGGAAATGTTTCAACGGTGCCACCAAAAGTCACACACTTGACAACCCTGCCCGTGGCACAACTTGGGTTGATCAGCGAAGTCCGGACGCCCACAGTGCTACAACCTGAGTCAAATAGGAGAGAGCATGAAATGTTGTTGACAAATCCCTTGTTAAACTTAAGAGAGCCCTGTCCCTGGTGTACTGACGCAGCAGTGGCCGTACAGACTGCAGGTAGACTAGGCAAGGTATGTCCGCAACGCAGCGTCGTGATCGCCTTAGGCTGGAAAAGAGTCGAGCATTCTGGACAGTCTTTCACCTGGGTACAATCAAGAGAACAAGACATAGCATTGTGAGTTTCAGCTACTTTACCCTGTTCAATGTTAGCCTGTGTATCAATTAAAGAGACATTAGAATGTCTACCCGTATTACTCGACGATCTCTCTCTGCGACGCGATCGATTTTGATTATTTGCATTAAAATTGCCATAATTGTCTTTTCTACTAGAGTTAAAATTTGGATGAGTCCGATAGTTTGTATAATTAAAGTTATGCTGTTCTTTAAAATTTTTATTCCAAGAACCTTGTCTGTTTTGCGGACCCTGAGATTTTGATCTCCAGTTTTGTTTATTATAATGTCCTTGATTATTTTTAAAATTATTGTTACCAAAATCTCGCGATCTGTGAGCTTGGTTCCAAGAAACATTAAATGGAGCAGATTGTTGAAATTGCTTCCCTTTGTAAAAGTTATCATTGTTAAAATTGTAATTATTTCCCTTATTGGCATACCTGTCAGCACTAAAGGAACGATTTCGTGAAAAATTGTTTTGTTGTGCTGCAAAAGCAACAGGCAATTCACTCTTAATCTGCGCATTACTTAGATCCATGGTTGGGTGAGCAGTGCAAAAATTTTTTGCATGTTCTTCTAAGCCTTTCATAGATAAAGGTTTCCGTTCGTGTAAAAATGCGAGAAATGTAGGATTTACAGACGAAAGTACCTTATCGCGCATCAGTAAATCGAAGAGACCTTCATATGACTTTTCAATTTTGGATAATTCGATCCATCTTTCTAATGTTATTCGTATCTGTGACAGAAAATCACTAAAATTTCTGCCAGATTGAGGTAGTAATGTATGAAATCTTAATCGATATTCGTCTTCTGTCATTTGGAATTTTTGCAGAAGTGCCGCTCTAAGAGCATTATAGTCATTTTTCTCACCAATACTGGTAGTATGATAAACTGCCAAAGCATCCCCAGTAAGTAACCTGGATAAATATGTGCAATACAGTGTTTTATCCACGTTGTAAGACCTACAAGTGGCCTCAAATCTATCTAGAAAAAATATTACGTCATCCGACGGGGGATTAAATTTAGGTAATTTAAGGTTAATTTCCTTAAAATGATCATGTCTGGATGAAGTTTGGCTTTCAAAAGTTCTCTGAGAATTAGCTTCCTGAGTTAACCTAAGTCTCTCATATTCTGACTCTGCTAATTTTAGTTCATGCTGTCGTTTTCTATCATTCTCTTCCATCTCAAGCTGAAGTCGTTTTGTGTTTTGTTCAGCTATTAATCTTCTTTCCTGCATTTCCTTTTGTTTAACTTCCATCTCAATTTTAAGTCTTTCTTCAGCCTCCCTTTGTTTCTGTTCTGCCTCTCGCCGAAATCGTTTATCTTCTAATTCAGCGACTTGTTCAGCTATTAATCTTCTTTCTTCCATTTCCTTTTGTTTCTGTTCCATTTCCTTTTGAACTCGTTTCTCTTCTAATTCAGCGGCTAATCTCATTTTTTTCTCCTCTTCCTCAGCTATAAATTTCCTCTTCTTTTCATCCTCCTCAGCAGTTAATCTCATTTTTTTCTCATTTTCCTCAGATTCAATCCGTTTTTGATCTGCCTCAAATTGAAGTTTTTCTAGCCTTAAAGTTTCTAACTTTCTCTGTTCGGCTTCTATTTCTTGAGCTTTCCTATATTCTGTAAGTGCAAATGCTTTTGCTTCATCAGGAGCCATCTGAAGAGCTTTTGCTTGCTTAATGAAATAATCTAGTGAATACATTATGCTTTATAAGTAGTCACAATACTCTTGATTTATAAAATGATAATTAATCAATGTAAATTAATTAACCTTGTTACTTTGCCAAGTGTACGTCGTTCATGTCCTAGAACGGTATCTTTTGTTATCATATAGTTATGAAATATATCAATAATCAATATATTAATTTATGTAATGAAATGTCATGTAAGCAACAACGTGAAAGACAATAGAAACATTACCGACAAGACACAATAATCAAAGACGAATGAACACAATCGTAGAAATCAACAAAATAGAAAGGTGTAACTAAAATAGAATATCGTAAAAATTTACGATGACATCTACGATCCAATAATGCACAAGACAATTGACAACACCGTGTAAAAACATATGCTTTGTAAAAAACTGAATGATAGTCAGGTTAGACGGACAATAATCACATACAAAATACATCAAGAAACTAAGGTACAAGTAAAAATAGCTACGAAAACAACAATTAAAACTTGACGGAACAGCTAAACAACTACTATCATAAGGAACAATTAGCGATCGGAACTTCGGCAAGGTTTCTAGCCTTGTACCGGAATTATCGCTCAATTGAAACTTACAAGTTGAGCCCTACAGAACGTCTGACGAAGAGCCCGAATTGGCTTCGAGATGGATCTCGTTCGTCAGATCAACCTCCCTACCTCCCACGACAAATGTACAACATATAACATATAACATGGAAAATGTAAATATGGACATAACAATAAAAGGCACAGCTAAAAGTAATAAAATGTACAACGAAAGTACGTTATACTTATCTCGCGTGCAGGTAAAAAATCAATGTGCCTCGTCTCCGTGGATGTACGTAAATGGATAAAATACTTCGTTCTGCGTATCTAGATTACAGCTCGCACGCAATAATGATGAAGAGGTGATCCCCAGGATGTCAGTCACTGTGAAACTTAACGTGGAGGTTGATTGAAGACCTTGACCTTGGTAAACGTAAGTTGTTTCTGATTTCTCATCCCACTGGGTTCCAAGTTCGAGATGTTGGCGCATTGAAAGTTCAAATCTTCTTTTCAATCGATACTTGGATTAAGTTCGTTCCTTGGAAATTAGTTATTTCCAGACCACACTGGCCCACCATTTATTGTTGACTCCGTTTTATTTGTTGAGTTCAGTTTATATTGGTGAAGAGGTAACTTAAAACGCGAATGGTTAAAATGAACGAATGTCAACAATGTTCTTCAAACGACACTCCAACAAGTAGTGATCAACTGGTCACTGATAGGCAGCACGCAAGGCTGTGATGAATGTACATAGATTTTATTGAACGTGACATATACGGCGTTGAACAAGACAGTCATAGTTACAGGTGCAAAAAGGTCATACATCACAATGTTGATCATCACTTTTCAAGGGATGAAGATTCTCTAACAATTAAGTCCTCTTATTCAAGTGTCTAAGGATCCCTTCCTTTGCCATAGTATATGTATTGTAATAACGTCCGTTAACCTTCTCTCAAGGACGTATCTTATGACCAACGGATTCATACTCAATGAGTAATATTTCTTATCAGACTTGCCATGATTCCAGGCTTCCTTCCTACAATACTTAGGCAGCATATATATATATATATATATATATATATATATATATATATATATATATATATATATATATATATATATATATATATATATATATATATATATATATATATATATATATATATATATATATATATATATATCCAAATAAAGTCATCCACAACAATACGACCAGGTTAAAGTTCTGTGTTGACTAACCTCTCTATATCCATGCCATGACTTTGGCATTGACTAACATACGGTATATAAAACATGAGAAGCATATAATTCAATCAACTTTGTGTACTCGTAGGTATTCCTCCTCTACGGTAATTCAAAAGGCTACCGACTCCGTCTGTCCATTCTAGAAAATAACATACAGTGATGGATTTCCCGCTAGATCAGAACTATGAGCGGCCTTACACTTTAATTTACTCAATAAACATTTAATGACATGGGGCGACACTTACTTGATCCTACTACTGTTGGCTTCAACATGAACCAGTAGAGATCATACAACATAATGGCTTCTTCCAAACTTGCCAGCAAAATTCCAAGGAAATATATATTGGACATAAACATGGTCCGTACAGCCCCGACAAAACATGACGTCACAATCTCCTCAACTAGGTTACCCGTGCGACCCAAAGCAACTCACACTGCATTGTGCACGTCAGTGCGTGAATCAATCGAACGCACAAATATATAACTATATTAAGACTGGTGCGTACATTTGGCAGGACCGAAGACTACCCCCTTAGGTAATAAATGTACGTAACACCGCCATAAGTCTGTGTATACATTTCTTTCCTATAAATCTAATCAGGAAGAAGTGGCCATTGATCAGCAGACATTAGTTAAGACATCTTCATTATCCACCATTTTCTTTCTATAATTAGCTGTAACTTTTCCGTATGAGTCGACTAATTTGAGGTTGTGCATGTGGCTGGCAACCTCATCATGTAAAACACATTGCTAGAGAAGCAAACCCTGCAAGAGTATAAAAGTGCTTGGTGCTGGCTTCCTGCAAGGGGATTAACTGTTATGTTGGCTCCATGCTTCATAAGGAGCTTTGTGGCAGAGATATTATGATTAATAGATTTCAGATATCTATTCTCTATTCTTCTTTTGCACTTTTACCTTTCTTTCGCATACGCTAGATTGTTAGCAATTCAAACCTTTGTCATTTTCCTTTCTAATTTAGCAACGCATTTTATTGCGGTTAGATAAGTTCTTTGATGAGAGATCGAATCATGTTAATTCATTCTCGACAGGGATAATAAGGAAGACCATTGTCTATCACTTTTCCCTGATCTGTTCGCCTATAAGTTAACTATTCACGGTGAAAGATTTTAGATCAAAGACGAGCGCGCTAATATTGCGTTTATGACAATAGTCTGCAGGCAGAATAGTGTGAATTCTCAAGCGAAGAAAATCTCGCACGGTCTGGTAAATCATGTTACACAAGATCTAAGAGAGATTGTTCGCTCGATTTGCCTGAGTCTGGTTTTAGTTTCATTGTGAAGAATTCGTTTGATTCGCAGAATGAGCAGGAAATATGTAAATCTGGACGTAGGTGCTAATGTATTAAGTCTGGGCTATTTCTTTCAATAATAATTTCTAGCTAAACTATAATATAAATTTTATTCACTGCTAGTAACCAGTCAGAGAATAATTTAACCATCTAAGTAATGCACTGATACATCATGAGTGTTGACGAAAGATGTATTTATTTCTAATTCATGATGATTGATTTTTTTTAATGACTAGAATTTATTTTACGGGAGTTTTAAACGATAAGACAAGCTCTAAGCTTATAGTTTCTGATTTAAGTTAAATAACCGAAGTGAATATTATATTTTACGCGAGGATGTCGTGGATTTTTGATAGGGAATTAAGACTTGGGTTGGTCCCTTTTGAATAGATTAGAATAAGTGATAGCCACAGTGAGAGATAATAATAGAAATAGATTTCCACGAGTGAGATGGTAGAAATTAATAGAGGCTGTCCCTGAAATCGAGAATCTTCTCTCTTTCAGTCGGTCTTCTACAACAGATCTAGAGGAGCCAGACAGTCTATAAAATATATATTGAATATATATATATATATATATATATATATATATATATATATATATATATATATATATATATATATATACCACTCACGTGCACACACACACAAGTGACGACAGTTAGATGCACAGACGTGGAAAAAACTATAACAATGATTATATAGATATTTTGGAACGAGCTGACCGACACGCTGATTAAGTTTAAGTGACATTTAATTATTATCAGAAAATTTCATCACAACACATAACAATTACATCAAGCATATACAAATAGTCATAAAGTCAATGAATTGCTACAAAAATGATAGACCCATAGGTATGATCTTTTCCCTCGATGTATAGCCCACAGTCCTGTTAGAGGAAAAGTGATAGCCCCAAAGAGTCACGGATACATTTGCTATAGTCTAAGATTTCCCTTTAAAGGTATGAACAGACTTTGATACTCTGATCTTTCCTAAGGAAAATATTGTTAGCAACAAACAACTTGCATAAAGAAATTTAAGACAGCAAAATGGGTGCCAAAAATACAACAATAAAGGAATCACTCAGTCCTGCATTCACTCTATTCAGTCAGCCGTGATCACTAGCTTGCATTCGTACTTACAGCTTTGGTAGCAACTTCTGGAAAACAATTTTTAGGACATGCACATACAGAATCTCCAAGGTAGTCTTGGCCAAGGGAACCCCAGCTCCACAAAGATAGGTTGAATTCACTACTTCAGGGAACGTTTCCTTGGTTCTTCTTATTTTAGGATATCTGTTTCTGTCACATTACAATTGTCCAGGCACGAACGTTAACAGCGAGCAAAGTGTCAATAGCTTAGATTTCTAGTAACTAGGAATGTCAGGTCGGTGCCTTCTCTCAGTATAGGACTTTATTTGGTCACACCACAACTAGTCAGAACTCCGTCGGAATGTTACTGATAGTAATATTTTACTTGCCACAAAGGCTGAAATGTACTTGAGGTTTTCTCAGGAAGAATTAAATCTGGCGCGATAGGCCCATTACTTCATTTAATCTAAAAGTTCATATAATGGGTACTCTGTCGTTCTGGGTGCCAACGCAATGCCAGACAGGTTTTACTTTATACACCCAAGTTTTTAAGAAAAAAAAGTTTTTGTTCTTCACAGATATTTCTCAGTACTAAAACGCTGGTAGAGTTGGGCTACCCCAGTTTCACTGAATAAAGAAAAAACAAGATATAAAATACTTATACATACTATTCCTCGTTTATAACTTACATTATAAACTGCAAGCGGAGAGCTTGTCTTATCGTTTAAATCTCCCGTGAAATAAGTTATATTCATAAAATCAGTCATCATGAATTAGAAATACATACGTATTTCGTCAATACTCAATGATGAATCAGTGCAGTTATAAGTTAGTTTAAAATATTCTCGACTAATTACTAGCAATTTAATTAAATTCATTTACAGCTGCATGAGTTTAAGCTAGAAATTATACATTATTCTGCTTTCCACTGCAACATGTCGACTAGAGAATATAACAGACTTATAAATTAATTACTTCTGCACAGAAATCTAACTAGTAAAATGAAATAAGCGGTTATCACTGAATCACTCAATACTACTATATATATATATATATATATATATATATATATATATATATATATATATACATATATATATATATATATATATATATATATGATAGGAAACTCTTTACAGAGCGATACAACAGGAGGCAATCTGATCATCAGAAGAAGTCCCCCCATCGGACAAGTGTTTCGGCCCAGTATACCCCTTTACACTCTAAGGGGGGCGGGCCCACTTGGGTCATGACTCCCAAGCGTCTCAGCCTCCTGTTGTCTTGTATCGAAAATGAACCCATTTCACTTATGGTAGCAACTTTAATCCACAACTCCGCCAGCCGTGGAGGCAATTGTGAAAGTAACAAAGAGAAGACAAATTATTCCGTTCATTCCGTCGCACACACTGAGACACCATCGCGAAGCCGCCGAGCCTAGCCACTGAAATTTCTAAGCACATCTACAAGCTGTACCACGAACTAGAATTTATTCACTCATATAGTTAGTCTAGAAGCTCGGCAAAATGTCGAGTCAAACTAAGAACTTCGCTAAGCAAGCTTATTTCCTTAGCACGAGCAACCTGTCTACTGCAAAATTTGGAGAACTGAATGAAATCAAGTTTAAACTACTCGTGTAGATATATGAAAACGGACAAAGGATCCCACGCTATTACGAAAACCCGAAATAGCGCCGGTCTCTCTCCCCACCCTCTCTCTCTCTCTCTCTCTCTCTCTCTTAACACTTCACATTAACTTAGACGCTGGCCATAACTGCCAAAACGCGTCTTCACACCTACTACGACATGTCTCATTTCTGAGCATTTGCAGGTTGGCGCCTTCCACACCTCACGCCGAGACACTAGCCGAAGGAACGCTGTGTCAGGTGAAAATGTAGACAAATGTCTGTTCTCTATGTCTGACGAGACGAATTCTCACACTATTTCGTTCACATCCAGGGACTGACATATTACGCAATAAAATGCGTTACTAGTATGAGAAAAGAAACGTCAAAAGTCAGAATGGGAAAGTAATATTTTGTCGCAAACGAACGAATGCGAAAACCAGGAAAAGGATAAAAGAGCGATAATAAAGTAGAGGACACGGGTAGAAAAAGAAAAAATATAGAAAATTTATAGATCATAAATCTCTATGCGACAGAACGTCCCCCCTTTAAGATATGGAAGCACTCCATGTCTACGTTATGGAAATAAATTTCCTATATCCGTAGCTTCAGGGTGTCTGTTCTCTTCCCTCTCATCTTCCCCCTCCGTCTCTATCGAACTCCTCCTCATGTCTGCTCCAACATTCTTCCTCCTCTGGAATGTCTTCCGTGGGCGCTTGAAAAAGCGTAGCCGCTTTTGACATTTTTGAAAGATTCCGTGTGATTGCAGTGGAATTTCCCTGCCACTATCGTCATCTTCGTCAATTTTGGCGAACGTCAGGAGATGTTCGGAGGTCGGCGCCGGTCTTTCCAAGAATTTCTTTAACAGATTTAAATGGAAAACCTTCTCCTTTCCTTTAATAGAGGTCTGGTAGTTAGCCTTAGAAATCTTTTTTCAGGACGGTAAACGGCCCTTGCCATCCGATACGCAGCTCGTTGTTCCCGGTGGGGAGTAACACGAAAACTTTCTCTCCTGCTTCCAGTTCTCTTTCTTTCGCGACTTTCCTGTATCGGTTAGCGTGCTTTGCGCGTGCTCGCTTAAAGTTGGTCGTTGCTAGATCCCATCCTAGTTTCAACCTTTCCTTTAAATCCGACACATATTTACTGGCTGAGACAACTGTCTCATCAGCTTTCTGGTCTGTCAGCGACCTGAGTAAGGCTTCAAGCGGGTCCTTAATGGGTCTGCCGAATAAAAGCGTGGCTGGCGGAAATCCTGTGGATGTATGTGGGGTCTCTCTGTAGCCAAATAGAGCTGCAGGGATAGAAAGATCCCAATCGTCAGGTTTCACTTGTGCCAGTTTACTTAGCATCATGTTGAGGTTTCCGTTAACACTTTCTACTAACCCACTTCTGGCCAGAGTGTAAGGTTTAGTGTAGATGTGCTGGTCCCTCAAGATCTTCACGATCTCGTCCATCAACAGGTTCCGGTATGGAGATCCGTTATCCGTCAACACTTGTTGAGGGAATCCCAACCGAGTAAAAGTCTGCACGAGGGCTTCTGCGACATGCTTGGCATCCGCGCATGTAAGTGGTATAGCTTCTGCAAATAAAGTGCATGTGTCGACTAAGGTCAGGATATACCTGTTCCTTCTTTTAGTCCTTTCTAAGGGTCCTAAAATGTAGATCACAACCCGTTCGAATGGTGTTCCCATTATTGGCATTTCACCCACGTGGACTGGGGGTGTCCGTTGCTTGGGTGGTACACGTTGGCACTGGGCACATAATTTGACATACCTGATAATATCAGTATTTACTCCTGGCTACCAATAATGAGTAGTTATCCGTTGGTTTGTGGCGTTCTGTCCCATATGTCCGCTGAAGGGAAGAGAGTGCCCCATTTCTAAGATTTGCGAAGAGTGTATACCGCACCAAGGAGATTCTGTACATTGTTATTGTGTAGTCGGAGAGAATGTGTATGAATACTGTAGTTCGTTATGCCGTACAGGCAGTGTTAGCCTAAGTATTGGTTCAGTGTTGTTGACAAGACGTTTGATATCCAGGACATGTATATGAATGTTCTAATAAATGTTATGGAACTGTAACCAGTGGCGTTGTGTTACTGCATACCCCTGGCATTGTTGATTTTCATCTACACACACGCCACACCCCATCAAGTCGTGACCTACTGACCAGTTGTGATACAGCAGTGTATTCAAGCTGTGTACTGCTTGAAATAGTTGGAATACCCTGTCAAAGTCTGCGCAGTAGAATTACACTGAAGTGGCCTACTGCTTTGTCAACCTCGCCGTGTTTGACGGTGTACTGGCTGTTATAACCACAAGCTAACCTGTCCTACAGATTTGCACTGGCCTGTCGGAGTGTGTCGTTTTGAGTTTCTGCGTCACGTGACGTGCTGTGTGTTCTGTCGACATTCTTTCATGAAGTCACCAGGAAAGACGAGTGTAAACAACTGCTACGATCATCGTTCTTCAGCCTAGTGGATTGTCAAGTTTACCTGTACTTAAGATACGTAATATTTTTATAAATTAGTATTGATTGTTTGTGTATCCGTTTTCTTTGGTTATCGTTTGTGTAAGTCACTCCGTGCGGTGTGTGTTCATTTGATTTGCACAGTTTGTGTAGGCTTGTTTACCTTTTGCGGATCTGTTGTTAGCATGGTATTCTTTTCTTAGCTGTGTTATGTGAGTGTTTGTAATTGTTTTTTGATATTTTGAATCTAATACTTGGTTTTCTTTTTCAGCTTTATTCGTGTATTTTGAAGTAAATTAGGATATATATATATATATATATATATATATATATATATATATATATATATATATATATATATATATATATATATATATATATATATATATATATATATATATATATATTTTTTTTTTTTTTTCTTGTTTTCAGTAGTAGGCTATAGATATTTGTCTTTATGTAACTAGGTTAGACCTTGATTATAAGCATTATATTTACTTATTTAGGCCTCAGAGTTAGTATTGTAAACATATTTTACAGTAGTATGACATTATGTGTTAGTATTATGGTAGTGTACACTTTAATGTTTATATTATAGATTTGTTTAGATGTTAATAGTTTTCTTTTCTTTTTATTCAGAATTTGTTATTGAACGGGAGTGCTATCGCCCAGTACTTCTCATACCGTTACTCTAGAATTTCAGCCTTGATTGGACCTGCCATTCAAGACACTACTTCAGAGATAAGTTGATTTATTTAGTGCAACATATACTCTTCTCTGTTTACATACCTCTTAAGCTTTTTCTGGTGGTCATTCATTGTGCAATGTTTGTATTCGTTGCGTTTATTTTTGGCTATATTTTTGTGTGAGATTAATACATCTTTCTTTCCCGGAAGGAACGTGTATTGATCTAACTATAGGTCTTGTGACATTAATTCTATTTTGGTCTGCCGGTCTTGTGGAGACTCGGAGGTGTAGCCAGTTGGTATTAATTGAACATTTATTTGCGTTAGCTGTTTAAAGTCTGGTTTGTATATCCATTGTCGTGTAAATAATAGTATTTCTCATGTGGTGTTTACATATAGTTATCTTGCGTCTGTTGTTGCTATTACTGTAAATAAGTTCATTTTACAGTTCCATTGTTGTTGTTTTGTTTGCAGGCGTGGTATTATACACCTATAACTATTTTCCTTTTACTTTTATCTGTCATTCCCCCCGCCTGTGTATTATTGTTTGTCTTTCTTGTACATGTACTGTATTCCATCATCATCAGATCCATTTGTCTTCTTAAAAATCATTTATATATTTTATGCATGACTTGATATGTGTGAGTATTGAGAGTGAGTGTTATAGGATAGGCATTTGTAATTAGTTATTTAAGCATTCATTATTTCATTAGTATTTCTTGCTTTGCTGTTGTAGCAAGAGTCTTAAGTGGGACTATTTTCATTAAATAGTCTTACCCACTTTTAATTTCACTGGCTATAGCTATTGCTCAAAGAAATTTAGACATGGGCAATTCTGCAGGTTCCATGGACGATTCCTTTTTATCATCATGTGATGAGCCTATGCAAGAGTGTAGTAGAACATGTGAGAACAGAAGAAGAAGGGTAGCTTTTCGAGAGTTGGCGTTAGCAATAAGGAATGGTGGTGCATATGAGGTGTATAACTCTCGTATATAAGTAAGAAAGAGAGATAGCGTGAAAGTCTATCAGTTAAAAATGAAGAGTACCTTCGAGACTAATGTACAACCAAAATGCAGTCAATACAAGGAGAGACCTGAATTGGATGTGAAGAAGAAATCTGATTCAGCGGTGACTAAGGTTAAAACTGAAACAAGGAGTGTGTCAGCACAAACCGAGATGCATGATGTTGATGTCCAGACTGATGACACTTGGAAAGCACTTCATTTCCAAATGAGATGTCATCCAAAGTGACTGAAGTCAAGATACAGGATAAGGGTAGAATAGATAATGATTCAGTCAAGAGTAAGGAAATGGTAAGACCACAGGTAGAAAACCAAAGGAGTGGTACAAAGACTACAGAGCTAACCATAAAAGCATCTGAGGAACCAGATTGTGTTCCAGTGTCTATTCATGCAGAGACAAGTTACACATCCCAAGAAGTCACTACTCAAGAGAATGTGTTATTGTCTGATACAGATCAATTAGATATAGACAAAGTGATTCTAGAGGAAGAAACCTATGAGGGGGAAAAGCAAAGGATAATAGAGTTTTACAGAGCTAAACAGCAACGACTAGAAAGGAAAATAGAAGAGACAGAGGAAGAAATAGAGGATAAATACAATGCTGAAATGCAAAGAATAAAAGGGGAATATGAGACGGCAGGGAGAAGCAAAGAGGGATTAGCGAAATTAAAAGTGGAGAACAACGAAGCAATAGAGGAGAAATACAGAGCTCGAATCCAAACAGTAGATGAGAAATATGATGTTGCAAAGAAAATTTGGAATGAGCTTGATAAAGCAATAAAGGAGCTAGACAAAGAACTAGAAGAGAAATCTGAAGCTGCAAATCAAAGATTAGAGCAGCAAGCCGAGGCATTGAAAGATCAAGTTAAATCTTTGGAGGAGCAACATGAAACTATGTCTGATGCAGATCTATCAGATTTGAAGGAGGAAACTGGAGATACAGAAAGTCAATGCAAAAAGGCTAAGATGGAGCATACTGCATGTGTAGCCAAAGTAGCAGTAACGGAAGCTACTGAATCTGCTAAGAAAGAGGTTTGGAAGACAGTAATAGGTGGTCTCAAGGGAGAAGGTGCTGGAATTACAGCCCAATTAGAATTATTACTGGCTTACAACTTCAAAGGCAAATGTGCAGCAAAAAGTAAAGAGCCACTGAAGTTGTTGATGTTTAATGCCATCAAAACGCTACCACCAGATAAGTGGAACATAGATGATCTCTTCACATTATTGAAGATACTATGCTATCTGGAGATACTTTTGTGATCTTTGTGGTGATAGCGAAATTGCTTGTGTGCCGGCAAGAGATGTGTTAGATGGTGTGACACATTTTATGTTGTAAGATAGTTGAGAGCTGATGGGAAGACAGTAAGATTGGTGACCGATGATGGGAAGTGGAAATTTATGACCCTGTGTAGTCTCGACACAATAGGTTAGGTGAGAACTTTTATGTTAGATGTGTCTCTCAGATCATTTCCCTGTCCATCATTTAAGTATGTTTACCACGGAAGAGAATGTTTGAGTGGTATGGACAGTGGAGTATAATGTGGCATGAAAGGAAAGAATGCGTTTTGGGAAATGGATGAAAATGCTTTCCTAATCTGGATAATTATTTTGTTTCCAGAATTTAGGTACCCAGTAGTGTAGGTAAACCTGGGATTGCCACTACTTGAAGCACTTTACGCCATCACTGAGAGTGTCTTGACATGGTCATCGGTCGTCAGGTTGCTGAGATGCTCTACAGTCTCCATGTGGTTAAGAATATATCCTATGCTTTGATGATCTTTACAGAATGTACATGGGAGAACTTAGATATATAGTGTGATGTATACTTCATACTGCAATTTTTGAAATTGTAATGTATATAATTGTTTGATAGTCTTTAAAGTGACTGACACTTTATAGTATAAGGGTTAAAATGTGGATGTTGCATTTTTTTAATTTAAAGGAAATCAGTCACTGTGGAATAAAAGATTCGTATTTTTGGCAGTGAGATGTAATTAAATATAAAAATAACAAACTAATCAGTTAGATAAAACCCAGAATTATAGATAGATAGGTAGATACACAGACAGACGCGCGCGCACACACACACACACATACACACACAGACACACACGCGTGCGCGCAACCGCACACACACACACAAACACACACACAGATACCTAGGCAGGCATACACACACAAACACACGAACACTCTTAGTTATAACAAGTGTACATCTCTTTCTGTTATCAAGTGAAAGAAAGTTTTTTTTATTAATGTGTTTACTACTTATCTTTGTAGCACGCCTCTTTCAACCAGCTACCACGGACATGGTGGTGTTGGTTATAGCAGGACGTCTTTCCTTTATTGTAATATGTGTTTGTATTTATTTTATACTATATTATCTCTAGTAGGGGTCTTTCACCAATTTGTACTGGTTCGGGACCTTATTTTTTTATATGTTCACTTTATTGTAATATAGTATGTTATTAACTTTTACATTTCTGTCTGTGTGTCTATGATCTTTTTCTACACTCTTTGTGTTATCAGATAGTTTCTGGTTTGCTTTTTTTAATTCTGCGCTGTAAAAACACCATAAATTTTTCGCCCGCGCGCGAGAGACGTGGAACCAATTTACGATATTGATTTGGACCTATAACCCAGCTTGTAATTATTTTCACGACCGTAGACAACGACAAGTGATGAGTCATATTGATCTGCCCTCACGACTGCAAACAATGAGACTTTATGATTTACCCTACAACATCGCTGTCTTTTATTGTAATATGTGTTTGTATTTATTTTATACTATATTACCTATAGTAGGGGGGAGTCTTTCCCCAGTTTGTACTGGTTCAGATCCTTATTTTTTAAAATGTTAGCTTTATTGTAATATAGTGTTTTATTAACTTTTGTAGTTACTATGAGCTTTCTCTACACTCTTTTTGTTATCAGATAATTTCTGAGTACAGAAATGGCCCGCCCTACCACGGGTTGCATCGGCCTGGAAGCAAAGTTATGAAATTAATTTGTAATCCCGCTGTCTTTTGTTATAACGAGAACAAATGATATTGATTTGGACCTCTCTTTGTTTCTCCTTTGCTGGATGCAATTATTTTCGCGAGCTTCATATTGATCTACCTGCACGTCTTTTAAGTAAAGTTGCAAGTCAAGGTTCGAGTTGTAATTTGTTTTCAATACCCACGGGCAATTTTTACAAAATTATTTTAAACAGCCAGTTAAATTTGTCTCGTCACGTACTAGTTTAGACTATGGCAGAAATGATTACGCCATCGACTGCAATCTCTATATCGATCCGAAGATGACTCATTCTCAGAGACAGCGCTCTCTCAGACAAAGGACAAAGCAAGGCGTGGATTCTAATAATACACAAGAACAAAAACGAACACTGTCGAAGACTTTTAACACTTCCTAGTGAAAAACAGACAATTACAGCCATATACAAATATATATTATTTAGTTTAATAGAGAAATAAAAAATGGGATAAAAAAATAATTTAGGGTATGTTTTAACTTCCTAACGAAAATAAACACGAATACAGAAACGAACACAAAAACATACAAACAAACAAACACACATATAAAAATTTATATTTTTTTAAATAGAGAAATGAAATGTAGGGTAAAATATAATTTAGACTATATATTTTAACCTTTAACTCCTTATCGAAAAAATACAGAAACAAACAAACAAACAACCAGATACAAATTTATATATATATTTTTTTTGGTTAAAAATAAGTATGACATGTAGATATTGCTAGTTTCTGCTTAGGATTTTTTTAAAAATTTATTTTTTAAATGCCTGCGAGTTTTAGTGTATCTTGCTTGCGAAATAAAAACAATTTAGTTTATGTTTTGACTTTTAACTTCCTAACACAAAACACGAATACCGAAAAAATAAAAAATACAGAGACAACGGATACAATAACAAATATAAAAGAGAATAAACATACCATATAGTTGTGAGCTTGAAGTGGTCTCAGAAGGCTGGTCCGTCTCAGAAGACTGGTCTTTGTTCCTCGAGGTCTGTCTCAGACGTCTTTGTTGTTGGAAGTATTTTGATAAGAATGCCCGGTCTAAAGAATTTCTCAGAATATAATACAAAGACTTCTTTGTCACAAACGGACTGCGCATGCGCACAATCGATAATTTCGCGCACAATCTGTCATGCGCGTATTTCTTGGCTTTGTCACGAATGTTACGGTCGAAAAAGTATGGAACACCGTTAGTATCGATTATATAACTATTTTCATCTTTTTGTTGCATCTTTTCGTGCATTGTCTTGAAAAAACTACGAAGTTTCTTTAATTGAGATAATTATTTTGTCGATGTGTC